>CM017567.1:4730159-4827659 GCA_007844125.1 Sinonovacula constricta | reverse complement strand
TTGGTACTATCTTGTCTGATCTTTGTAAATTCTAATTCTAATTGAATGAAATTCTATATATTAGTATTCTCTATATGACTTTATACCTTATATACATGAATGTTTCCTTTTCTGCTTTGAAATGTACATTTTCTTATGCAAATAAGCTTTACTAACACACATACTTATGCATAGTTAAAAGACAATTAATTCAGTTAAATTTTAAAGGCATTTCTTTAAACATATATAATAAAGCTTCTCTTAGATCTAAATAGATTTTTCAAAGTTTGCTAATGTATTTTTATCTCTAGAGATTTTGTTTCAACCTAAAGACCTATCCAATCCCAGATATTCAAAAATATACAATCAAAATAAGCTCCAGTATCATCATGTGTTTGTGGAAGTATTTCCCTTATTGGTTGTTTAACAGAAAATCCATCTTAAACACATCAGTATTATAAATAACTTTTTCAAGTGTTTTTTAAGTTCTTTGATTCTTGTTGTTTGCAGTGATGTTAGGCTTAGGCAGTATTGTTTTCTTAAACAGACTAGTTTAACAGAGCAACAAATCAAATTATTTTACGTCGTAAATTCTTATCTTGTGAAAGAAATATATTTTAAACATTGACAAACAACGTATAATATGGAGCAAGACGCAAAGACAATTTATCCCATTCGGTGCAAAAAAAAAAACATGTCTTAATGTACTCCAAAAGTAGTCCACCAAAAATGAAGAATTTTTTATACAATGTTGTTTTTTTTGTTTTGTTTTTTATCTGTCGGTGACAGAAGACTAAAACGCGATTCAGAATTTTACATTTGGAGACACATTTGGAATTGTTAACTCCAAAGCAATTTCCTTAGATTTATTTAATTGCTAACGGTTAATATTCTGTCTTAAAATTTCGTCATGAGTTTTACGCAAATATACAAAATATAGATGTTTCAAAGAACTTTTCAAACGCATATCTATGTATGAAACTATATAAAAAGTCAACAAACGCCATGTTTTTAAGACTTGTTGTCCGTGTAATGTAACAGTTAATAAGTATTTTGTTTGCTGGACACCCAGCATTCCTAATTCACATTTATGTCTAAATTAAAGATTATACCACATCAAACACACTCTACATTCAGAAGTACTAAAATGGTGACTGCATAAAGGATTAGTAACTTCATGAAGTGAAACAAAATATCTGGACTATTTTGTCATTACTTTCTGAATTTTACAGTTCAGTTGAAACAATAGTATTTAGGATGCCTAAATTATCCTAGCTATTCCGACCGACGCTCATTCTAAAACGCCGTACGCCGAGTGGTGTGAATAAGTTCCTAACAGTCGGCTGTAAAAACTCATTCGAGCTTATGCTACTTGCTAAAATCAAGCCGACTCAAAATAAATGTTATCCTATCCTATAATACTATGGTCTGCATACACAGAAATGAGTCTGCATAAACAGAACAAGACAACTGCGGAATAAAGTAAATCACATCGCTTAGCTTGGTGGAGTTATCAGAAACTTGGTAGGTCGGTCTAATCATTTATAAAACAAGAAATTGTAAATGTACGGCTGTCGACATCAGGAGGTATGTATAGATAAATAAGCTCTACTGACACTGGAATTTGGCATTTTAAATATAAGTAAATTATTAAGCTAAATACATACCCAAAGCGTCGTGTTTTGCAGTGCCACTTTAGTGTCGGTTTATTTACTCTGTTTTGGGTATAAGTAAACCGTTTTTTTGTTTCAGTCGTTCCTTAAAACATATCTTTTGCCAAACCAAAACATTTTTATATGGAATCTTTTAAACGGAAGAAATTTTACGTTAAGTTTGTGTTTATATTTCTGAATAAAACATTGTTAAGCTCTATAAACACACATATATATGTAAATACATAAATAAATAAATAAATAAATAAATAAATAAATAAATAAATAAATAAATAAATAAATAAATATATATATATATATATATATATATATATATATATATATATATATATATATATATATATATATATATATATATATATATATATATATATATGTATTTATACATTTACATATTTATTCATTTATTTATTTACATATATATGTGCGTGTGTGTGTGCGTGTATGTGTATGTATGTGTGTATAGTTTTATATTATATATACACTTTCAAAGTAAAAAAACATTTTAAAGCCGCCATACAACCAATAAAAACAACTTTTTTGTCTGTCATCAATGGTTATCATTTTAAAGAAACCTTTAACAAGTACAATGCACCATAAACATTCTTTACCTTACCAATGCTTATTTTTAAAATCAGAATTAAAACATTTGAATAAATAATCAATAAGGGTTCTATTTTGAATATTATGCACTGTTGTAAAACAAATTTTGAATTTATATTTTGAAAAATCACTTTTCTTCAATATTCCATTGTATAACGTTACGCCGTGGCATAAAAACTGTTTATGATAGTAATGCTTATTAAAAAGCAGCACTAAACAGATTGCAGAACTTTATATGCAATAGTTCATAACATTGAATAACCTTATTTGTCAATGTAAGAGGTAAACTATACAGATACATATATAATTAAGGTACTAAACTAATACGTGCTTTAATAAACACGAGTATTCCTTAGGAGCGCTTGTATTCAAATCTTAGACTATTTGGTTTTAGTCACAGTTGTCCATTGTATTATCAAGAGGCCACAGCTGCGCTAGACTGTGATCACGCTTCATGCTTCTATTTTATATGCTAAGCAGTTATATATAACCATTTATCAGGAACATACATTTATATTTTCATTGCCAAAATAACACCTGGTGGTGAAAAGTCACTTGGAGACAAGCGTTAGTTGACTTAACATGTCTATACATAAAGTCTATTCATTAACTTTAGATATATACAAATGAATGATACCACATGTTGCATAAAATTTCTTAAACAATGTAGCGTATTAACTATGCGATTATTTTCAAGTTATCGGTCTTGTTTTTGAACTTTGAATGTAAGTTGCGAAAAGATATCGAATAGGATTTTAAGAAGTATTGTTTACTTATATAAAGTAAATTAAGAGCCATAAATTATGCAGACTATTTTCTCATAGAATAGAAATGTACCTGTTTTATTTTATTTTCTTCAAGCTCAACAGAGGTACATTGGTGATTTGCCCCAGTCATTCTGGACTTTTCTTCCCCCTGTACTTACCTACCAATAGGAAGGTTATTGTTTTGGATTGATGTAACAACATAAACGTACCAGGTCAGGTCTTATCATAATAACTCTCAGACTAAACTGTAAAACCAAAAATATCCAATAAAGCACAGGGTCGAGTTTCCGATCTAATTTAAAACGAAAATCTGCATCGAGTATAAAATGATCAGATATTAATGTTTTCTCATCATTTGTAGCCATGTTAAATGTTTCCACAATATGGTATTTTAAAATTATACGAAACAATAAAACCACAGCAACATGATAATGCTTTAAACTAGACCACTGAATAAAATGGTCATGGATAATTATGTGAATGCTTGAGTAATGTCATTTGTCAATAAACCAGGAAAGTTACACCAAATAACAAACGCCCGATCCTATCTTAATATAAACATGCTTAAATTGCAAATGCACACGCTATGCGCCAAATGTGTCTATTTTACAATCCTCTGAATAATTTAAGTGTGCTGTGATATGATGTTGTTGGAATACAAATAGTCTTAGACTGACGTCTAAAATGCTAAGATAACACATAATGACCTCTGTTCTGTTTGCATTGTCTGTCAGAAATTTATAATGTTCATCATTTGCTCGTCACCCTGTGTTATATAGAGCAAATTTGTCCGTTTAATCTTATGTTTTAATTGTATTTTAATTAACGTTAGTTTTGAAGTAAACCGGTTTAAGCACCCTAGCCAGCCCTTTGTGGCGACTGACCGTTCCAAGGCAGTAACTATTGTATTTGCTCATTTTGTATAATGACTCATCACAGAATTGTTCTTGATTTTACATTCGAATTGCATATGAATACCTCTGTCCTGTGGCTTTTCAAATTTTGGTGTATGTTGTAATACTCAGAGGACTTTATCATATTTCCTTATTTGTGATTAAGTTGTTCAGCCTAGTTAAGTAACATATCTGAACTCTAAGGACACATTCATTATAGGCGTGATAAAATAGCGTATTATATCATAGGTCTTGAAGTGGTGGTCTAGTCGAGGATCAAATCTCGGTACAGAACAATCCGTTACAATCTTGCGAATCAACAATGGCTGCGGATATTTACTTGAATTAAACCCAGACATAAGTTTCTTAGGGATAAATTTCCCTTATCAAAATTCTAAAATCAATGTACCAAAACATAAACATTTGTCTCCTAATGTTTGGACCAAATATTTGTATCGAATAACCATATAAATCATTGCTCCCTGCAAAATTCGGTTTAATGATTCCCTATATCTGTGTGAACCGTGAAGCACAAGTTCCCATATTTCATTGCCAACAGTTATTTCCTTCCTGTGCCACGCTGCCTAGATTGCTGTTTTAAACCACGGGATACATGTAACTTACTTTTGAGATCATTTTATATCGCTAGCAATCTAGTCCTCTCTGACGTTGAGATTTTTTTTTAACTTATACCACTTATCGTGTTTATTTAAAGATTTAGACGAATCGGCGTTTAGAGCGTTTTTGTTCCATATTCACTTTCTTATGCAGTGTTCAAAATAGACCTTTCTTGACAAAGTATGACTTTTGATGACAATAGGCCTTAATTCTCCAAAAGGGTGGGAAAATGTTGCCATGAATTTGATATAAGCAAGATGTCGCATACCACATTTTAAGGCGCATACATCAATGGAGCAATAATTAAAAGAATATCGTTTCTGTAAGATTCTATCTGGCGCATGATACACAAAAAATATAATTAATTTTGATATGTAATGTAAGGGGGTCCATTTAAGATTATGCGTGCTGCTGGGCTGATGCAATTTAAGCGTATAATGCTTTATTTTCATCAATGTTGTAATATGTACAACGAGAATAATTTGACTTGATATCGTGAATATATGTAATTTCATCCCTCTGAATATGTAAAAAAGAAAAGGTCCTATCAAAATTGTCACAGATATTTAAATTGTATCTACCTGTAGACAAAGGCAAACCAGGTAAATGTAAATGTGACAAAAACACAGAGACGAGACATAACACACAAAAAGAAAAACCATCAGTTACCGCCTTGGAACGGTCAGTCGACAAAAGGGCCAACTGGGGTGCTTAAACCTGGTTTGTGGAGCGCTCCAACCTCGCACTTCCTGAAGGTTTTTCTATCAAACAAACAGTGTAAATAAAAATATCCCGTCAAAGTGAAACAAGTAACAGTAAGCACCTGCTTCGGGAGTTAAAACAGATATAATGAACTTATATACAAACATAATAACTAGTAATAAAACAACATATGTACAGTATGTACAGAAGATAAAAGCCTCGGCAACCAAAACATTCCAAATGAGAGAGTAGTTTCAAATAAAATAAAGAAGTACAAGCGCTGAAATATTATAAAAACACTATAATGACGTCATTAATTGCCATGACGTTATATGCCAAAAGTTTCAAAAGTGAAAAGTAAAAAATACGGAAGAAATAATAGAATTTTAGAAAATCAACAAAATAAAACGTAGTATTGTTTAAAGTTAATACGTTTTAAAAAAACTATAAACGCCGAGGATTTATCCGCATTTGACATATTATATATGATAAAGGTACAAAAAATCCCGATGTTATACCTACTGTGCAATCTCACGTAAAGGGTATGGAGACTGCTCAAGTTGTCCCACCTATATAGGGCACGACTGGAGAGATGAAGAGACAAGAAATCCAACAGTGACTGTCCAATTATGGCTTTAAGTCACTGTTTACATATAGTCTGAACGACCTGTCATCGTGTACTTTAAAAGCAATGCAAGTTCTTGACTGTAAAAGGGTCAATTGCAAGCAATGCAGTACATCGAAGGATTCCCGGGTTGTAACCGTCTGCAATACATTTTCTGTATGTCGAGAATGGTATTTTTGAAACAAACGCAATGCCTATCAAATTAAATTATTGATCAACAATTTATTGGGAGTGGATATCTTTTTTGACTCTTCAGTGTTTATGTCTAATGGCCCTTAGATCTACTAAAAGGCTTAAATTTATAAAGGAGTTTAATCAGTATATTTCTTGTAAACATGAATATACATATAACGTTTTGCCGAAACAGTTAAACATGTACATATGTTTTCTCTGAAAATAATGTCGTTTTTCTTATTTTTAGTTAATTAAGTGGGTGTATACTTTAGAATTTAACTTCCGTAAAGACGATCAATACAAGCTCCACTTGCAGCAACATTTTCTCTGTTTACCATAGAAAGTGTTCTTTTAATAAAGTACTAGTTTGTAAGTATCAATTATAATCTCATGATAATTTAACTAACATTGCCCTCTCGCTGAATATACTTTGTTTGGTAACGATCTCTTTATAAACAGAATCACAACGCCTACATGTATTTATCATTATCCTACAATGAGAGGGAAGTAGTACGGTTATATGTCTGCATACCAAATTAGGTCTATTATATGAGTTGGCTTGCTAAATGGCTGATATATATATATGTTCGTGTTCATGTTCTCAGACTTGCATATTAGCATAATCTATATTTATTGCAAACGCATTATCTGTTTTGCATTTCTAATTTCTGAAAATCTCAATCTTGCAGAAAGGAACAATGTTCAGACCATTTGTTTAGAAATTTGACAATCTACTTAACTGATTATAAAAACTAACGACATGCAAATCATGTTTATACATTTTCTAAGTCTACAATTTTATATTCCCAATCCAACTACGCAATGAAATAAGGTCAACTACCAAAATCTATATGCATAAGTGTTCCCCTTTATCTGTTTGACAAAACAACATTTAGTGAATATTGAGTGTCTCACTCAATAAGAAGAATTGTGTGAATATATTTGTGTATGTAAGATGTGGCTTGTTGTTTCTATTATTGTTGTTCGTTTGTGTAGTTTTGTAGTTGTAAAAGTATCTGCATACATTTTTAAATTGCATCAAGTGCCTTTTGCAAGCAAGAACATAGGTTTGAACAGTGAAATAGGAGGTATAATCTAACTATACATTATATCTGACTATAAAGTAAACAACAATTTTAAAGTATTTTAAAACTCAAGTTGAAAACAAAGAACATCATTACCGATACCTTCTTATTAATGTGTTCTGTAAAATATAGTAGAAATGAGTGATTTAGAATCGTCCACATGCGTTTACAGACACAACTGGGATTGTTTACCTTAAAATATTGAAATTTTGGAAAGAACTATTCATTCCTGTCATCTTAAATATGTCATTATCTTGAAAATAGTTTTACCTGGAGTAGATATTTAAAACGGTGCACCAGAATTTGTTCAGCCATCCTATAAATGTCCATGGTGGAACGAATGTCAAAGCGTTAACATGCTGTGATACCTTATGAATCTTGAGCAACCCTTCATAATGAATTGAAGCAAAGTGCTAAAAAGAAACGAAGTATTTAAATGTCGACCTTACGTCATAGGAATGTGTACGAAGAGCCGCGGTTCGCAACATATTCTAACTATTTCTTTTTGAACAAAGTTTGTATGTGCAGGTTTTTATCCTTTTGAATTTATTATTTTAGGATTTTCGGCTCAAATAAAATATATTTGTTACTATATTATATTATGTTATGTTATGTTATGTTATGTTATGGTATGGTATGGTATGGTATGGTATGGTATGTTATGTTATGGTATGGTATGGTATGGTATGGTATGGTATGGTATGGTATGGTATGGTATGGCATGGCATGGCATGGCATGGCATGGTTCTTTGTTAGTTATTAACTGACTAAATGGTGTCGTAAACTTCGAGGAGATCTACACAATGCTAACCTGATTAGGTTTTACTTTGCAGTTCATATCAACGCTCTAAATATTACTTTAAACAAGTGGCCTTTATTCTAAAAGCATAGTGTGACTCACCGATAACGTGTACGTCATAAGAAACTCTGATATATAAAACCAAACTAACATAACTGACTGCTTCTCGTTTTGAATAGAACTTCACATATTTCATATAAAATGTTTGAAAACTGTTTTTCTTGACACTACATGTAACAGCTCTTAGACTGTTTAACTCATATAACTATAACCGGTTAAATCATTGCCAGAAAATAAACAACTACACAAATAAATACTAAAGAAATGAAATGTTCTTCATTTATAGCCCAATGACTATAATGCTTCAATGCTTCGCATGTCCTTTCGTGTTTTTTTTTTGTTATGTGCCTATTGCATAAAGCTTAGAACTAATAATAATATACCAGCACTGCTACAGGCAAATGACAAAACAAAAAAGAAAAACAAGGACCAAATTACAGTTAAAGTAAAATCAATGTTACAATATAAATACATATAACAGAGCATAATCTGAATGGACAATATTATTTCTGATATAAATAAACCTTTAATATAAAGTCGATTCAATATATTAAGGTAACTTAATATTTAACTTAAGTATGTACAAGTATAGTGTTAGTTGATATAATGACGATATAAATATGTCGCATATATAGTAAAGGAACTCACCTTTGTGGGCCTTAAAATTATTTTATGTTAATTCATTTCAACTGAATTAACAACATTCAGTAAAATCGGTAGGCAGAGCAACTTTGCAATTATAAGTTCATGTTTTGATTAAACAGTTTCTATAAAAGTGTATTGAAATTAGAATTGTTATCCAATACGTGAACGTAGAGAAGACCACCTGTTTAACTTGAGTTTATATATATATATATCCTAAAAGGACTTCATATATATGTAGACACATTTATAGAGGTTGAACATAATTCAAAAACAATTATAACATGGTTTATATAAAAGTGTTGACTGCACGTGCAAAGACAAGAATTTTAAATTGTTTCAAGGTGGTTTAGTTTGTAGATTCATGATAACAGTACTGCATACGTCATATATCTAAATGACACTAATTAACAGATAAAAAAGGAATGTTGATACCATGCTTAATCTAATTATTTGTTTGTATATATCATGTAGGAACCTTCAACTGACACTCATTTCCTTCATTTGATTGATTTCATTCATTTAAAAAACTCTCGTGATAAATCTTCTAGTCAATTAAGAACGCAATTTGGGATTTAATGATAGAATTATTTACAGAATATTCTCATGCCCTTTCTTCAGTAGTATGTGGATAAGAAATATAATCTTTAGCGTTTAACGATTTGAAATTATCATTATTATGTTTTATGTTGACGCTGGTGGAAAAAATCAGTTCACAAAAAACACAGTTAATCGGTACAAAATCACAACAAGATGTATGTGACACAAAAGGCTTACTAACATGACGACTGTCCATTCATTAGGCGTCAGACTTTCATAATATAAAAATAGATCTTTTAACAATCATATGCGGCGCTAATAAGGGCTTAATGAAAACATTATAAGGAAGAAAGAAAAAATCCTATAACATTCATAACTTTATATTACTGGTCAGTTATAGTGTGTGTATATATACACATCGTCTTTATTAACTTATCAATGCAAAATTACCATTTCAATTAATTAAAAGTAATATGTGCAGTTTACATCCGGTTATTTGTTAACACGATCAACTGCGTAACCAACAAATCGAAACAGAAAAAATGACATTAAAACCACTGTTGTTATGATGTTTAAGGATGGAGGTCTACTGAAATCATATTGTAAATGTTTGTCAAGCTGCTTTATAGTTTGTCTAGATGGAACATTTGTTTTGCTTTCTATAATATCACAAAGATGTTCATTGCCACTTTTTCTTGTTGTTTTTGTTTGTTTTGTATTTGTTTTGCGTTTTTGTGTTTATTTGTTGTTTGTTTGTTTGTTGTTGTTGTTGTTTGTGGGTTATCTTTTTCTTTTCTTTTGTTTTGCTTTTCAAACATTTTGCATTAAAAACATTGAAAAAATGCCAATTACAAAGGAACGAACATCAAAACTGCTTAGGCATTATTGAAGAAGTTTTTGGACTTATCTTTACGAACATGAATTAACTATTTCACTAGTTTCATCCATAAAGAATTATTAGATTTGGCAAAGATAAGTTTAAGTTCATTTATTCAGCATATATATATATATATATATATATATATATATATATATATATATAAAGAATAGTTCATGCTAGTATATATGACACTCCAGTGATTTAATTAACCCGTCAGTCTTTCTTTTGTCTTTGCATTTATGTAATGCATACTGTTTGGATGATAATTATCCAATATGTGTACCTTCTCTTTCATCCTATGTTATTAAATGTCGACGTGTCTAGATTTACTCATTTAAAAGGTTAAATGCCGTTCGCGCTTTGATTTTTGAAATGTCTTTTTATGTTCAAACTTTAACAACAGTCAGTTTAAACAGGTAATGTCAGTGCTTTCTTTGAGTTGATGTTAGGTTTTATCCAACGCATCTTCCTTTGCCTATAAATATAAATGCGTTTTTTTTCTATTTTCTGTATCAGGTGTCTTTAGATTTACAATTTTGTAAATTCTGCTAAGCCCTCAAGATGGTGAAGATTGCTCTTTATATGCTTTTACAAGAGCATATACTTGAAAAAAAGATATCTATCAACTGATGTCATTTAATAAAAGGGTATAATTTTATACATTAGAATTTATCTCTAATTATGAAAACGACAATATTCAAGAGGAAAATGTGAAAAGATCCTATAAGAATGACCACAGATACTAAAATCTAAATTACCTTTAGACAAAGGTAAAAATACACGTACAAGTGACAAAACAAGTGACAAAACACTGAGGCGCAACATTACACACAAAAAGATAAACAAGTTACCGCAAATGAACGATCGGTCGTCAAAAGATCGACTGGGGTGCTTTATCCTGTTTTCTTATTTCTAACAAACAGTGTAAATAAAAATATTCCATTAAAGTGAGACAACTGACAGCTAGCATCTATACAGGAAGTCAAAACTAATGAATGTATATTATATACAAACAAAATATCTCTTATTATATTCAACTATCAACATATGTAAATTATATACAGGAGATATATCACATCGGCAACCAACCTATAAGTTCCATACGCGAGAGTTGTTTGAAATAAAACTGGTCAAGATTTATGACGTTATACAATACAAGGCATTGATGTCAGGTCAGCGTTTAAATTTGAAATTAAAAATAAAACACGACAGAAAGTATCGCATTTTAGAAAACAGTCCAAACCAACAAAACAATATATAGTATTTTGAAGATATATTAGGTAATGAAATCCAAAAGTTTTGTTGTAAAAAAGCTAGGGATTTATCTGTAAATTCCTCTACAAATCTAACTCTATTTACATTAACATAGACTCCACGCTAGCCTATCCCGCTTCATACCTGCTAGGCAAGTCATGTGCATGGTCGCAGATGTTTAGATAATTAATTGAATTTACAATAAGTGCTTAGCGACGCGAGTGAACTAGAAATGCAACAGCTTGAAAAATAGGTGACATTTGCTCATGATATTACAAGCTCTACCTTTCGAACATTAACCTCGTATCATATATTGATCATAATGGATAATGGCAGTATCCTAAATAAAACACATCATCACATATCATAAACCTAACTTTAAGTGCAAGCTGATGAAAAATAAATAACAATACCTGGCCTAAGAATGTGAGCATGTACTTTTCTTTTTTTATATACTACTTTTGTATACTATATTGTTTTATTGACAGTAATCTAAAATCATTAAGAAATGTACGTATAAATTGTGGTAGATTAATCATAAGACAACGCCATCAGAGTTATTTTCTATCGAATATAGAAGAATATAGCATAACTGGCACTCCCGTCTCTTTAATACTATGCAATATTTACACTTACAAGGGGTCTGGAGAAAAGAAAACAGATTTTGTTAAGTGTCTGGACGTTGTGTTTGTTATAGTTTTTCCTATTTTCCAAATCGAACTAAATCGAATGATAACGGTGTAGAAACGTTCTACACAAAACATCTCGTTTGCCAACCGCTGTCGTATTATGCTCTCTTGAATGCCGGCCTTTTGGATGGTGAAGATAACACATATTTGCTTCAATTCGGGGTCGTGGGCGCAATTGGTAAATACTTTGAAAATAAATAAGTTACTTGTCTGTAACATACAGTCTTTATGTTCAAATAAACTATTTTAGAGCATCTCGCTTTATACCAGGTTTATCTAAATGCATCAAGTCATACTATTATAATTTCAAGTGTGTTTTGTTGTTTTTTCTTCTTAACGCCCAGCCTGCTCATAATGAATGCAAATGATGTAAATCTAGTTCTACTAGCTCCCGCTGAGAGCTTATTGATTATGCTCTACGCATTACGCAGCAAAGTATTTATCTTTTCAGTCTGTTGTCTTTGCATGAGGTTGTGAGCAAATAATTATTAGTACATTGGTGAAGAGAATAGCATACGTGAACATTAAAACTCTTCATTGGTTTTATTTAAGAAATCAACACCACGAATAAGATATATTAAGTGGTTGTTTTTTGTCTTTGTTGTTGTTGTGTTTTTGTTGTTGTTTTTGTTTTGTTTTGGTTGTTGATAAATACAGTTTAGTTTAAGCTTCAGTTTGCCGCATGATGTTATCCTTTACTAAAAACATAAATGTTGCAGCTCATAAGAGGGCTAAACAGTTTTGTTAAGCGATTGCATAATGGCATATTTGCCTCGATTTCTGCCAATTTCAAGAGAGCGTTTAAGAAATTTACAATAACGGCAACAGACACAATTGGAAATATTTAGCTTTAATGGCATTCTAATATTCCTCGATACAATTATATCATTATTGATATTCAAACAGTAATTTATTTTATGCACCAGATTTTATCTCATGCATTTTACTGTCTTTCAATCAATTTCTTGATTGGCAGATGCTTTAGATAGGGTTTCTTAAAATCACCCTATTAACAAAGTGCATGTTTGCAGACTAGCAAATTGGACTTCTGATTTCCAAGTATATTATAAAAGCAGGGTTATTACTGCACAGTGTATGGTTTTTGCTCAAAAGCAAGTCAAGTTAAAGTTCTTGTCTTGAGTCTTAGGTAGACGAATGTAGTTTGCAACATATAACACAATTTAAAAAGGCACAGAACAAATATATTCAAATGCAACCCAAATGTAATGGTTAATCGGCAAAATGGACCTAATGGGATGCTTAAACAGGTTTAGCAAAGCTCTAACCTTGCAAGTCTTAGCAGAACTGCTTGAAATAATGATTTGTGGGCGGTGTGGCTTGTGGCTGCTTCAAGGCTTATGGAAAATTTCGGAAGCACGAAGGATTATCTTCGCATATCCTTGATCACCCGAGGCTAATATGTATGAAAAAGAAATGGTAGTGCGAGTAGAGAAGCAAATATGTATGTCGATGTAGACCACTGTGTACAGACATATTAAAAATGTATGCATTAATATTAGTATCTGTTTAAACTCGATGTTAAAGTGATTATTTTGTGTACTAAAGAAACAACGCCGAGCAGGAATATTGCTCAGTGACTATAGGGACGTGATAGAGGGAAATCTGTTCGTGGCTAAGGATAATTTACCAGACCGAGATATTTGCGATATCCTAAGCGGGACCTTATAGACTTCTGCGTCTGTATGCATGCTTGTAATCGGGATTAAGATACAGATCACAGGGGTGAAGTGTTGACGAATCAAGTCAAAGCGATTACTATTAATAATCTACAAACCAACTTATAGATGGGAGTTAATTTTGAACTCATTGTATTAGGAGCGCGTCTTGTAGCACCTAAATGATTTTTTAAACTATTTTTAATTAAAATGTAATCATAATCATATGGAAAATATTGTATATAACAAATAATATATTCAGATGTAAATGACTGTGGTGTAGCATCTGTTCCAATGCATAGTCTATAATAAGAAGATGAAGTTGTTTTGTATCTAAAACTTGCAGTTTTTTTTTTATTTGCATGCGTTGCTCAATCGACTTACCATGGAATAATTTGCATCGCTATCAGTGTACATGTTATGCGCCCAAACAACGCTTTTATTATTTTTTAGGAACGACCTTACATTCCAAAACAAGTAAGCCCCTTTATTGATATAGCAAGAAAAACATTATGTAGACTATGTGACTTTCAACATTTGTTATACAAATGGCCATATACATTGTACTTGTTCTTGAGTACATCAAACCCACTATAATACTTGTAGATATGTATATCTGTATTGATATCAACATACCGCTGTCCAGAGAAGAAATCTGAATAGAATCGATTTAACGGAGTTGCAGAAACAATTATGTCATTTAAATGGAACATTCAATTTTAATAGGGAAATGTAAGTTCAATTGATTTGTGCCAATTTTAAGTTAAAAGTGTTCGTGCATTTTGAATATCCATGCTTACATGACTTAAAGCAGTTATGCTAGCTATTTGTAACATGTTCTAAAGCACTATCTAATAAGCACAAGTTGCTTCATTATATTACGTTATTTTAGCTTTTATTTATACAGAGGCAAAAACCAATAAATATGTTGGTTTCTTTTTATTTTGTCATCTTTATAATTATCGACTGACTTGATACAATTTTATTCAAATTGATTACTTAGCCTACGTCTGGACTCTGAAGATCGCATGCAGAGCGACAGAATTAAAATTAATAGGTTCTATGCCTGGTTAATTTTACTTCGGACTTAAAATTCCGGCGCTGGGCATATGGATTATCTCGTTTTACATCGAGCGCTCTCATACTGGTGCTCGACCACTTTGCAAATGTGCCGTTTCCCGTGTTGAAATAAAAGTACTTTATAGCACCTAATTTAAAAGTGTCCATGTACCTTCTGATTAAAAGTATTAACTCTTTTTTTTCTGAGAATGATCGGAAAACCACCGCTTAGTCGGACAGTTAATAATCAAGAGACGAGAGTCGAAATAATAGTTTATAACAGTGCATCAACTCTTTTTGTTTTATTGTACCTTACAATCAGAACAAATTTCCAAAAGTTAAAACGGTCCCTATTTGTTTGCATGATCAACGTCAAAAACGCCAATGAGTAGATAGTCAAAACATTTACAAACTATATACTGTTATGTTGTTTTTATATGAATGGAATTTCACATGTCGTCCAAGTAATCACTTGTATGATATAGTTGTTACTGGCGAGAGTTATTTCATTCATATATGGAGACATGAATATGGTACAATAAAAACAAACAAACAAATAAAAGCTATAAATGGCTGCAATGTTGTTTTCTGTTTCGAATAATGATCACTGCTTAATTAATAATTGTGACCCAAAAGTAACAGTTGTTAAAGTGATAAAAACAATTGACACAATTATAAAATGACGGTGTCTTAATTGGCAGCTGTTACAGAAGTAGTTACAACGTGAACGCTTTTAATCAGTTAGGTAACAGGTAACATGTGTCAGCCAAATTAGTTTTTGCAAAAGGGTAATTGTCAAGACCTTCTATGTTTGGCTTAATAACAAATCTTTTTATTTATATTTTATTAATTAAGCGAAAGCAAACCCAGTTAGCCATTTTAATTAAAACGCGGTATTTTGTCTTAAATGGAGTCAGACGTACACAACTTAAGGCATCTCTTGTTATCGATCTCTCTTTCTTTTTCCAACCTTTTAAAATGCTTTTTATACACTTTACAAATTGTGGCAATTAAAATTTTGTAATATTTATTTTTAATATAAATTGTAGGTAAAATAGGATAGCATTTCATTTTATTAACGGTATGGATTTAAGCAAGGCATGTACAGCATAGCTTCAAAACCTATTGATGCACTTTGCATAAACAATATTCTAAAGAAATGATGAAATCTTAACAGGTGTATACTCATTAAGCGGTGCAGTACGTATTAATTACATACCGAATAGACTTTATTCGTGAATATAGTTGAAGAAATGAAGATGTGATTTTTGCAGTACAACTAATCACTGTTGCCTGATTCGATGCGAGTTGTTAAAGTAGAAAATAAGGTTACACGCACATTAAGGATGTTATTCCTCTTCTTGCTAGAGGAGACAACATGACAGATAATTTGGCTCCACAGATACCAGACCATATAACCCTGACAACTATGTCAAGGAGTTTGACAAGAAATTGGCATTCTGCTGAGACTTGCTTGAGGAAAAACAAACATTAGCAGTTAGGAGCGGTTAACAAATACATCATATATATTTGGTTTGGTAGTATCAATCTGAAATCATGTGCAGGAATAATAATAAGTAATAGAAAAGAGGATAGGCTATGTATTTTGTAAAATAAAGCCATTAAATCTTTCAGTTTCCCCGTCATATCGTAATGTTGTAATGACATCGTCTAAGTTTCTGTTGAAAAATCAACAGTTCTACAGATCAATTGTCGGTAAGTCGGTAGCTAACAATACAACAGTGAAAAGGTGAATCCACATCATTTTTATTGCGCTCGATATCACAGTTTTTTTATGAGAACACAAGAAAATAATGAAACTACTTAGACATTATGTTTAATATTTTGCACACAGATAAATGTGAGTTTTTAAGACTCCTTTACATTTATCACAAATTATCATTATTATTATTATTATTATTATTATTATTATTATTATTATTATTATTATTATTATTATTATTATTATTATTATTATAGCGGCGCTCTAACGGTTTAATAATGGCCTATGTGTATAAGGCATGCAGAGGGATGGCTCCCCGACCCTCAACATTTTTCTAAAAAACAATAAGTTATTACAAAGACAAAACCCCAGACCATCCTAAAACATAAATGATTAATTCTCACAGAAAAGTATTTGATCTCAACCTTAAAATACAGTGTAAATTAAAAGCCCATTACAAACCCACTTTGAATATGGTTTAATACATCTTTTGCTGGAGTCAATGTTCCTACATACTTTCAAGAGATGTTTAAGATGCTTAACATCATACTTTAAGACACAGCGCTAAACAATTTGTTTTTACAAAATTCATTTCTAAATCCGGCAAAGTTATTGTCGCAGGAATATAAATACAACAGATGTAATTGCTTAATTGCATTTAATGTGATCTATAAGCGTCAATATGTACAGCCGAGTTGTCGAGCGTGTCTTTGTGCAATAAAAATAAAAAAATCATGAAAAGAAGAATAAGGAGATTTATCGAGGACGATACCGCAATAGCTCGTAGTAGTTAAATATCCGGACACCCATTTGTCTGTAAAATTATGTCGATTACACATGCTGAGACATAAAAACGTTCGGGATCTAATTAATGACGTGCACCTGTGTCGCTTAAATTATGATGTGTCCCAGTAGAGTTACGCTATTGGTGTTTGATAATTCCGCATTCACGTATTTTCTCTTGCTGTCCTTCAAAATCTATTGAATCTTGTTGACTCTTGTTAATTTAATTTAACAGATTTTTAAGCAAATAAGTGTTTTAATGTTTGCGACTCGTTGCAAAGGTTCTAACTTGTAGCAATACATATTCATGGTTTGAAAACACTGGTCTTCGTCATCAGTGATATTTTAGATCGTTTCGGTTCCTGAATGAAAATACCACGTGTACGATGGCAGGTATATTGTGGTAAGCGTGCGTTTCAATACAATTTTATAATTCTTATTCAACTGTACTTACAATAAAAGAATTGACATCAAAGAAACAACAAAAACATTAATCTGTGAATCTTTGAAACCTTATCTATGTCTATGAGTTGATGTTTTAAGTATACTGACAAAGACTCAAACCCTTTTAAAAATCGAAAACAATAGTTATTAGTTATCGCCTTTAGGGCGTTCCAGAATTAACCAGCTACATGAACAGAAATAGCCGAGAATCAGCAAATGAAATGTCACTATGAAGTAAAGGAATTCTAATTGATTTAGAAGGTTTATTATCCTAAAATGAAATTCCATCCTTCTTGTAAAAGTAAACATTTAATTATATACGTCTGATGTTTACTACTCGCTAACTTAAAACAATGTTAATTCTACGGTAACTGATTTAAGTTTAACAAAATCATACCATGCAAGATAGTCTTTGTAAAATCATTCCATGATCTAGTGAATTTAAAAAAAAGAAATGTATACGTTTGATAGAAATTAGTGTCTCAACCATCTTACGGTAATTATCTAAGTGGCAATTACCTCCTAAGGCATTCCATTTTCGCCTCAACTATAAGAAGCAAATGTTTTATAATAATGTAAGGTATTTGTTTCAAAGTAGAGTTGTTTGTTATTAGTTCAAATGTGTAATTTGTGCAGTAATAAAGTTAGTTACTTAAAATTTAAAGTAATATTAAGACCACGAGATAAAGAAAGAAGTAGAAATTAATATAAAGGCCATTTAAAAATTGCAACATGTTCAAAATGTTTTACGAACACGAACATACATTACTTAAATATACGATTGAGGTATAACATTTTATATATAGACACAATAATAGTTTATCGGTACAATAGATTTCCATTAAGAGTCCTTTATAAATCTACCGCTATGCCACGTTGAAAATTTGTTTTATAGTTTTAGTGACTTCTTGTAGACACAGTTATGGTCATATAAGTGACGTACAGCTAATTATTGGTAAAGGAATTTGAGATATCTACAAGGTCGTCGTTTTCCATACAATCTCGAGGCGCCTAGATGGGCCTCCTGATACTATTGTCTTACATGTACTTACAGTTGGGATATAAAAGGACATATGATAGCATCAGACAGTTCATTTATCAATTGTGCAACGAAACCTTTTTAAATACAAAATACTCTAACTTATTTCGAAGGCGCTGATAATGTGTCTAAACAAATCAGCTGAGATTGGATCAATTAGTGTTTCCTAGATGAATCGGTCAGATGGATTTTTGATCACACGTCTACACCATTTACGATGAAACTCGTCGCTAAATTACTGACTGCGAGGAAATCTGTGTTCGCTTTACGGTATTGAGTAAATTGGCGTTACTAAAAAGAAGTTAACAAGTTCGGAAAGACAGAACGAAAGAAAGAAAGCAGTTCAAAAACGATTTCTTTTTTATCTGAGCGTGAACACCTTGTTTAAAGTCGTGTTTATGAAGTATTTATATTGGCAGCAAAGGGCAAATGTTTTTATATGAATTTTGGTCTTTTTTCTGTTTGAGTGAATATGATTACTTTAACCATGCATAATGGTATCATAGTATGCCCTGCATTATTATTTTACTTTTTATCGTCACACATAAATGGTAGATCCAGCAATATTAAGCGTACATTTAACTAAGGTTTATTTCAAAACAAAAACAAAACATTGGAACACTTATTGCCATATATGTCAAAACGATAACACCCAAGTTAGATTTCAATGCAGTGTTTTGACACGAAAATGGCTAGCTTTATTCTGATGAGGGTAGACTCCGGACAAACGCCTGAAAAGAACAATCGCCATCTTAGATTGGCATAAAGAAATTATTGGCATCAGATATCCGGGACTGAAATCTAAACGGTGACTACTAACAAATCAATTCTCTAACCCATGTAAGCGTTAAATTACCATAAAAATCGCCACGCCACGACAGCTTACCTATAACAATAAGCGACAGAGTTGTATGCATATAGATTATAAATCTCAACAATACATGACAAAGTCATATGAGCATTGCAACACATATCAAATCCCCAAATGGTACAGGAAAAAGGTATGTAAGCCATGTGTAAAAGTAAGAACAAATCTGTGATTATTCCTTTAACAACGAGAGCAAACCCAACAGTTACCGCATTGGAACTGTCAGTCGACAAAAAGGACCGATTGGGATGCTAAAACCGGTTTTACATAGATCTGACCTCGCACGTTCTTAGGGCTTTCTCAAATGGAAGCAGTGAAAAGAAAAACCGATCTATTTGAATTAGAAATGTCCAGGCGCTAACGTTTCTTTAATATGTGATGACGAAAGTAGTGACGTCATTGCAAAATAATCCCAACATATAATTTAAAAGAGAGAAACGTAGTATTTCTGTTAGAAGAACTACAGAAAACTGTTGATTGTTATTAATTATTTGACTTAAATATGGCCAGAGAAGTGAAAATGGTTGTAGGATCATGTTCATGTGAAGAAGGAATTGACGAACCACAGTCCAATGTGCATCAAAGGAAATTTACGTGACAATTCCAATATTTCATGTTCACCGTACTTAAATTGTTCACAGGACACTTATATATGTATAGGATGCCAGAATGATACAATTATATTGATTTATGCCTTGCAGTGATGTCGACGTGTCTCTTTGACCGGACTTGTACCCGGCGGAAGTTGAAACCAACAAACACAATATGATTAGAATAGTTTTCCTTTTTTTTTTCTTTTTGAACTTTGTTTTGGCATTTTTGTGGGTGCTTAGGTCCTTCATGGGCCATAAGACTATTAATGATAACATTATGTACTGACGCACATGTATTTAAGGGGCATTGTTGATTCTAGAAGAGAGTAGCTTTTTGTTCATATGACTGTGCTTAATAGATACTGCAAACTTGCAACTGCAAAATTTCAAAACGCCTGACTTATATTGACCGATGCATGTGTATTAATGGAAAAGGCGTATACAAAGTATATTCAAGATTTCGACTCGTGAATAAACACATGTTGTCTGATTTAAATGACTATATAGACAGTTTAAATAAATACAAACAGTGCAACCTCTCCTCAGCAACATCTGGCGGAGGCACAAAAAAGTGTTGCTGCTCAGAGGTGTTGCTGCTCAGAGGTTTCAATGAGACGAGAAGAAATGTGGGTTTTTTTTAATAATTGTGTACTTTAGGCAATCAGCATTTGCTTGTTTACTACAAAAACAATATCGTCAGTAACGAGTTCTGCCGCAGCCCAACTCAGTAGCAATAGACTGTGCTGACCTTCCTTGAACTTAATTGTAGTAACACTCTGCTCTAACCTAAGGTTAACCTTTTTATAAGACATTTCAAGACAAAATGATCAGTATTCCAGTATTGAGTCATGCAAAGACTGATTTACCATTAAAAATCGAATTTATAGTCAGACATCCTAAAACAAAGACAGTTTGCATTTAGCACTTAACGTAAACATATTTTTATGTAAGCAATCAATACAGTGATATCTTTTAATCTTTCGATCAAAAAAAGAAAACAAACCAACCCGTTAACATCATCAATAGTTGACACTTAATTCACACGTTCCCGCAATACCCTAGATCTACAACGGCATGTTTGTAGCATGCAGCTGGATTCCCGTCCAACTGTAACTTGATTCCAATTAACACCTTCTCAACAGGGTACAAGCAGTGATCAGCCGACCGCATGACATTTTTGGTGTACGCGACAGACTGTTCTAAAAATAGCTGCACTGGTGTTGCTACGCAGAGGTTAAACGAGCCTCAGGGAAGAGATTTACACTGCCGTTTACCGCTTCGCGGAGGAGTTGCTGCTTAGAGGTTAAAATGCGCTGAAAACTACTGGGGGGATTTAACTGCCGCTGCTTAGAGGTAGCCGCTGTTTAGAGGTGCCGCTTCGAGAGGTTTTACTGCACACAGAATCAGCAAAGTGAGGAACGCAGTTTAAGTCTAGAAACCATTTCACAAATCCACAACGGCATATATTCGATTATATACACTATGGCCAATGATTTGATGTAACATTTTACCAAAAACTGCTAGTATGTTATGGCATATTTTTTATTTCATCTTGAAGTGAGTGATAGGCGGGAAAACTATTGAAGTGTATTCATTTATATTTTTTGACATACAAACTGAAGCCTAGAAGACAATGTTGTATTTTCACCCACGTAACGAGATCTAATCTTATTTGAAAGTAAATTAGTCTGATGCAAGAATTTTGTATATACCGTCTGATTTATAGCATTCTTAGACGCTGGCCTAATCGAGGCCTACATATTTAAAAGCGTTTATAGTCATGATAATTAAGATCAACAACACAGATCTGTTCGAGATATGTTGCATGTCGATTGTTAAGTGCTAATGTCATTCCACTTGCCTGTTCATGATAAACAGCGCAGATTCAAATCGTAATTTATAAAAACCCAAGTCTGAAAAAGGTTGGTGAGTTATTCTGTATGAATGGCCTTTATACTCGTATTTAATCATTTGCCTTAGATTGGCTCCAGATTGCAAGGTCATAGAAAGTGACAGGAACTCATTACTGCGAACATGCGTTTGAAGAAAAGTACATATATCAAGACAGTAACGGAAACACATCAATCATGTTGTATAAGTCTTCTCAGTGTATTCGTGTCCACATGAGAATGTACACTAAACTATGAATCGTATTTGTTATAAAGCCCGGGCTAATATTCTCAATAAATTCCTGAAATGATCATGCAATTTTGCATAATGTTAGTTTAATATTTATTTTTAAATTATATACCAGGATTCATTTTGTATTATGTGTATTCTTTCGTCAATAAATACAATTTAGCAACGGCTCGGTAATATTTTAATGTAAGGTAGTAAATCTAAGCAAATACATATATCCAAATTGAAATTGAATACATCTAAAAAATCTTTATGACCAACATCCAGTATGCAAATGAACATTATTGTTATTGCAGCATTTAATTTGTTAAGCATTTACAAAAAAGGACTGTTGCATTGTTCTGACTGATGAATCTTGTCTTGTATGCATCAGTCAATAATGCTATACAACTGTTCATAGATTAGTCATTCATCACATGCTTAATTTTCCTACACTCTCACTCGTGCGGACGTATGTACTTGAACTGGTATTTTTTTGGACAAATACACCATGTGTCTTATTTTTGTGACTGATGCTTAACAGGACAGCTTCGAATGGCCGTTATGCTTTTTGTTAATAGCTATATGCTATGTCTGTTTATAGGGAAAACTGTTGTTGTATTGATATCTTGTATTCCTGATTGTCACCAGTACTTGGATCTTCCTTCATGTTACATACACCAGCACAGGTCACCACACTAAAGTTTTCAAAGGGCCGTATATTAGTGGTTTTCTATACTTGTATGTGCAACAGATCTACAATTTTCACTATTTAGGTGAAGATAACTTAGCACACCATAAATATAAATGATTGTTAACACAGTCTTGATCAATTTCGGGAGTAACATTAATTTCAAGTACCCCGAACATATCACTTAATCGCGTGTTACAACGCATTGAGTTTAAACGAGAACAGTGATATGTAGTCATATCAATCAAGGCCACAGACAATCCGGTCAATGAAAAAAAAACAACATAAGCATAACATGTGAGGACAAAAGACTCAATGTTGTATTAATAAGCTAAAAAGACATAGGACCTATTAGGATTTCAGCATATACCAAAAAATTTGAAAAGGCACAAATCTGTGATAAGTGATCAAGCAAAAATTGCAAATTTCAACAGTTTTAACGCCTTGGAACGGTCAGTCCGCAAAAAAGACCGACTGGGTGTTTAAAAGGTTTTATATAGCTCTAATCTCCGTCTTCCTTGGGGAGTAGGTCTCAAATACAAATACAGAAGAATTATACAAAATTGTTGATAGTAAATTAAATTTAATCTTTAATAAAGGAAAAAGGGCCAAGAAGTTATAACTCTGACACCATTATATAATTACATTAAATGCACAATATTCAAACTCTTTGTTACGTCAAAACTTGCATTAACAATGCCTCTAACAAAATTAATGTGAAATGTACCAGCATGGGGCTTAATATAAACACTGAAGTTTGTACTTTTAATGCCTGACATACCATGTTAAACAGATTAAAACGTAGGCGTCGTTTCAACGAAACCTGCGAAGCTTATTATTTTCAATTTGCGCATGACCAAGAAGATATACATGAATTACTGCTTATGCCTTGCAGAGCGTAATGGCTTGGCGTTGTTGAAAGAGCCATATGTGTTTTATGAAATATTGATAAATTGTAATTGTATCGTATGATTAATGTGTTATTCTTTAGTAACAAGTGTCGCTCGGTTTGGAATAACAACATGCCTGTTTTGATAAAATCCACTTTTAGGGCAGCTTTTGCTTTCTAATTTATTTTTAAGCTGCAGGTCGACATAGAAGCAGACATTTAAGTTGAATAAAAAGTCAAACGACAAACACAATTTAAATTTATGCGTTTTATGAGTAAAACGTGTCTACGTTTGTCTCTTTGTCATAACTTCCTGATCATTCAGGTCAAAATCCCCCTATACTGTTTACCATGTGTTAGAGAATACATTTGTCATATGGCAAGTGGAAATTAAATTACTGTTTCCAAGTTTTACTCATAAGAGAACATGGGTCTTCCCAAGTAAACATTATACAGTAGGTGGTATTCGACATATTGGACCGAATATTGTTTCTCAAACAAATAAGCCATTGTTACCTAAAATGCCGTTCATTGATGCACTAGATCTGTACGAAAAGTGAAACGTTACACCCCAATGGTCATTACAATGAGGCTTATCCTATCTTACATGTAGCCATGCTGCGGAGATGGCTTTTTTAAATTAGGAAAACCGCATGTCAACTTATTTTTCAGATAGTGTTATATCGCCATCCGGGTAGTCTGCTCTGACTTCGGTATCTATTTAAGTAGAGATCGCTTTCGTTCATATTTGGAAAGAATGTTATCTTTTCGCAATGTGTACTGCCTGTCTCATGTAAACAATCGTCTTTACTCAGACTTAAATAGGCTTATGCAGAAAATATGCATACATTCCCAGAAACCGGAGGGAAATATTGTTACATGCATTTGATATAGGTAAACTGTCGGATACCACCTTGAAATGTTAGCAAATACTTAAACCCTAAATAAAATATTTAAATAAATATGTGCGAGTAAGCTGTTTGTGATTCAGTCCAACCTACCTTTGGTAAGAATGAATTCATTCACGCAATAAATAAATGCTTGTTATTATTAATCCCAAGCTTAACACTCAAGTTCATGCATCATATTAGTGTCGTAGTATTTCCTCGAACGTATCGATATATTCTGTATATTTAAAATATATGTTATATATGAGTAAAATCGACTAAAGTAAACATTGGCATTATCAGATTTATTTTATCGATACAGTTTGTTGTTTGTGATGCCTTGCATTAATGCATGCCGGACAGGTATTGTGATGTAATATATCAGTCTGTCGCCGCTGGCTTTATACATGTAATTCAATTGGCGTTTACTCTTCATATATATATATATTTGTAATTAACAGTCCTCAACATCCATTTTATTTTGCTTACGATTGGTCGATCTTTTGCTTATACATCTGTATACATGTTACATGTATAAAACAGTACTCTAAGTCGTAAGTGGTATATCCAACTAAAATAAAATAATCCGAACCCTTTCTGTTTCGAGAAATAAACGATCAACTAAGCAGAAGATGTTTGTTTAGTATATGTTCATATCGTATATGTGTCTTGTATGTGTGTGTATTGTAATTGTGTTTAACCATGTGTCTATTGTAGGTCTGTATTTTGGGAATGTATCGTTTGCCCATTGAGCGTATATGTACAAGCTTTTAGGGTCAGAAACTTGCGGCATATCTTTCGTTTTTCAAAGTGACTTAAACACGATTTGCTCATAATTAACATGCTATTCTATTGTAGGAAGATATTAGCTTATTCTTTATCCTATAAGCAAGCTTGGTTATTTGGTTATTTTACCCTACGATATTCCTACCAAGAAACAAAAAAATCAGGGGAGGTTACTACGTCATGTACATTTTTCGTTCTAGTATGAATTGCCTCCCGTATATAGTATTTTCTTAAATGATGCTTGAAAAATAAATAAATGAAAAGGCAAGAACTGATGTACCGATGATAAACTTTTACACGAATAGGACTTCTAGACATTGCATATAAAAGAGTATTTATATGTGATAATTATGATTGTTTGCATTAATTGACACCTTTACTTGACCTCTTGAACTGGAATTAGCCGACGTACTATGTACAACTAAAAGTGTATGGTCCGAACGTGGGATTGTTCGCAAAGGGAGTATAAATTCGCAACTGTCAGTGACTAGTAATATAGACCATTCAATTGCTTCAGTATAACTTTACAGAATATGATATGTACTTAAAATAACTATATCTTTGAAGTGGCTTTGTATGGTCGCTTACAAAGTAAAAAGTACTGTCAATGGTGTTAATTCATTAAGTTATCAAGGGTGTTTGATAACAGTATGTAACTTCCATAACGTAAAGATAAAACAGCGATTTCCATTACCATTAAATATAACAAACAGTACACCGCTGCTTGTCATACATGTTGAAAACAAATTAAACACGCAAGCATTGGTATTGTGTTTTTTTTCACGACTGCTTATTTATAAAATTGTAGCGTGAACTATTGTTAAGTCACATTAGTTTTCATTGAACACGTCCCAAAAGTATCGTTGACATTTAAAACAACATGACAATATGTTGTTCAGGTGCATTCCCTGGGTTCAATCAGTACCTATCATACGTAAATGCTTTTGTAAACTGAACATTTTCTTCTTCTTAATTTTGTTATACACACTTCGTTTGAAGCTGTTAAAGTAACCCGACAACATGATATGTCAATTAATGTTAAATGTCAATGTGTCGGCTGCGAGTTCCTTTGTCTGCAGGATTGATCAATTATTGGCGTTAATAGGACGTCAGCTAACAGAAGTGACCGTGTAGTTAAGAGTTGAAACAGATGCTCTACCCAAAGTATCATCTTTCTTCACATTTTAGCAGGCTACTAAACGACTAGATGTCGCCATATTTACACTGTGATTTTTTAGTATTTTATCAGAAAACTGCGAATTTCGCTGCGTGTATTCGGTTTATAGGAAATCGTTGATATATTGTTTGATAGTTGACGTGTGATGTGAAATTTTGAATTGTTAGCTTCGGCCATCGGCCGCTGATACAATTACAAAAGCCAGCCATCTTAGGCAAACAATTTTGACTGATTTATAAATAACACGAAACAACTGTATACTGACAATAGGCATTACATGTACTTTTTTCAGTAAAATTATATGTCACATTAAATAGTAAAAGGTAACTAATATAGGAAGATATAAGTAAGTTAAGGACTCAACCCCGATACAGTTTCATTCAATACACAAAAGTAATAAAACAATAAAATAGTGCGGAAATGTTGTGAACTACTTACGATGACAAAGCATTGTATGTATATTTCCATATTTATTGTCTTTGAAATAAACAGCAACAAAATAATATAAATTAAATATTGTAATCATAAGACAAATAAATATATGTGTATAACCACAAACATATAAATTAAACTCGAATATTGTATTTACAGTTCTTAGATAATCTGCGTACGTCTTTGTTCTATTTTAATTCTGTGGTAGGATAATTATGTATTTGCCTATATATATATATTATATTTTTAACATTGTTTTACATTACACTAGGTGCATGGCTTTCGCTAATAAAATAACAATGAGCTGGTCTCTCTAAAATTCACGTAGATATTGTCTAAGTTATGTTCAATGCACGATTTCACCTATTTTTCTTCAAAACCACTTAGAATTTTCCCGGTTACCCATCGCGTGTTGCACGACAACACATGAGATTCCGTTTTAAGTGTTCCAGATTCCATGTTGTGTGAGTTATATTCGCGTTCAATAATGCATGTTCCGACAGGACACTTCTACGTGAACTACTTTATATATAACAAATGGGTGTTTGTTAAACAGTTTCTTGTAATTTCGAACATATTTGTCTGATCTTGTTTAACACCCATTATTTCTTCGGGTGGTGTTATGCAGGAGTGACAAAATGCCAGTTTGCAGTTAAAATGTTGAGAAGTTGCACGAATGAATATTCTAAAATGCATATTGTTTGTGAAATTAAAAAAAAAGTAGATAAATAACACCACGCAAAATGTACAAATTGAAGAATCGTGCCAAATAACTCGGGTCATCGGTAAATTATTTGTAGAAGAAAACACTATAATACAAAATAATGTTGATTCTTTGTATGACTGTCAATATCAATGACGAAATTACGAAATGACGATCTTTCTTATCTGTTTTAATCCGTGTTAAATACATTTAAAGACCTGATACAAAGTGAAACATTGAAGTATGTGTACAAATACAATGTCTATGCCGGTGCGTTGCATTTAAAGTAAAAGTGCACGAGAAGATCGACTGCTACCTTTTAAGTAAATAAATAATAATATGTGTACAGCCAACTTTTTTTACCGAATAAACAAGTAAGTTATAGAATTATATTTGCAACATGTACGAAATAAGGAGTGTCTATATTGCCACAGGCAATGTTGACTTGACACATTGAATGATTATGCAGTTTTGAATTTTGCAAAGAAACATATTTTACAAGTAACTAAATATAATATTTAAGCGTTTACATTTATGAGATGAAATCAATATTATCTGAAATAAGAGGTCGTTCTGGGATGGACAGACCTGTGCACGTGCTTTTTGTGTTCACTGTCGTTCCCTCGCAAAAGATGCCGCACAGACATTTATGTGTCATAGATACAGTGACTTTATCGGAGTTCTACACTCGGTTTTTATGGTTTTTGTTGATGTATACTCCTTAGTTTGCATTGCAGTAAATGCTCACATTACAAAAAATAATATATCAATTTACCTAAAAGTTTCAAAATATTCCCGTTTAACCTTGACTCCATATGATAGAATACATGCAAGACCACATCGACAAAAAGACTAACCCTTTTTTTGGTGAGTGCGTTCTCAATTGTCCAATTGTAATATATTTTATTTTGATCATTTTGTTATATACAATACGAAAATAGTGCATACTTTTGGAACTAGGCAAAATAAGATGAACTCCTTTATAAGGATGCAGGTTTTGTCCAATTCGCTTTAATTAGTGATATCCAAACAACTACTGCTTGTACGGCTCAAACGGCAAACAATACATTCCCAAAATACAGACCTAAAATAGACTTATAGTTAAACACACAAAAAACTGAACAAGGCCTAGCAAGCAGACATTAAACAATAGTGTTTACTAAAAATATTTCGAGATTTACAGCCATATATATTACACATGTATATGATTTGAAAAAATGCATTTTCCTTTTTTTCTAAATGTTCTAGCTGTCGATACTTTGGATTGTCGATTCATAGCTGTCCAATAAAGAAACATTTTTCCCTACTAGGGTACTATTTTTGCTACCATTTAACGTTTGTGTTTATTAAAACAAAACATTGTTTTATTCTTTGTTTGTTTGTGTCTTTAGGTAGGTTTTTACTGAATATTTTGCTTTAGGAGATCATGAGGTGACTGGTATTTTTAATTTTTTATCGTATTGTTTTTCACGTCTTCGAAATCGATGCCCTTTGGATTAAAACCACATTCTCTGAAAAAAATAGGCTTTTAATTACAGCTAATTAACAAGAATCGTAACCTTTGTTTTCTTGATGTCATTTGAATATTTTTACGCCTAGGACTGCACCTAACTTTCATGATTAGCTAAGATATTTTCAAAAACCACATAAAAGTGTTTCGAGTCGATGTCGATGAGATCTAATAAAATAATATATATATATAATATAATATATATATATATAATACATAAATGTTTAAAAATAACCTATGGATGCTAATCAATATAATATATTCATGAAAAGTATTATTTAGGGAAAAAAACTACGTAAATCAAGCGGTTAAAGTACATCCAAAAGATGATAATTAGAAAAAAATGGTATATGATCTGAAAATGTGTAACGATGTAACATAATGCTTTAATAAATTTTCATTTAATCATCACTGCGTTAACGTATTAAATTATATTACTTTTAAAAATGTTAAATTGTTCTATTCTTCATTTTGGTCGGATACAATTCGTTCTAAACATGTTCAAGCGAAAACATCATTCAGTCTTCATGCATTTATTTGTTCAACTACGTTTTTTCTCTATCATTGTGATATTTTTATGGGAACTTGGCTTTTACGACATGGACGTCTTGTATATTGAATATCACCTACATCAATTATAGATTAAATTGTATTTTTGTGCCGTTCAACGCATTTGTCTAAGACCTACTTTAAAAAAAACGAAGTTACCTCCTTTGTGATTAACAGTTGGTTTTATTTTGTAATTTTTTTTTATAAAAAGAGAACAAATCTGTGATGAGTCATTTAACAATAAGAGCAAACCCGACAGTTGCCACCTTGGACCGGTTAGTCGGAAATATGGACCGACTGGGGTGCTTAAAGAATAGTCCACTGGTTTATCTCTTGTCTTCAGACATGCTACATTTGATATGAATATTCCTACAATATTTCCTCGTATCGTACATGTTAATGAATAACTATAAAAAGCACATGATCAAACCAGTTTTCATAAATATATTTTCGAATTAAAATGAACGGTCATCTAAATATTTGCTCTGGAACGTCTCTATAGCGACGTTCCTTGTAAATAACATGAGCCAGACATAATATGTTTACCTGGACAAAATTTTACACTCGATATCTGGTTCAATGATAAATGCATGACAACACATACCAAGCAGACGGTGATAATACATCTCCTTATATCGTAAAGTACCTTATTTACAATTCCACTTCCTTGTGGAGCGAAGCTTTTTTAGCAGAAGCAAGTTATATTTACGATATTTTCAATCAAACCACGTCTAATATTATGCCTTTCATCGGACTGTATGCCTTAAAACATAGAAAAGTATCCTTAATTATCATAAACATTGACATCAAGCTCCCATTAAAGGAGGCGCACTTAACATATTCTATATTGTAAACTTACTTTACATTAACGATACAAGTGTTTACATTAAGCTACATTGAACATTGAAGTTTTATAATTACAATATAATATAATCATATCACACTTAACTTCAAGTCACGATAAATTATGTCTATATTTAATATTTGTTCACCTACATATAGATTATGGTCTTAAAATGAAACAGGACTAGGGGCTTTGTATCTTAATCCGGTTTGTGTTTTTAAAGTAAAATTTGTTGATATAATGCAACATAAATTGCCAAATTAATAAGTATGAGACGACAAAATAAAAAGTGCAGCAAACATTTCAGACAGGTCTGTCTTCTGCAATATACATTTTTGCGTTATATCATATGTTGTTTAATTGTTGTGTCATTCCTTTTTTGACAAGTTTTTTTTTAAAAAAGAAAACGTTCCAGTTGAGAATACCAAAGACAAGACCTGACCTTTCTCCATGAAAGACTTACCACAATACCTTCAAAATGGCTGTTAGCTGAAACATTGTTATAGTAACTTGCAAGAGTAAATGGGAAACACAAGTATACGTTTAGTTTACCGTTTATGTAAATTGAAGTTACCAAGCGTGTTGTTGGTGTTGTTTTTGTGCTTCCAGAGAAAGCTGAAATTTGGAAGGACGAAGGAATGACACTGCATGGCATCGACAACTCATGGTCAGTCGTCATGGTTGGAAAGAAGTCATGCATGTCCAGAGATAATTATGTATGACTGAGAAGACTAGACGCGTCAAATATGTCCAGACATGTTCCAAACGTTAACTCTAGTCTTGTTATCTATTTAACTAGAAGTTCAAGGGATGATACAGTGTTACGCAAATATACATGATATGCGGATTTATGAATGAACGAATGTTGCGCAGGAATTTCATTCAGTTTCTTGAAGAAAGGGTCAAAGCGGGGAGTGGAATGTTCGAATTTTCCACTGACTGCATTGATATATATTTGATATTGATATATTGAGATATGTGCGACATACCGCGCTGGCCTTTCACTGCCGTCTCCGGTGGCTATGTATAGCATTGGTTATATTTTATAATCTCAGCATCTTAGTTTAAAGTTACCGCTTTAGTTCGAAAAATAATGACACATTTCAAGATCATATTAGATTCAGGTCACAGGTGTATAGTGGTGATAGAATAAATAAATGTGACTTAATTTTAAACCAACTGCATTTTGGTTGCATTGATTAGCATTTACTTGTGAGGTTTTAGACCTTAAGTTAACATGCAGTCATACACAAAGTATTGACGTATGCATTTCATAATGATTTATGTTATCGGATGTTAACGAATCTTTTGTAACTTAAGTCCAAATGCCTAATCTATGTTTTAGAACATGTTTTGATGATGTTGTTGTTGTTATTGTTGTTGTTGTTGTTGTTTTCAGCTGATGAGTTGTTTGCTTTGCATTATGTTGTGCATTTGATTTTAAATGGAATAATTTTACAATTATTTGCAGACATTTTAAACTTTTTAACGTACATCACCACCTTTCATCGATTTGATTGTAACACATTAAACTAGAGAAAATCAAGCGCCATTTTACTGTCTATTTAACAACATCACATGCGCTAAATATATCATCAATGTTGCCAGTCTTATAGTGAAATGTTACCAACGAAGGTTACCACTAGACATTCTAACTAATACTAGAAAACGCACAGAGATATTGCTTATATTTTAGAGAAATAATAATTGATACTAAAACTATGAACATTAATAAAAGCTTATACAAAAATGAAACTAGACAAATACATTATACGTCTTGCCGATGTATATAGCACGTGTGATAATGTTGTAATATCAACATCACTGTTTGAATGGCAATTTAAGTTTTCACTCAAATGAGACCGGTGATCTATCAATCCTTATTAATTAAAACCTTATTAATAATGGCTGTATAACCGAACTAAAAAGTGATGTTTCAAAATACACTATTGTTATACACTAATAACATACACTGACTATGTTAGCAAAACAACTACAGCATAAACTTACGCCAACTTTAATATAATAACATGCATGATTATTATCTAATGGCTTATTTTTTGTGCCATGTTTATAGTTTAAAATTAGTACAGGTTGACAGAGTTTAGATTTGTGTTTAAACAAGGCAAAGCTTTGACATTTATACTGAATAGTAAGTAATGTTATCATACTACTTCAATGAATTTCTTTTTATCTCGTGACTATGGTTACAATTTGAATGGTAGCCGGTATATTATACTGAATACAAAATCACCGGAAATGTCAAACTCGTTGTTGAATACATTTACTAAAGGTGATGGATGAAAAAAATATTCAACGCTTCATCTCTTAACGTGTCGATCATGTGAATTGAAGTTAATCACTGTTTGTAGAAATATGGACCAAGAAGGCCGGTAAAATGTGTATAAATCACACACCATTAATGCAAGTGTAACAGAAAATATACAGAATTGTGTTGCGTTGTTTTAAATTTGTATCCAAAATGTTAAGAAGATTATCCATCCAGTTTTGAATGTATGGATATTTTCTTCTTCGGAAATTGTAGTTAAGATATTTTCTTCTTTCTAATTAAATATGGTCTAAGTGAAAACTGTAGTATGAAAAAAAAGGTTTACCTTCATTTTGATACTTTTAAATTGAAGATGCAGCATAAGGTTTGGTCTGCCTTACTCGCAACCTATGAAATATTACAAATTATAAAATATTGAACATTTTATTTGATACCCATATAATATATGAACCACACCAGATAAAGTGAGAAAAACATTACGAATTTTAGTATTTTAGAGAGTGCTGTTAGTTACATGTTTATATATTTTTTAAATATTTTGTCATTTCACGCGAAACTTTATTGAATTTTCTATAATAACGAGAAAGTTTATTAAACTCTGTATGAATGTTATTTGTCTCAAATGCCAAACTTCTTGGTAAGCCTGAAATGCACGATTTTACATTAAAATGATCATCATTCGTCATTTAGTAGGTCATTGATGGCATAACACTAGAGTAAGGTAGGATACATATTTTCTAAGTTAATCATTATTTCTATTAAGTTTTGCCCTAGGCTTGAGGAATAGCTTATGTTAGTTTCTGTTTGTCATGAATAAGATATATACCCTAGATGTGTAATTTCCTTCTGGGCTTGACAGTTATTGTCTTCACGAAGAGTTATTGTTTAAACAATTGATCCTCATGTAGATTCCGTGGAAACGATGATGCCATCGGCATTTGCTAAGTAGCTTCATAGGAATTAGGCTTATTGTCGGACGACATAAAAAAGACAAGTATCAGAAGATATGTTTCATGCTAAGTTGTCCCACAGCCTAATATAACTGTTGGTGTCATGTGGTGTTATATCAAAGCCAATTGGCGCCTGTATCAAAAACTCGCGATGACGACCTTCCTCTTACTACCGCCAATATATTTTGTTTAAACAAGTGTACATGTATTATATAGAATGAATGTGGATTTCGAACAGAATCGAAATATACTTTATATTTCTGTATTATATTTGAATTAGAAACATGTTGAGAATAAATCAAAACATATCTGGTGTTCCTGATTACTTCTTCATCATTCGATTCATTAATTGCCTCTTTGTAACTTTTAAATGTAATGTATATGGACACATAAACAACCTGTTCTTACTGTTACATTTGGCTTTCATGTGAGTACTTTTGTCCTGTTCATTTTCAAATTATGGTATATATTCTCTATCTAAGAATGTAGTTCCTTGCATAGACCATTTATAACCGATACGAAAATAAATAGTTTTATTTAGTAATACAGTCAGTCTTTAGAAACACACTTATCATTATTAAGCTGCATACATGACAACTAAAATACAGTAATATTGGCCTACATCTTAGAAAAAGGACACACTTTATCCCGTTATGGGCACACTAGTGCTTTCTCATGAGCGGTGTGAAATGGTTTTATTACTACTACTTTCACACAGACTATAGGTTGGTAGAATAGAAATAGAGGAGAAGAATCGGGATAGTGCAGACTGGGTCTTGGTCCCGTAGTTCGAAGGTTGAGGGTTTTGTTTGATTTAAAATGCCATTTAAAATGATCGGAAAAGTTGAAAACAACAAATAAATTCATAACACAGTAGCCATCTTAAAAGAAGAACGTGAGATTTTCATCAATGACAATCATAACTGCCGAGTAGTACCTTGATCATTTAGGACGTCATGTAGGATGCAATTAACAAATGATTATGTTTATAAATAAATTAAGTACAACATTTACGAAACAAGTGGAAAATAAACTTAATATACTAAAATAAGTGTTGTAAATAAGTTATAGGATACATGTCTTGACGCTGAATAGAATATTTTCCTATATTTTGCTTCTTATTGCTTTCTATTACATTTACTAAATATTAAATGTGTATTAACAGTCCGAATATTGTCACTATTTGCTTAGTTGAGATGTCAACAATTAAGGTGGAACGAACATCCAATATGGCGACTCAATTTCAGCAAACACATTATTTCTCTTCTATAACACTAGATAAGTGTTGGCCGTGATAAATAATATGTAAGCCTCTCAAAGACATATTCTGCTGTGTAAAGATGACTGTAAGTCAATGCAAAGGTGAAACATAAATCTACAACCAGACTTGCTTAAAATATAGACTTAAAGAAAAAAAAAACACTTACTGTTAAGGTTCAGATCCGATGCGATGCTTAATGTTATTGTAGAGAGGTCATCTAGATATACAGTACATGCTTCTAATCATCTTCTCTTTACATATTTATAGACCTCGACACAATAATAACTTCAACGGTGCTATATGACATCAGTACCACGTCAAGAAATATAGCTTTTGTGTCGTACACCGAATATCTTACCAGAACTAACTAATGATTCTTTCTCAGACAAGACTGCAACATTGTAACCACAATTACTATAACATAGACGCCTTTTGTCATTATTGAAGAAAAATACGCATTCGAAGTTATGACAATCCCTAGTACATCATAAAGCTATGTAATGCACTCTATGTTGTATAAATGCAAACCCAACATTTTTCTATAGACTTAAAAAGATAAATATCTTATCATTATCGATAGATTTATAGGTTAAGAAGTATTATTTTCCTGCTCTTTGTAATATGTTTAATTGTTGCTCTGGCGATCTTCATTTCTAAGAAATCAGCTTACAACTCATCAATGACGACAATTTTCCAGGCACATGAAATAGAAATCAATAAATTAGTTTTTAAAACGAAAGCAAATGTCTAATTCCCATGGAATATAAGACATTAATCATCATTAAATGTCACGCCAGAGTTCCAGCTTTGATACAAGAAATCTAATATTATATCTGTATCTATTATGTATTTTATCGGTATATAGTTTGTATTTTATTCAGCGGCTCCTCTCAGGAATGACCTTGCCTCAATGGAGGTCTTGGTTGTAGCTTCCGGTTATCGCGAATACAATAGCAACAACATTTACGTATTTCCTTTCCAAGAATAAATCTTTTTTTTTTTCCAAAAAATGTGTGTTTATATAGTGTTTTCTATAAATATTTCCTACAAAAGGATAGCAATAGCATTCATCAGATAGATAAGTCCTTTGGTTGGAAGAAAGAATGAAAAATGGAAAAAAATGTAATAAATAAATATACAAACAATATATATTTCTTTATTTCTAAGTGTCATTCGAAACTTTTTTCCACCAACACGTCTATATGTGTATGTTCTCATATGTATTATGCCACCCTAATCCATCTTTCAAGGTTTATTAAACGGTGACTCTGTGTTTAACTATTTAATTTGTAACAGTTGCTATACATGTTAATGCGACATTTACGCAACACAATTTTTGTTAATTGTCTGTGCGCTTTGGAACTAAATTGCATTTCATTTTAATTTATATGACAGCCCCTAGACAATTAGCAAGGCTTATAAATTTTGTAACAATGATATTGTTTAATTTACGACAAGTAACCAAGAAAAAAAAGATTTGCTATCTGGAAAGAGGAAATTATTTCTTATTATACAGTATTATACGTAGGTTAATGACGTCATGAACAGAATATACGTATGAGGTAACAAAAATGAATAATTCTTATGCTGTGAGAAATATTTTATTTTGATATGCAAGGCCAATTTAAGTTATATATTGAAGACTTACATAAAGATGAATTAACTGTCTGAGGGGGGGTTTATGAAAGATAAATAAAACGATAAGTCAATGATATTCGACAAACTGTAATAGGGCAAAAACACCATACGCTAAAAATAAAGCATAAAACGATCAAGAAAAGCATTCTACTTAACGAAGTACAAGTTCAGTATTGTGAAGCCAGTATAGGCATCGAGATCCTATAATTATAACATAATTGAAAGAGAGAAGATAACGGACTTGAATAAATGTTCGTGTATAGTAAACTATCCTTCCTAATAATCCCGTAATGTTAAAAACTACATAGAGATATCACCATAGTGACCACACGCATTACATGTACCTGTGACATGTGTGGTGTCTAAAAAAGGCCAGAAATAGCATAACTGTTTCTATCGAGAAAGAAGCTAACAAACGCAGCCGAGACAAAGGAAATTAAGATTGCATTTACAGATATATTTGCCTTAATTAAATATAGATTAGACATAAGAGAATGTATGTATATAACTTATTTTAATATTCACAATCTTTGTTCTTTGTATGTGTCAAACATTGTTTTAGCAAAGGATACGTTAAAATGTAAACAGTATAAGACATAACAAAATAGGGGTTTAAAATTATTTACATTTTTACTATTGATGCATTAACATACTTTACACTATCTAGACAACTCATAATGCTACTAAAATTGTAAAAACGACCGTGGCAATGGACTAATATGGCTGCTCGGGCACTGATACATGTTTCGATAATCGCCCAAGAGAATGAAAGCACACGGCATCAAAGGCTATGTATGGCATCATTAATCAAAAAACGACACACAAAATATGCCTCTAAAGTCTCGAGCGTATCCAGTCAGTGATCCGATTAAAATTAACCTTGGAACGGAGTATGTTAATATTTTTAAAGCAACTGTAACTTCTGATTTACAAAGTATAAAGTACAAGCTGTAATGTAAACGACAGAACTGAGTTGTTATTTTGCAAACCGTGGAGACGTGATATCAGCGCTTGGCTCTGCTCCGCAATGTATTTTTGCTTAAAAATAAGGAATATTTGTAATAAAATCATACAGACTTAACTTTAAGAATGTGTTTTGATACAACAAAAATCACAATCATGATAAATGTGATAAGTAATTGCAACGTTTTCCCTCATCATTTCAAAACTTCTTTACAGGATCTACACATTGTCAACTTAATATGTTACTGTTAGTTCTAATGAGTTTGATTTTCTTTCTCTTTTGTGGGAAATACATTGGAGAGAAAAAGTTATATTTATTAAAGCGACGCCCACCTATTTTGGCAGATACAGACCCCGTTTGGGTAGAACAACCGGCTCATCGAGACTAGAACCCACACGTTGAACACACTTTACCATTATGTCATAGGCGTCCTTCAAAGAACGAAATTGATATGGCTATTAGACTCTTTTTTTTTTTTGGTGTTAATTTATAAACGTGTCGCTTTGACGCGTTGCGTGAAATTAATGGATTCGAAAATGTCTGGCCTTTACCGTCAAAAGGCCGTTATGACGTCATTGACAGGACGTTCCATCCTTAATTATATTAGTACAGTACTTTGTTGAAACTTATTACATGTGTAAGATTTCCCACAAAAGTTTATTGTCGAAATTTTAAAATTTCATCAAAATCTTTCTAATACTCATGTTCTGCAAATAACCGGCTCATGACTCCATAATGTCAGCGTTTTTACTTTGATGTCCGTACAGCAATGGCAACTTCTGCCTGTTTCAGATAAAATAACGACATTCTAAGGAAATATCGGAGACACCAAAAACCATTAAGAGAAAAATGCACGTGTCAAAATTTAGTTGTATTCACGCGATATACTTTAGGAGGTTACCATACACTTCTAAACATTCAGAAGAAATGTGTTATGGTAACAATGTTACGACCATATTTGCCAAAATACACGCCAGTTCCTTTCAACCCATGTAAATTATAATACTTATTTTAAGTTTGTTTTCATACAACTTCACACTTAAGTAGCTTGAATTATTTTCAAGGATAAACATAATGCGCATATCCTCTTTAGAAGCTTTGGAGGCAATTTACTATCTTGGATATATACTTATTACATAGAGATGGTCACGATGAAGATCATAGTTATAAAAGCGACACGAATACATGCATGTAAAGGTTCGCCCGTTTACCTGCAAGCGGCTACAGTTGTACACATCATATTGCTGATATCGTGATTTTGTGATCAATTAGTATTCTTGTACATTAAGTTGTAATGAATATCAAAAGATTCTTTGCTTGACAATATTAACTGTTGTCCTTGTATGATTTTGCGTTTTGCGAGAAGGAATAATCATTTATATTAGTATTTAACACAAGTTTACTGGAAGTAGATTCATATTTTTTTAAATGTTTCCGGTGTACATAGCTAAACAGATAAAAACTTAGGGAATAGCGCCAAAGTCTTGCAACTAAATTGTAGGAAGATCAAGTTCGTCTCATTAACTTCCATTTGCATTGATTTACTAAAAGCACTTCAATGTTCATTGCCAATTAGCACACACATTCTAAATGCTTACCAATAACAAACTGATACCAGCTATTTCAATAAAACGGGTTCATTTGTGTTTTATCGGTTGTGAAATATCACATAGTATTAACAAGCATTTATTCTTAAGGAAAACTGAGAATTTCTAACATTAAATGGACTTTGTAAAGTATAAAAATGTACTTAAAAGATAAAAAGGTATAATGCCAATTTTATGTCCGAAAATCTTCTTTGTTGCAAAGGTCATTTGTACATGTCACAGAACTTAATAAATCGAACTAATATAAGGCAGCATATATATGGAGATAAATTTAAAACAGTTGAGTTGTCTTATATTCTTAGATAAAGGAGATAAATATCTCAGTACCGCAAACTGTAAAGAACAGGACGCCTATAGGAGACGAACAATTAAATGTTTATAAGCTGGCCTGGGTGTTTGTTTACCGTCGATTTTATTCATTTATTACAAGTACCCCCATATATCAGGGTTTAACCATGTTTTCCTTTTCATCAATAAAGTCTCGTTCGTGATGAAACAATACCGATATTTGCTTGAAATAACAAAACGTCATCTTCAGACTTTAATACGTTCCGTTTACGTCCATTTCTAACATAGCCGTTAATGCTGAGAACTTTTCATTTCTTTAGGGTAAACAATGTAATAATAGAAAACGGCAATGTATGTGAGAATTATAACGCATTTTTAACAATATGTACAAGAGTAAAGTACTTAAAAATGCAACAATAAAGAAAACGGATAATGCATTCATTCTCTACTTATTGTTAAAGAAGGCAACACTTCTACTGAACTGGGTCTATCGATAGATGATTGAAGTTTACATCTCTTCTTAAACGTTTTATTTAACAGATAAAAAAATCCAAATATTTTTAAACTATACAGTTTTCTAGGATATGATTTTTTTCTAGATTAAAATAATATCTCACTAAATAATGTATAACCAGTTCATTTTAGTGCTACTTCTGAGTTTCTCTTATCCATCTATAACCAGAATACATTTAATTCTTTGATGTGTTAATAAGCTAGTCTTGAAAATGAATGGCACACGTTTAATGCTAGTAAACAACTGGTGAGATTGTTATATCAAACACTGAATTATACCATTAATTTAACGTTGAAAGGATATGTAATTGGAAGGGTTTTTAATCTGGAAATAAAGTATATTTGTTGATTAGGTTCAATTAATATTCTGTTTAAAAATGTCTTTATATTTCGATTCCTATTTAATTAGTAAATTTGTTTAATAATATATTTTTTCTCTCTTAAAAATGGTACCATATCACAGCTCCTAAAAGATTCTCTATAGTATTGTCGTCTAAAATGAAAAAAAAATCATTTTGATCTAACCTATAATCTATTAATATATGTCATGTGTTGTCATGTTTTCTCATTTCTCCTCAGGTAAATGTCCCTTACACAGACATCCAGATAGTACAAAGAAATTCTCATGTTTCTGGATTCCTAAAATGTTCCTTCTATCAGAATCTAAATGACATATATCTGTTAGTTTTATCTACTTAATTTCAAGTTTCCATGAAGTGTTTTTAAATATGTGTTTCTATATTCTTACATATACTATCATTAATAGGCATGGTTAGCGGACTATGTTCTCTGTTTGTGGGAAAAGTACGAACACGTGCTGGCTTTTCTTATAAAAAAATATCTTTAAAGAATTTGTGTATCACAAACCAAAATTTAGTCGTAGGATCCAAATAAATATATATATATATATATATATATATATATATATATATATATATATATATATATATATATATATATATATATATATATATATATATATATATATATATATAGAAATTTACCGTCGCATGTATGTATGTAGAAAACACTTAGTCTTATCTAGTGCAGTTGTTATATTTGACATAACAGGATTCAACCAAAATGAGCCATGTTACCAGAATGAAGATCGGTGTATATTCCGGCAATGTTATAGATGTTACAAATTAAAGCGATATCATACATTTTAAAATTATGTCGTTCGCAACAGCAAGCTTTACTACATTTATTGAATAAGTATATGTAAACGACCATTGCACACAAAACAATGTTGTTGTTTTTGGTTGAATTTCTGTCAACATACACTTTTCAAACAGAGCAAGCCTAATCATCTTTATCATGGAATACAGTATAGTAAAATATAGTGGTCACTAAACAAGACGGATTGTCAAGTTTTAATAATAACTATCAACAACATCATAGATTGATTCATTTTAGCAATCGAATATACATGCATATTATCATAACGCCGATTTAAACAATTTTGCTATTACCGAAATATCAAAAGTAAATGTGCAACTCAAAATATTGTCAAGTTATTATGACTATGTTTTTGTAAGAACACAAATACATAAAACTATTAAAGGACTTGGTTGTGTAATGTAATACTTAAACAAGCTATCATTTGGTTCGTTAATCGAAACAAACTATTTAAATCTTATTAATATCTAGCTGATAGCATATATCTAACTTTTAAATTTGGTTTGGCTTACTTAAATACATTTCCAGTATCAACCTAATTGATATACGTACATACATTACATATAGAGAGATATTATTTAAATTACACATAGAATTGATAAGCATACATGCCACACATGAATTAAAATACGGCCCCAAGGTCCCATAAAGGTTTTGGACCGATTTCATACTATAGCGCTATATTGATTATTGACTCACTTTAGCTTGTATTGCTAAATATATCATGCTGTTACAAGCAATTAGCAAACAAGTCATGGATACAGCAAAGGAGAACATTCTTTGAAAATAAGCAAGAAATTGAATAACACATTTTACGGCTACGATACCAGTCATGGTATTAACCATTTTTTATACATGTACGTGTAATGACACAATCATCTATATCCATAGATATATCCATGTCCTGTATTATTTTATAAAACAAACATTTTTCTACGATATGTACTTAAACATGTATCGTTATTCACAAATTAAAGCACCAGGTGACAAAGGAACATACATGTTTCAAACATAAAATTGAGAACCGTATTATTGCCCTAATTGTGTAGTCAACTAAGACATAGAACAACACTAAAACTTCGGAAATGTGTTTGTATAAACTAGACTTTTAATGCAATGCCAATTAAGTTTATTATTAAAATGACCATTATTTTTATACTTCATCGTCTTCGCTATCTTGAACTTAACAATCGATGAAAATGAAAAATGAAACGAATAATCTGTTAAAATGTATAATACATAATGGCATTTAAAACACGATTGAAATAAACCTGCATTTTGAAATATTTTCTTTTATACAATTTATATAAAAATGCGTTGAATAATGATAATAATAATAACGATTTCAAAGAGAAAGAAGCCATTAATTAAGGCAATACTGTCATCAATGATGACAATGCATAGTTTTTACACATTTCTTTGCAGGAGTAAAAGGTTTAAGTAGAATGCAAATGGTCAAGTTCTTACCATGTTGAAGCAAAGGTGTTGATGCATGCTTTTGCAAACATTTCTCCCTCACTGGCTTAAATATAGCTTCCAGTTTTGGCGGATATCTTGTTATAATATCCTTAACTGGTAGCGCTGTTGATACATATTTCTCTTCAATCGCCGAAGGAACAGTCGAACTGGCTTCCATTTGAAACGTGTTTTCTTCGGACTCCACACTTCCACTGGCCTGATCGAGGCTTTCACCACTTAACAATAACGACTCATCCGCTGCCGCATACATCTGGGAAGCATCTATATCTGATCCTACATCGTACATATTGTCTCTTCCCTTGTAACTCTCATCGCCCTCATCGGAAGGACGGTTTGTATTAGGAACGTATCTAGATTTGTACGTACTATTGCTCACAGTAGATCTTGACAGCAATCCCCAAAGTAATTTTAATGAATGCATGTTAGATTGATAGTCCTCTGTAACCAAATAAGATTATTAAATTATTCACATACTTTCACAATTATCCTCTTACGCTTTTATTTTCACACATTGTTAGGTGTCATGATGGTCAATATATTTTCTGTCCAATGCAAAATGAAATTACAACGACAGTACGTTCATTACAGTTTAAGCACGATCGATAAATGTAATCACTTTTACAATGTATTTCAAAAGTCTAAGAATAAAGCCTACATATGTCTTTAAATAACTGGTCGGTCCCGTTAATAAACACACAGTCAATTAAGAAACAGAACAATCCTTTTAGTCCATATCACAGATGGCACGCATTTAGACTTTGAACTTGCCTAGTGAGACCAACGATGTTGATTGCCTTTTTTATCGGAAAAAATCTAGTATCTTAACAGCCTAGCTAGAAATTCCGATTTGCCAATCTAATGTTTTGCTATGTTCAGCGCCCTACAATTTTTTGTTCGGCCGCGCCAAAAATGTGTTGTTTTGAATATAGCATTTTCTTAGTGAAATCCTTTAATCTTGCCAGCTGAAAATAAATACGAGTTACGCATAAGTCTACAAGAATTTACCGTATTAAATGGGCATTATAAAACGATAGTGGATAGTGCATTCGTCATTGACAGTGGATGAAGTTTGTTTGTGTTGTATTTCCACCGATATTCTTAATCTTTTGTTTTGTTAATTCTAGCTATAAACGGCTTCTGTAAAAAATACATAGAGCTGCATCTTACACACAAGTCACTTTTCCTTGCATGGACACATTGGACGGTTCCTGAACGATTGGTCAAGTGTGTTTGCATAATTAGGCCAATTCTTTTAAGTGTAGAACGCAAGCTGGTTAATCTTGTTACACATAATAATAATGTGCGTTTGTTTGTGATACCGTTTATGTGCAAATCGAACAACGTTCTTAACGTTCCTAAAATCGATTTCTAAATATAGTTGATGAAGGAAGAAGAATACAAACGCTGTCTGAGCCGAATCACCGTCGCGCCTCAGGTTACGTTGTAGAACTCCTATTTTAAATTTGTTAGAAGGAATTCAAAACGAACGCCAAGAAAATGTCTTTCTTTAGATTTGTATAAGAAAAACAATAAAGTCGGTCGAATTTGAATCGGCAAGGCATATATGAAGATTATATGCATAGGTTTGGTTATATATGCTTAATAGTAATTGCAACACGCACAATCTAAGCCCTTACCCACCCACCCACACGAAAAGATAAACGACTTTGGATGTACTTATATTAATACATTTCCCAATGATTATATACCTTCAACGTCTTGGTGAAAATGTAAACGTTTTTTTCTTAATCATTAAATTCATGTTGCATTAAACCCGAAAATACATTCGAAACTTAATTAATACTGCACATCTTTTAACGACAGATCTTATTCGCTGATTTTCAACGAAACAATACTAACACTTATTTCAACAATACGCTTTTCCTACTTATTCGACATTTGACACGTGTATAACATCTTCCCTCTTATCCACCAAGTTGACATCCCATTTATAAGCAGTGTGTTATGAGTCCTGATCATCGATTGGAGGTCTTAAAAAGTGTTGGTGTGAACGTTGTGCTATGTGGTGTATTACTTTAATATGCAGATACGGTATAACGTGCTGTCTGTGATTTCTACCAGTGTGATTCGCCTCATAATTCCTCAAAGCGTTCGAAACAGGGTCATATTTTGACAAATTACCTTGGTTTAATTACCAAAGAACACTAAGTGTTGAAAGACAGAAAACTCGCATTCTCCGGAGCCAAAAAATATGATGTGATACTGCCCTATTGTTCTTCAAATTTACTTTTTAAAAATGTTCATTTTTACATTGATTAAATTATTGGTAGCACGGCACCGAATAAAGAAACAAAAATGTTCCAAATGTAAGGCACGCAATATGTCCAAATATTTGAAATTATACATCACGAAATGCTATGATAAGAAGCATTGAATATGACAGCAATAAGAACAGAAGAACAGTTTTGATTCCCTTATTTGAGCCAATGCAATTAAGATGACACGACAGAAAACACGAACAGCCAGTGTTGATTTATACTAGCGTTACCCCTCTCTGAAATTTTCCTTAAAATTTGAAATTGCAAATCGAATTTAAATTTACATTCTCATGTTTTTTGTCAATTGTATTTCAAAGCTGAGAATAATTACAGAATGCTTTTTAGGGAACACTAGCATTTACCTTTTATAATATGCAACAATTATAAGCGTTTGTATACTAGCATACTTACTATTTGCTCAGGTTTTACTTACGCGGTCCATATTGCCGACTGACCGTTCCAAGGCGGTAACTGTCGGGTTTGCTCTTTTCGTTAAATGACTCATCACAAATGTGTTCTTACTTTTCGCTTGGCTTGCATGTGAAAAACCTTTGTTCTGTGCCTTTTCGGAGTTTGGTATATGTTGCAATGCTCATAGGCCTTTGTCATATATTCTTATATTATTTCCAGCAGTGTGCATACAACGCGGATCAGGTAATCTGTTAAGATACACTTATGGAATACAAGCGAACTTGTTATTAATTGATAAATCGTAGCTATTGTCCAAGACTGTTCAGTATTGTAAATATATTTTGTCTTTGTGCAAAATCAAAACACAACAGAATACATAAGAGAGATAAATTGGATATCTGTTCTCTCTGTAAACAATTTTGTATATCGTCCTGTCTTGATATTCATTGTTGTGCATTATTGAAATAGGATTATAAAGCTCATTATTGAAATTTAAGCTACACAATGAAAACACATTTTAGCGTCAACTGAATTAACACTGTAATTGCTATAGGCATTCGATCAGAACATTGCTTTGAACAGAAAATGATTTCTAAAGAAAACATGTAACTTGCTGAATTTTAGGCACGGCAGTCTAAAGATTGTATATGAAACATTTACTCGTATCAATATAAAAACACTATTAATACATCTTTCTAAACTGATATTTAAATAGTTGCATAGTGTAAATCTTTTTTCAGAAGCTATTTATTGACTTAATATCATATCAATAATGAAAGGATTTTAGTGAAACAGGCAAAAACCAATCATTTTCACGTAGGCTTTTGTAAGCCTAATATTAGAATACAATGTTATGAAGCTCCCATGTCAACTAAAATTACACAGCACATGTCTGTGGTTCATTCTAGACTTTTTGAAATAAACAAAACTAATTTTCTAGAGAATGCATTATGATACCAGACTGATGTTTGGCACGACATTTAATTAAACGTCTGATATAATCTTGTTATAATTATTTACTTATTTTACTGAAAGGACATTTAAATAGTTACATATTGCCCATTTACATCTACCGACCGTGCTCACTAAATCCTCTACAGTTCAAAGTAACAAAACAAAAACAAATTGTATACATAGAGGACATAAAAATCATATAAATCTAGAAACAATCAGTAACGTTGTCAGCAAATGTTTGTTTCAAACAAATCAAAGTATAAACAATTTGTCTCACTATAAATTTACATGACTTTGGATCATACTTTTTATGACTGGTTAAGGTTAATGTTCATCTACGATTTAATTTTCTCAGATTACGAACAGCTTGATTTCCGTGCAATGTTTCTAAAAATTAAATAAGACCAAATGGTTAACTCTTTGCTGAGGAGAATAATTGTGTTAGGTTACATTTAGACGTCAAATGCTTGCCACTAATACCTTAATGTACGACAAGACCATTTGTATTAGATTCAATTTTCGATCAACTTTGCGTGACTATGCCTATTTCCCACCGGTGTCTCTTAGCGAATAGCATATTGTTAAGTGACTATTAGCGCCAATGCGCTATAAACTAAAAGCGTCAACAAAAAAGAGAAACGTTGTATTACGCCTGGTCTTTTGTGAACAAGAATGGTTTATCTGCTATGTTTATTTTGATTAAATAAGCAGTTAAAATTACGTCGCATGCATTTGTCTAAAGGGGCCTTGCATAATCTGCCAGAATTTCGCACGTACTGTTCAGCATGCACGCAAGCAATTTTGCAATAATGACACATATTTACAAAAGTTTGCGGATCTATATTGCGGGTTCTCTTTTTGTGTTTTCATTGAATGGCACAAAGTATTTCAAACCACACACATTAACAAGACCACGTTAACTTGTGGTTTTGATGAGGCTTAACCACTTGTAAGTCATTTACCCTTCTTTATAGAAACTTTGCCCAAACTTTTAAAAAAGCAAACATCAAAATATTTTACACTTTTTAGTCACAAACAATTTACATTGTTTAAATACCGTTTTATTACACCCTCTACAACTGATTGAAAGTAATACCTTTCTGTTTTGTAAGCTCACAATATGCTTTTTGCATAATGATGTCTTCTTGTATTAAGCTGAACGATTAACTAGATTATAACATCTTTGTTTAGTTTAACATACAACTGTAGTAGCTCCGTTTTAACAATGTTCTTGCTTTATTCCTTGATAATTACAAAGTCGATTATGTCAAAAAGGTAATTAAATTGTTTTTTGTGTTTGTTAGGGGTTTTTTGTTGTTGTTTTTTTAGAGTTAAAATTATTAAAATCTTAATTACCACTGTATAGAGGCACAGAAAGTAAATGTAGAAGAGACATACACACAGAGACGAGACATTACTCATTCGCAGGAAAACGAAACGGCCAATCTGACTGGATGCTTCAGTCCGGCCCGTACTAGATATTTCTCGACAGTGTAAAAATATCCCTTCAACGTTTCTTTCAAACTTGACTGATTATTTGTACATTCATATCAAGATATATGTACTTACACATGTTATAACCTTGCAGTTAACGCTCAATGCTGTGACAATGAGGTGACGCAGTAATCGCCGAAGTGTTCCGTAGCTTCTTTAATACTGTATCTGCGGATAATCGAAGCTTTCAGTGGAAGCAGATTATAATAAGCGGTGTTTAAACACTGTGTTTGAACAGGTTCTTGATAATGTGTTGCTTTTCTTGTTTAGATAAGCAAAATGATGATTATCGCTTGATCTGCATTTTTGTCTTTATCACGGTAACTATACTAACTTAAACCACGAATTTTATATCTATGATAAATTTTATAATAATACTACATCAATTTAACGAAAATAATTGATAATTAGGGCTATTTTGTACTTTAGTTTTCATTAAGCTTCATTACTTAATATTAAGTTATACATATTTGCGTTTATATTTAAAATATTTCATAGTTAATATCAACATTGCAAAATAAGCATAAACATATTTCTTGATTAGTTCTTTGTTTCTTATTTAGATTATTTATTAAATAAGGCTGACACACTTTCGGGTACGTCGTCTTGCTTTCTGCTTAAGAGTTGTAACGGTTTTTTTTTACCTTAAAATTGATATGTTCATGTAATTTAACTACACTTTCCGAGCTGTGTATACAGTAGTTAGATACAAGATGGCAGAGTGACATGTTGATGTAAATTGACATCGGACCTCGTTCTTTACAAGTAGATTCAGTGGAAATGGCTGTAATAATTATAAATAATAATTGTCTCGTATTATCCTCAAAATAATCGATTCACACCTTTTACAACCTTTATTGCTTCCGTTATTTAACATATGAACATGTTGTTATATATTTATATTTGTTTTAGTTGGTTAATTCTTCTCTTGTCAATCTACACTTGCATATACCATGTCCTCAACTTGAATAAAGTTAGCACCCTTAAGTCACGATCTACCAATAGTTTTCTTTGGAAAAGCGTTTTTTAACGATTTTATATAGTATTAATCACGTTCTTTTATAAACATTTCTTGATGTATATCTTAAAATATTTACTAAATCTTGGGATAGAGCCTAAGAAAACAATATGACAAGATCATTTTATTTTCAAAAGTATAAAAAACATGTAAGACCTCGTGTACTTATGTGCATCACTTTATGGATATGCCTGTCGTTTGCCTGTAGATGTTTGTTACATTCATTTATTTATGTTGCACTTTTTGCTTATGTACGCCATTGTTAATATGTAAATTATGAGTATTCATCATGACTTTGTGGAGGAAGTAAAGATAATAACCTTGCTCAATCTTACATAAGGATTTATGTCTGCAATAAATTTTAAGGGAACAAAATAGTTATTACTTAAATCGTAACTCCGTTTCATGATACACTATGGGTATTATATTAGCCATTTTGTTTGTTTTAGATATTATGTTTAAAAGATCGAAATTTAAATAGATATTGTATAACAAAATGCTAACATTCTTATGAACATACCATTATAAAAAAAAGATAATGAAAAATATGTTGTATAATGGCACTTGTTCTATAACTAAAACAATAACATTTTATAAGTATATTGCTATTTTAGCCAAGTGAATTTATATATGTCCAACGTTGTGACTTTAGTAAAATCGTTTGTGGCCATTGGAGAAATGACCTAGTTCTCTGTGTTTCTTTATCTGGCAACAAAATGTAACATCCTGAACAAGTGCTCTAATAATCTTTTTTTTCTTAGAAGGATCTTAAAGTAAGGCTATTATGCTGGAAAAAAGAATTGCATTTGTTTTTTGTGAAACATGACATCATTTGCTAGTTTAAATTCTTAGGGTTAAGTTAAAATAACAATGTCTATTTTAGAGCCAAGTCTCGTACGTGCGAAGCTTGTTTTATTAAGACAATTTACAGGCAAAATATCACAATTTATAACTTGTGTTTAATGCACAAAGTTTAAAGCATGTTTGTTACAATCCATGCAACTCAAAGTGAACGTGCATAAAACTACGCCTAAACAGGTCAAAAATATAAATAAAACAAACATGGTGTACACAATAACTTTTACTTAGATAGGCTGTTTGATTAAAAACAAACCAATCGCATGTTAAATTGAATTAAGGCTTATGGCTATATTAAAGAGAAAAATATTGTACATCCACATAAGGCATGTACTTTGCGTGTATCTAATTGTCTGTCTTAGTAAAGTAAAGCCTTGCTAGAATACCACCTCAATAAGAAGGGAATCCGACAAATGGACAATTATCTTAAGGAACGTTTCTTTTTTAAATATATTTTAATGGCTCAGAACCCTTGAAAGATGGCATCACTACACGTGACATTAGAATCTTATTTCAGATACAACTTTCAAATTCACACATCTTCTTAAACCTCTAATACGGACACGGTCTGATTTTTTTTCACTCTGATTATACTTGTTCGTCATACTTCGAAAAACTTGGCTTGTTACCTTATTTATTGTGTCATTTTAACACGTTGTGTTTACCCTTTGACAATGACTGGTGATAAGAAACGGGTGTAATCATTAGTAAATCAACCTAGATATAAAGGTGACTAAACTTTCTACAGAACAAATCTGGCACTGTAAAGTCAGGGTCAGCCCACATTTAAACTTGTAAAACATGTATAATCGAACTGACTAATATAAGAGAAACTATGCATCTCTACCTTATTTTCTCAAAATATTTGTTTCAAATAAATGACACTATAGTTTTGAGTACTTTACTAATTACACTACTTATATTTAGTTTATAGAAGTAGGAATAGAAGTAGAATAGAAGTAGCAGTAATAGTAGTAGTAGTAGAAGTAGTAGCAGCAGCAGCAGCAGCAGCAGTAGTAGTAGTAGTAGTAGTAGTAGTAGTAGTAGTAGTAGTAGAAGTAGTAGTCCGACATCAAATTGTTGTCGAAAATTAATGTGCTCCCTCACTAAGAGGACCACCTCGCTAAGTGGGACCAAAGTCTAGAAGAATGTCCATTAAAAGTCACTAAATAATGGTTTCGTAACATGGAAAGAAATTGAAAAGAATACAAAAAAGACAAATATCTCTATATGGTATGTGTAACACAACATTACAAGTATTGTTTTCTAAATTTAAAAACGTATCTAAATAGGGACGCATTGTTTTAAACTGAAATGTGGGGCAGATAGCTCACAAAAACATTGCAGGTATGTTCGATTTGGTTATGCACACATATATTTTTTCTGCATATATTCATCGTTGTCCCTTTTTTAAGTATTATGATGCTCAATTTGTTTTCATCCAGAGAAGGCATAACTTGACAATGGCATAAGAACTAGGTGTTCACCGTACGCCAAGAAAAGAACAGTGTCGACCTCTTTGCTAGGCGAACGTTCACCTACATTTTGAGCGAGCTCGGCTAGTGCGATCGCTATTACAGAGGTCTATTTTAACGGTGATATTTTAACGGATCTAGAATAGAATAGGCATGCAGCTGAAAGACTCATTCATTAAAAACTCCATTAATCGATAAGACAGACAAATACAATGGCAAAGCAATATTGTTAGCCTAAAGAAACACCTCTGACACATTCTCTAACTACTGAAACCTCCCCTGGCTCTAACATGAGGGATTTCTTTTTTCTGTTCACTTTTAGCGGGAAATAAAGTATTTTAGACCGCATTGCAAGGAATATGAATATCAAACACCGAGGTTGTTCTATTTGACGTCCTTCTACAACGTCCGTGATTTTTATTGATTCTTCACTGCAAATATAGTTTTTAATAACGACAGTATGCTTGGGCATTTTATCATATTTACCTGCAGTAATCTAATTAACTTTGTATCATTTAAATTCTGAAATAGTGTACACATTAGGATAGTGTTACAGTTATGTATATGTAAGTAAATGTAAATGATTTGTGTTTTTAAGGGAAAAAACGTTTGTAATTGTAGGTTTTACAAAATTCTTTTCACACAGCATTTACGCAATAAAGTTTTATAAAAGATTAATTGTTGTGCAAGAACTGTCATATTTTATCCCTTCTAAGCGACAAAATTAATAAAGCGATTGTTAAGAAGATTGGCCAGATATGTTCAGAATTAGTATTGCAACATATATTAATTTTTAAAAGGCACAGGTCAAAGGTATTTACATTCTAGTCAAATGAAAAAGTAACAACAAAACTGTGATGAGACATAATACGAATAGAGCAGACTCAACAGTTACCGCCTTGGAACCGTCAGTCGTTAATTAATAGGAAAATAAGAATGGTCCTCCAAGAATTACCAAAGATATTTAAATCTAGACAAAGGCAAATAGGTCAAATGTAAAAATGACAAAACACAAAGACGAGACATAACACACAAAGAGAAAGCCAGCAGTTGCCGCATTGGACCGACCAGGGTGCTGAACCGATTTGACAGAGCTCCAATCTCGTATTTCCTTAGGGGTCCTCAAATTCAGGCAATGATATATATAAAGGAGAGAGGTAGTTAAACCTTATGTTTACATTGTGCTTGGGTAAGTATTGTTTATATAAGTACATCTACTCAAAAATATGGATTGCAAAAGTCAAATTTAATTTTCTAATCAAGATCAAAATGACCAGGATAGAATTGTAAATGGTTTTAGCATTCTTTGTCATGTGTAGATGGAACTGATGTACCAAAGGCCAATGTACATAAAAGTAAGATACACATTACAGTCCTGATGGGATTAATAAACGACAATATAGATAACATACAAGGACATACTTTTACGACCAACACCTTGCCCACACTGTAACGTTGTTCTTATCATTAAAAAGAAAATATGACCACATCATTTAAGTATTGCAACATTGACAAGGCACACAACAAACGTATTTAAACCTACGTGTTCAAGGCGACAATTATTGCACCTCGTCTTATCAAGGTCGTGCATTGGAAAATTTTGGAGGTATGAGTAGGTAACATATATAGAACATAAGCAGAGATTCTTAAGATATGACCGTGAGATATGGTATGTTCATACCCCATATGGTCTCTGACATCAGTAATGTCACCAAACATTGACAGCGGCTAGTATAAAGTGCTCTTTTCCTTAAACGACTCATCACAAATTTGTTCTTACTTTTCGCTTGGCTTGCATGTGAAATACCTTTGTTCTGTGCCTTTTCGGAGGGATGAGTAGGTAACATATATATAGAACATTAGCAGAGATTCTTAAGATATGATCGTGAGATATGGTATGTTCATACCCCATATGGTCTCTGACATCAGTAATGTCACCAAACATTGACAGCGGCTAGTATAAAGTGCTCTTTTCCTTAAATGACTCATCACAAATTTGTTCTTACTTTTCGCTTGGCTTGCATGTGAAATACCTTTGTTCTGTGCCTTTTCGGAGTTTGGTATATGTTGCAATACTCATAGGACTTTGTCATATAATCTTATTTATAACATTAAATGCAATGGCTCATGTACACAATGTACATATTTTAATGTTTTAAAAATAAATACAAAACAATAGGAATTCAATATGTAAGTTTTTTATAGTACACAAGTTCGCTTAACCGGAGCATATACAAATCGCGAGTCAGAGGAACCTTTTGACTGATAGGTTATCAGAAATAGAACTGTGCACGGCAATACGATATTTTTTTAGAAATCTATTATAAAATTAAAATAGTGTCAGATAGATCATTTTAAAATCTGTCGCAACAGACCTTTGTATATACTCAATTTAAACTTTGTGACATTAACAACGCACAACGCTCAAAATTTCAGATAGCTTTAGGTTTTTAATTTCTTGTAAATTTAAGTGTTAAGCGGAAACATGTCCGCTTCTTCCAGAGAATTTATAAAGCAAAATTACGATTCATTTATTATTTAGCTTTTCTTTTGTTATTATTTCGGTAGCATGATTACGTCTCCTTTTTGTTTTATAAAACATAAACTGGTCGGACACATGACGTACCTTAAAATAAGTTGCTTTGCATAATTGCATACGCCACTAAACTCTAATTAAAGGTTAGATTGCATTTGATGGCTGAAGTAAAATTAATTATATTAAGTCATTGAAAATCGGTACATAAGACACAATAGCACACTAAGGAGATAATTTAGCAACTCGATCTACTTCGCTCTTAACGGTTTCGTGACTGCATTGTACATTATAAATATGTCCTATTATCATAACGTGGTCAAGTTTAAAATCACAATTGTCTTCAGTATTTTTATTTCTTTTCGGAAGGCTCAATATGGTTGAACTGTTTTACATAGGCGTGTTTAGTATAAACAGTTGAAACTTATTCATTAGTTTGTGTTGATTGACGATTCATATGCTATAATAAATTCGAATGAGCAAACCTTTTTCACAATTTTTTTGAATGATGACTATAATTATGTGAAACAGATGCTGATGCTGCCGCTATTGACAATGATGATGATGATTTTGATACTGATGATGATTATGAGAAGTGTGAGGAGGAGGTCACTTTTCACTGTTCACCTGGCCAACATTAATAAAGGAGCCTCAATATCCGGACAAATCGTGGGAAACATACCGTAAGCCTGTTATAAGAAAACACATAAAAGCATGGATGCAGTCGGTTCTTTGCTTACATTTATTTAGCAAGTTAGCTAGTTTTATTTCAGTTTAACATCATTAAGATATTCGGTTTATCTAGAGCAATTTGGAAAAAGTTCGTATTTTTGTGTTATTGGAAGGTTTGCCAAAAGTTCAGGCGTGGGCTTAAATCCTAAATTTAATGCGCACTATTCTTTACATTTTCTCATTAACAAAATAGTGTACAGAAAGGGCTCACAAGATTATTTAAGCCCGCATCGTCAAGCATTACAACAATTACAACCAGTACAACCAATCTGCTAACCGAAACGAGATTACCAATATGCAAATGAGAAGCAATGCAAATATCATGACAGAGGATGACAATGTCCTATTTCTGTTTAAAGTCCATTTATGTAACCTAGCCGTGACGAGACAAATGCTTTGACTTTTTAATATATATGTTTATACATAAATTTATTATTGTTAATATTAACATTTGTGTTAATAGTTTACTTTAAGCACATTTAACAGTGATGGACATTTACGTGGTTTTTAAATAAATTTCAATTGAAGCCGTACAGTTTACATGCACGATAAAATGTCACTTTAAAACACATTTAGATTAGAAGACCCCAGTCGGTCCATATTGCCGACTGATCGTTCCAAGGCGGTAACTGTCGGGTTTGTTCTTTTCCTTAAATGACTCATCACAAATTTGTTCTTACTTTTCGCTTGGCTTGCATGTGAAATACCTTTGTTCTGTGCCTTTTCGGAGTTTTGTATATGTTGCAGTACTCATAGGACTTTGTCATATATTCTTATTGAAGGAGTTTCAGATTTGATTATTTTTGATTCAACTAAGTTATGACTGCAAGATAACCAAAATTATTTCTGTTGTAACAAAACAGTTGAAGTGTTTGATTCAAGACTGTTTGCTGCATGCACCAGAAAGGAGAAAACAGCTCTAGAAATCTAGTCCTAAATGTCTTTTTTCACCAAATTTTAACAACAGATTCTATCATCTATATTTTCAGTAAACATTTATGTTAAGGCTATCTAAAACTTCTAAACAGGTTAAAAACAGTAATTACCGAATCTGCACATCGACAACAGGTCCATAAATGTCCCGGTTTAATACACAAGCATCGATCGCCATTTCAAGGTATAATTGAATAGACAATGTCGCCTTAGTTATTATGGAGTGTTTATGATACTCCTGTTTGTTATCAGGATCAGATAGTGTGATAAACGCAAGGTGGCGTAATGCCATTCCATATTTCAAACATTTAAATCATGTGAAGACAGTATCAGGTTGGCTCCAATGAATACCGCCTACGGACAATTACAATATTTTTGGAGAATATTGATTCCAGAAAAAAAAACTACAGCATTTATGTAATGTTAATTCAATGGGCAATGATGTATGCCATTCATACAATACATGACCTAATGTTTCACCCTTTAGACATGCACAATGTTTGGCTTCATGTAGAAATCATCCCTAAATGGGTGTTCTTTAAATCAAGATGTGCCATTATTTATGTTTGCAGACATATAATTTTACTTTTATTTAAGTCGACTCTCATAAATATTAGCGAGCGTTTAAGGTGACTCCCAGTACCTGAATATATTACAATGAGTAGATGCTGAATTAAATTAAAAATGTGCTTCAGTTTAGACAATACGTTTCGAAACATTGGTCTCTCAGGTTTGTCTTACCTTAACACCTATATGTTTGATACTTCTAAAACTGCTAAAGTACCGGGATCCAAGTTATAAATGTTTGTGGCCTCAAAAGCCATTATGGGAGTTAATATAAGTATGAATCTGTGCCATACAGCTGCAACACATCAGCGCATATCTTCAAACAAGACATTTCCTGGATCTTTTATTAACCAGTGATTCACGATGCAGGAGGTTTTTGTATGACAACATCCCATCACATGACAGTAATAGTTATTTGACAAAGATATATGTTCAACTTCACATCGTTTATTTTGTTGTTGTTGTTGTGGTTGTTTTTTCATTAACGCTAACTTCGATCGAATGTTGTTAATTTGGAGACATGACGCAATAAAACCGTCCCAAGACATAAATAGGTTCTAAATGAGCCCATTGCTGTGTCAACTTAAGTAGCACACTAAAAACCATTACGTTTTCTCACCAATTTGATGTGAAAATGGTATCGTGTAAACATCGCGAGACCTAAATGATTGTTTAGCCTGGCAGTAGAATAAAGTTTCAAGACAACGGCTTTTACAATACCACTTAGCAAACGAAAGCGACTTCTAGAGCTCTCTTTATGTATATAAACTTAGACTTTTCGTTTGCGAAATGTTGATAAAACACGGAATGCAATTATAAATAGATATACGCACTATTAAATAACAACGTGTTTATATTTGGCGACAAGTTTTAATTCAATACAAGACAGAAACAGTTTTTTTTTAAAATGGTATCAAGATTGTTGTTACGGCTAATTGTTTAAAATGAGACGTGCGCAACAACATCCTCTTGAAATAACAATGTTTAAGACTATTGTCTTACACTGCTTAACAACTACAAGATATTTATTGTATATACGTCCATATAAGGACAGAGGCATGGTTTACGACAATGTTTTCGACAATAGAAAACAAGTCAAGTGTTTAGTTTCGTCTTTGTGGCCATAAAAAAGGCTCATCTTTGTATCCAGGTATGTAAAGTAGACAATGATATATAACTGATGGAGCCAGTGTTATGTTTACAAATAAGAGAAAATATTCGTATACGTACTGTTTTGTCTGATGCTTTCTTTACTAAATTGTTAACAGCAATGTCTGTATTGATTCATCGAGCTTGTTTACCGGCAAAATGCTGCGCATTCATTTCCATCAAGGGTTGTTAACGATAGCCTGTCAGAGCAATACTACGTTATCGCATTCAGCAGGAGCCCACTATTGACTTTCTGTTTCACTTAAAAAATGGACAGATTAAAGTCAGATAAAGAACCAATACTTTTAACTGTAATTGCAAATTTACTAAAAGTAAATTCTGTCTTTTTTGTAAATTAGTCAAGCGAGATATGACTCTCTACGAACGTACGTAAGAACGTAAGTACGTCCGTATGTACGTACGTTTGTATGTGTATGTTCGTATGTATGTACGTACGTATGTACTTACGTACGCATGTATGTATCTACGGATATATGTACGTATGTATGTAGGCATGTATGTTTGTATGTATGTAGGAACGTACGTACGTACGTACGTACGTATAATCCATATTCGAGTCGTGTCTTCAGCAGTCGATACGCAAGGAACAAAGGTAAACAATATCGATAGCAAAATTCACAAAGCGTTTAAAATATATAAGTGACGTGGTCAGACGAGCTCGGGTGATGCGCAAAATGTCAAATTAAGTCTTCTGATAATCGAAAAAAACTTTAACAGTCTTTTAAAATTCTCAGACGCAGAAAAAATCTCTCATCGCAAGGTAACATTTTAAATGTTATAGCCTAGCATGTAACAACAGGTGGGTCGTAACTTGTGTTAAAGTATAACATGAGAATTGCTGCAACGAAACCTCGATCTGGACTTCATAAACCGCAATTATAGATTATTAGACAAAGCTAAAGTTTCCATTCCGATGATGTCTTTGCGCTCAGTATGCAATATGGTAAGGTTGGGAGACGGACAATACGTTTAATCAATTCATCTTGTGTCCTATCACACAATGTTTCAATATTCAAGTCATACATATACCTTACGAATGCATTTTGAGTTAGTTCAATGCACGTTGAGCGAGAATATTTGTTTTATCGTACATGTACCAGCTTACAAAACTGCTAGAATTAGCGAGGAGCACAATACGCTAATTTTCCTATTTATTAAAAAAGACTATATTAGAAGAACATTTAGGCTTTTTTGTTAAAATATTTGATACTGTTTTCCGTATGACATCAACAAGGTCGAAAGAAACAACAAGTATAGTTCACTATGTAGCAGTGCAGAAATTTTGACTGGGCTTGAAATTTCTCAGAAAACTGTCTCGTTATGTGAAATGTGCTAGAAAAATTATAAACTTTAGTTTGACATAATGACATTTCTAAAAGATAAAAGACATAGCAAAAGCCTACGTTAGTTTTTGGTCTCCCTCGGTAATGTTCTGTCGATCTTCACCTACTGACGACCGAGACAGTTGCATGTAGTTTAAACTTAATCATGTATTTTACTTAATATATGTGATCTAAAAGTCACCGATGTGTCAGTAATTCTATTTTAATTGATATGTACCGTTCAAATTTGTTTAATTGTGTTGGGGTTTTTTTTCTCTGCGACAAAAACAACTAACATAACAGTTACAATTGAAACAAGAACATGGTTATGCTTTTTACAATAATTATCCCCCTTTAGAACGAATATCGACAGTAATGAAACTTGCCATTAAGCAGGAAACCTCGTGAGCTGTAATTCTTATGTCGTTTCTTTGTCTTCATCGATAATTAAATGTCTTTTAGATTCACTGTTACTACCATTAAACATGACATAAGCAAACAAGGTCATACATGAATATGTGCATTTAAATGTTAGAATGAAGTAGATAGTTTGTCTTTATTTCTATTGTACATTGATATGGTTTATAATGACTAAAGGCCATCAGCTTTAGTCCAGACTATGCAAACACTTGCTTTCAGTACTGGAATTGTTTCCAAAAATAATATATAACAATGAAAATTTATTCCTTTCTTAACATGATTAATATTGTCACAAATAATCTCGCAACTACGTGTAGTTCAGAGGTAATAAAACATTTATGGGCTATGAGTATAGATTTTTATAAATATTATTTTTTATCAGTTAATAGACTTCGCAATTATCTTACACGAAAGGTATTAATCATGGGTGCATATAAAACAGGATAAATAAGACACTTTTTAATTTGATTATATTGTATTATAATTATTAAATTGAATTCATTTGATTACAACATAAGACGCATTTTGTTCGTGTTATAATGTTAATGTTGTATTTTAACCTTTTACGCTATATACATTACTGTGATATGTAATTTGAAACTTAAGAGGCTAATTGATCTTGCTGGTGCTGCTGATAAAATTAGAGGATACTATCAACCTCTAACGAAGAAAACATAGTTTTTGTATAAGTGTTTGGAAAGACAGCGCGTAAACAAGAGTTAAATTTAAAAAAAAAAATGGTAAAACCTTACAACTAGCAAGCAAAGGAACTTTTGCAAACATTTGTTCTCATGTCCATGAAGCTAGCTTCCAAGTTTTTGCGGATATCTCTTCAAATAAGGCAAACGGTTAAAGCCCTTGACACAATCGATACTTTGACAAAATGAGTAATAGCAGTATGATCAACACAAATATAAAAGATTACAATGCGTCCCCGAAAGTCTAAAGTTAAGATTATATTTTTGGAACAATAATAGGGCGATTGTTAAAATGCTTTTTAACGTGGACATAGATATTTTGTAAACCATTTTGTATTTGTACATGATTCTCGCAGAACTCTTTTGCAACTGATCTAAACGGTATATACTGTTTAACAAAATTTGTGATATATATATTTTGTAATGAAATATGTCTCGCGAAAAAACAAATACTTTGGCATTTTTCAGGCAATTCAAGGTATTCCTCGTCCAGATGTGTATTTGAAAATCGAGAACTTCAGATAATGATTTTTGACGTATGCAAATGAGTGTTTATCACACTTCTCAAACAGCTTTTTAACCGTATGATGTACTTATTACTTCCGTCTCAAGAAGCAGGTACCCATTGTGGAGGTTTTTGATGTCAGCAGTTTACATTGAAATCAATACCATTGACAAGATGCTTTGAATGGAAAAAAAACGAATTATGTTAAAATAATAACATTCATGAGAATGCTTTTTTAATAGAGATTAAAATAAAATGATTGTTGAAATATAGTAGAACGAGCATCATAATGTTTTAATTCTGTTCAGCCACAGCCCAATACAAGCTGATTACTCGCAGAAAAACTGAAGTTGCAGATCATTTTACCGAACACTTTCTCCCAGAAAATGACAAAGCTATCACTTACGTGCTTTTATTCTGCCAGCATATTATACAATTGTTTTGTAAATTCAGACGAAATAAAAATAATCTCATTCTTTCCTACCAATGAAGGTGGTTGTTTTTGTTTGTTCACAGCTCATTTGAAACTACGCTTTACGTATAGAAATATAATGGGTTAAGCTTATTTGCCTGTCGACTTTCATTTTTATAAAATTTCGCATAACCACATTGACGTCCTCATAGTGACGTATGGTTCTAATTGTTCAAGAAAACCATATATGTACGATTACTGGTAAAATCAGTGCGTCCCCACAGGTTAGTTAGCCAACATCTCCACAATTGTTTTACTTGTTTCAGCGACTAAAAGCCAGGCGGAATCAGCAGATCGACATGTAAAACGCATGGCTTTTAAATGATATATCGAAGTGAAACATATCTTTGGTCTCCACTAAGCTTTCAAGGTATCAAAAAACTGGTTGTGATGTATCTCACAATATGCTAACACTAAAACACGTGCAGCTATTAATAATATAATTGAATAGCAATATGTAAACATGGATCTTTGGCTGCTGGCACGTTTTCAAGCACGTAAATGATATTCCTTATCTTGAGTTAAAGTACTAGAGTTATATCGTTAGATATATAGAGACATTATCGTTGTACATATGACCAAATGCAAACGGAAGACCTAATTACCGGTAGCATCATTTTTTAATATTGTAAGCATGGGGTGCATGCACATTAAAATTGTTCTTCTGCCTGTTGTTGTAGGTGAACGACTGTCAGGACAGGGGCTTAGTGTCCTACATCTACAGCTGATATAAAATTCTGTACAAGAGTCCGAACGAAAAGTATTATTTTCATTTGAAGTAATGTGTTAAACACCAATATATTAGATGGTGAATTGTTCTAAGAGCAGTCAGTTTCGACTATCCAAAGTTCAACTTTCTTGGTTTTATGGTACACATTTTTACTCTTCTTTAATCAATAGCAAGTTACAGATAAAATCAGAATAAAAGCAGTGTCAGTACGTATATAATTACATCATTAGGAGAGACGTGTCCTACAACAATGATTTATGATACACGCGTGAGTTTCTATTTCTTAGTTTAATCAATAATGTGATACGGATTAATCTCTCTACGAGCGATGAAATGAGCGCTGATGTGCACGATCAAGCGTACATTTCAATGGACTAGGATAATTTATTTCGTTGAATGTACAAACAAAATTCATCTCAAAACTATCTTTATCATTAAACCTTGGCGGTTTTGTTGTTGGATGTGGGTGCAGAAATGCACTCATAATCGCAGTCATTAAGTATTTAAATGTTTCCTTTAAGATAAACTTTTCAAATGAATTGGCATCTTTATTGTTTATTCAGAGAGTGAGATAGTGAAAGAGAGAGGGGATTTCAGTAGCAAAACACGTGTTTATAGCTTCAATTTTTATTGACAAGTCTCTCTCTATTTCAACACTAAATACTTAATATCTAAACAAACGCTGTTTGGGCGGGGTAAGCTTTACCCTGTAAGCGATAACAGGAGTGAAAACAGTGGTCTCATTATTCCGTAGTAAATCAAACGTACAACGCGTTTGAAATGGGAAAGCATGCAAATCTTCAGGTGCAAATAAACACCTCGTCTAAATAATTATATATTATTCATTGTGACAACAGTTAAATCAAAGTCACATTCGATAATAGAATTTATTTTTTTAAAAATTCAATACTTTTTACATGATTTTAAATTTTGACTTAAATACAAATACAAGTACATTTATATAGCGAAGAAAAATAATGTACAATATTCGATTGCGCTTTACAGTCCTATTTACAATGCACTCGTGCCTAGTATGTTTTAGTCAAAGAAAACATTAAACAGTTGAGTCTTTAATGCCCATCGGAACTGATCTTCTTTCTGAATGCACTTTAAATGATTCGGAAGAGCATTCCACCACTTCGGGCCTGTAAAGGCTTTAGATCGGTCATTCATCCTTGTTTGTATTCTGGGGATGTTAAGATTAATTTCACCTGCTGGCCGAAGTCTGTAACGACTTTTGTTGCGAGTGAACAGTTGTTTGAGGTAAACTGGAGCTGTTTTGTGTATTAACCTAAACACCACTGCTAGTATTTTGAACATAATCCTTGCACGCACTGGAAGCCATTGAAGTGATTTTAACATGTCTTTGCTGTTTTGATCAAATGATGCATTGGTTACAATTCTGGCGGCACGGTTCTGAAACCTTTGTAGTCTGTATATCTGATAGTTTGGAATACCGACAAAAAGTCCATTTATTAGAAAAATCTAGAAAGGAGTGAACAAGGCCATGCACAAGAATCTCCGCTGATCTCCGTTATATGTGTTTACGAATGTCCTTGAGATTTTTTAATTGTACATGAGCAGTCTGACATTACTTTCTTATATTGTTTTCAAAGCTTACGGTACTGGTCATGCATACACCATGGTCTCTCATATGATCTACACAACTTATTTGGCAACCACCTATATCTAAACTTGATATGTTGATTTTTGACAGTTGTTTTGCATAAATGAGAGACATATTTATGTAAATGTTCATCAAAACTTTTAATAAAATGCAGCATTTAAATACAGACACACAATAATAAGCATAGCTTTAGAGTGTTTGCGTAATTATGAAGTTCCCATGAAGGACGTTATAGTATGAAGCAACAATACTCGTATTTTAATATGTGTTGTGGCTGCTAATTTGCTTTGGTTTATAAGAAAAAGAAAGGTTTTGGCGGCTCGTGCATTTTATTGTTGTTTTCTTGGTGGGGGTGAGGGGGGGGGGGGGGGGGGGGGGGTCGGCACACCGACACTTGATAGGTCATACGGCGCCGATCTCGTGCATTTTAATATATTTTGCACAAGGTAAACACTTACAAAGAATTACCAGTACATCTTTAGTACCAGGTTTTGAAAAAAGTGGTGTTGAAGCGTATATTACATTTTGTTTCAATGACCAATACACACACAATCAATCCTAATTTCATCTTCAGCTGGTCAAATACCGGGCAGCTTGTGTGACGTAAACTCCAAAAAAAGGTTTAAGCACCCCAGTCGGCCCTTTGGCCGACTGACCGTTCCAAGGCGGTAACTGATGGTTATTCTTTTTGTGTGTTGTGTCTCGTCTCTGTGTTTTTGTAACATTTATATTTTCCTTGTTTGCCTTTGTCTACAGGTAGATAAAATTTAAATATCTGTGGACATTTTGATAGGACCTTTTCTTATTTACCTATCTGTAACTCATTAGGATTCATAACACCCACAATTGTTACCGTTTTAAGGAATTCTGCCCCAAACATCGATTTAATTTTGGGCGGCGTTGCTCGCTTGCAACACCTTTAAGCGTTATGATAAAGCTTGATTCTGCATGACCTTGACTTATCGCGGCCATTTAATCATTTTTGGGAAGAGGTAGCGTATATATCTTAGGCTTCTACAACCGCCAATTGTGCAAAAGCATGCTTTAAATTATAACATTAATATGATTGCGTGTTTTAACTAGAAGTCAATTATATTGTATAATTTAGAGACACATCAAATGCAGAATTATTAATGAACAAAGCCACTTACGAATATCACTCATTGACGAGAAGAAAGGGTCTATATGGAAGCAAACTATAGGAATAAGTTTTCCGCTTATTTTGAATGATATACTAGGCCAAGATATTTGTGACATCACGCGCTTTACCTCACTGTAGTCTGCGGCTCTGAGCAATGTTATGTAATGCCAGAGGTCATCGACTCAACATCTCAGTCTAAAACTTCCGCACGCTTTCCGGAAGGAAAGGCGCACTAAGGATTTTTAGAATTGGATCACAAATTAATAGCTTATTTCAAATATGTTATCATTTACTTTTGGTTGAATCTGGTAACATGTATCCACATTTATTTAAGGGTAAGTGCGCCATGTATGATAGGCTGCAAAAAATTTGTGCTCTCAATAAATGTCCTTTTTAAGTTAGATTTACTGAAGACAGGGACTTGGACTTTGGACTGTTTATTTATGAATGTTTGGAATTATAATTGCATTTCTGGAAAATTTGTATCTCAAACAATTGCATAGGAACAAAGTAGAGTGTTCCACCACATTTAGTGAACTCCTTCTAACTCTGCGAAATGGATAATCATAGTACTGTTTTTCAATACACTGCTAATCAATTATGCAGTCTTCGGGCATTTCCAAATAGAAACATTAAATGGGACAAAGATTTCTTAGCAGATTAAAATGTCTTAATTTGTTGAAATACAGAAGCAAAACAACTGGTCGCCCAAGGACACATATTAAGGGTGCTAATTTGAAAAATCTTAAGCAGCTGAAGTCTGATCCTACATACAGCATAAACATACAGAGAAAAATTCCGATAAAAGTTTCAGCTATTAACACTAGACCTGTTAGAGGGAAATCAGTAGAACTGCTAAAACATGTATTACAGGATAATATCAACCTATGTTTGAGAACAGAACAATTTTTTTCCACTTTGGCAAATGTGACTTGAAAATCCTGATTATGGCATAATTTTGTGATACTTGTGGATGTTCTCTTGTTAACTTATGTTGTAATTAATGATCTAGCTTTGACTTTTATCTATACACTTCATTTTCATATGTTTGTGTGTTCTGTATTGGCAACACCTCTTCACACCTGTATACTTTCATATATTACCTAATGTCAGATAAGTTGATTATTTACTCTATGAATGCCCAGGGCCTTAGAAACAGAAATAAAAGAACAGATGTATTTGACTATTTGAAGAATGAAAAAGGACACATCTATTTTTTACAGGACACTCATTTTTCTGATGAAGATATGAGGCAGATCTATATAGATTTTAGTTTTGAAGTATATTAAAATCATAGCAGTAGCTGCTCAAGAGGAGTTGCAATTTTCATTGAATTGAAATTTGGATTTTCAGTTTAAATCACAATATAGTGACAATGATGGCAATATTTTAATACTTAACTGTCTAATACAGAAAAAAGTTATCACTAGTAAATATTTATGGCCCTAATCAAGATAAGCCTGAATTCTATGACAAAAAAAGGTTACATAATTAGATGATCCTTGTATCATTGCCGGTGATTTTAATTTAGTCCTTAATCCAGAAATAGATTATTTTTACTACCTACACATAAATAACCCAAAAGCAAGGGAATCACTGATAGGAACTATTTTTGAATTAGATTTAGTAGATTGCTGGAGGGACATCTATGTGGAGAAACAGGAATTCACTTGGTTCAAAGAAAATACTAACAAAAAGCTAGACTAGATTTTTTCTTAATATCCAACCTACTAATGGTAGAGGTTAAAAATTGTCACATATTACCTGGCTATAGTACAGATTATTCATTGATTAAGTTGCAATTAGAGTTTGGAAAGTTCAAAAAAAGAAAACCTATTGGAAAATGAATAACTCTCTTTTAAAAGATATAAACTATGCCAAAAAGGTAAAACAAAAAAATACTAGAAATTAAGCAACAATACTGTCAAAAAAGCCTACTTAATGATAGAAATGATAGTGAAATCCCAAATAATGATATCAAATTTACTATAAATGACCAGTTGTTTTTTGAAATTTAATTATTTGAGATAAGTGGGAAAACAATATCCTACAGCTTAAGAGTAAAGAAATGTGAAAATGAAAAAGAGAAACTAATAATTAAAGATATATATTTTTTTAGAAAAGTATCTGATTACTGATAATACACTTCTGTATGAAAAACGCGGTGAATAGGAAAAAATAAAAGAAAAGAAAATGGAAGGAGTAAAAATTAGATCCCGTGCAAAATGGATTGAAGATGGCGAAAAAATAGTAAATATTTTTGTAATTTAGAAAATAATAATGTCATTTCAAAATCCATGTCTAAATTAGTTACAAATAATGGTCAAGTAGTTGATGAACAAAAAGAAATAATTGAAATAGTAAAATCCTTTTATAAAAATTTATATAGCTACAAAGATACTTGTGATGTCAACCTCAAAGAGATAATTAATAACACAGATGTAAGAGTTTTAAACGAGCAAGAAAAAATACTTTTAGAAGGAGACCTTACAGAAAAGGAATGCCTGGAAAGTCTTAAAAATATGAAACATAACAAAAGTCCGGGCTTATCAGGATTTACTGTTGAATTCTTTAAAGTTTTCTGGTCAGATATTGGGCAGTTACTCGTAAGATCCCTCAATTATGGCTTACAAAAAGGTGAACTGTCAATCTCCCAAAAGCAAGGTATTATAACCTGTATTCCCAAAGGTAATAATGATAAAACACTTTTAAAAAATTGGAGACCTATTTCTCTTTTAAATGTTTCTTATAAAATTGCATCATCTGCTATAGCTAATAGATTAAAAATAACTTATTATTAGTGAAAACCAGACTGGATTTGTATCTGACAGGTATATTGGCGAAAATACAAGATCGATTAATGATATTATGTTTTATACTGAAAAATATAACATCCCTGGTCTTTTACTTCTAATAGATTTTGAAAAGGCTTTCGATTCAGCAGCATGGTCCTTTATTAACAAGGTACTAGACTTCTTTAACTTTGGTCCAGTTTTTAAACAGTGGATTAACACATTTTATAAAAATACTGAATCATGCTGTCTGATAAATGGGCATTGCTCAGAGTGGTTTTATATGAAAGGAGTATGCCGTCAGGGTGACCCTATATCGCCATACATTTTTATTCTATGTGCAGAGGTGTTGGCCATGTTGATACGCCAAAATGATAACATTGCGGGAATAAGAATAGTAAATTATGAATGTAAAATATCACAATATGCTGATGATACTTCTCTTATTCTTGACACTTCTCTCCTTTCTGCTCTAAATGTTTTAACATTCTCCGGCCTTGGTATTAATATGGAGAAGACTAAGGCAGTATGGATAGGTAAGATGAAAGACAGTAAAACAAAATCGTTACCTCATTTTAATATATGCTGGGATAAAGAATTGACATTACTAGGCATTACTTTTTCAACAGATCTCAGTAAAATAACATGTTTGAACTATGATAAGAAAATAGAGGAAATTAAACAGCTCCTATCTAAATGGTCAAAAAGAATACTTACACCTTTAGGAAAAATAACAGTACTCAAAACCTTAGCCCTATCGAAAATTAATCACTTAATTCTTTCTTTGCCAAACCCTCCAAATGAAACAATTAAATACATTCAGAAAGTATTCTTTGATTTCTTATGGGAGGGAAAACCAGACAAAATAAAAAGAGAAATAACATACAAAGACTATTCTGAGGGAGAGTTAAGAATGATTAATGTTAAAATATTCATAAATGCTCTTAAAACATCCTGGATAAGAAAAATGATATTAAGTGATAAGAAATGTTTACAATAAGCAGGTTGTAAAAACATAGACTTGAAAAATATCCATCTCCTAGGAGCAGAATATATAAATTCCAAATAACATTCAATAAGCAATCCTTTTTGGAATGATGTATATACTTCATATTATGGTTTTATGAAATTCCTAGTGCCAAATAATAATAAAGATGTAAAATGCGAACACTTGTTTTATAATAATAATATTCAGGTCGGAGGAAAATCTATATATAGACAGAAATATATACAGAAGGGTGTATAGACTTTCAATGATCTGTTAAAGGAAAATGACACATTTTTTAACTTCAGAGACTTTGTAAATACATATGGCAATATTACAAACTTCCTAGACTATGCAAGCATACTCTCATCTGTAAAAGCTTATTTAAACAGGGTTAAAATTCACAATCTTGGAAATAAATTAGAGGAACCATTACTACCCTTTTCAGTTTCATTATTACTTAAAGCAAAAACAGGATGTAGAATTATGTATGATAATATGGTGAAAAATAGTTTACAACCAAGATCTGTAACGAAAGGGTTAAAGGAACTGGGTGGTGAAAGTAGAGATATTTTAAAATTATTTAAGTTACCTTTTAAGTGCCATCCAAGTACATTCTTACAGTGGTTCCAAAGTAGAATAAATCACAGAATTTTAGGAACTAACACTGTTCTAAGAAAGTTGAATATAAAAAATAACAATTTATGCTCTCTGTGCTATCAAGAAGAAGAAACAATCTTCCACCTCTTCTATAAATGTAATATTGTGAAGACCTTTTGGCATGAATTAATTACTTTTATTAATACTCCTTGTCCTTTCCTAAATATTCAAATGTCAAAGACAGACTTTATTTTTGGAAACAGATATTTCCACAATGTTATCAACTTGATATTCACACTAGCTAAGTATTATATATTTAAGACTAAAGAAAAAAGCCAACATCCCAATGTTGGAGTATTTAAAGGATATATAATAAATCAATACAAAGCTGATCAATACATTGCTTATGAAAATATGAACCGGAAAACAAATGATAAATATTGGAGACCAGTAATTAGTTTAATTAATGAAATTATGACACAGAATAACATATAATCTACCCAAGTTACCGATAACACCAATTTTGGTCTTGATCTAAGTATAATCTGTAATATCCAAGTATTTTGTTTATGACTTTACAATTCTTTTCTACAGACCTCAACTTGTAAGTATAGACCGTTTTCATCACTATATTAAAGTACCTCAGTTTTGTTTAAGTTTTTGTAAAAAAAAAATAAAAAGCTACGTCCTACAAAACGCACTACACTTTTGTTAAGTTCTTTACATTGATTTTTTATTTGTTTATTTTTTTTTATTTTTTTTTTTTTTTTGCTTTTTGTTTTTACTTATCAAATTATTTTGCTTATTTTGCTTTTATTCTGCCAAAAGCTAGTAAAATATACATCCTGGACTTGACAGTTTTGGTGTTTGAATGTTTTAGTTTTTATGTTTCTTTTTATAATATTTTGCATAGTTGCGTTACTATGCTATGCAAATCAGTTCTTTTGATGATCTTTCCCGCTATACTTACTTAGCAGTTTCTTATAAAATAATACAGTATTGTCCTATTTAAACAAAAGAACTTTGAGACACCCAGAAGAATTAAACAATATTCAAATATAACTCTACAGGTTTGATATCCAGTACTTATATTATTATTTAATTTTTGATTTTCTAAAACCTGTCTCAAAGAACTTTTGATATATGAATCAAATATTATTAACCTAAGGCCTTTTGTTAGATAAAGGTAAAAAGGGTAAAATTCTGATTCTTATTAAGGCAAAATATTAATGTGTTATAAATTTCTCAGAATTATAGTATACACATATGTAGATAATATAACAGAGCTTGTAGGTCTTTTGATAATAAGATGTTTGAAAACTTGTATGTCTATACTTTACATGTTGTGAATGGAAATACAATTAAAAAAAATGTTTGAGAACAGAGAGTTGGCTACAAGCCGATGCTGATGATGTTGTACTGGGAGAACTTTGGTTTTGATGATGTAACAAGGCCAGACAGAAATGGAGTGGAATTGCTCTTTTGTATAGAGACAATCTTAGTGTATCTAAACTCCCCTGCATACAAAGACAACAATTATTTGAATGTACTGAATGGAATATGTGTTAAAAAAAACTTTGCTTTTGAATTATTGACATTTATAGACCACTATACTGAAAACCATCGAGTGACTCAAGCAATGTCCATGGACGAATTCTCATGATACTTGTGAACTTGTGAAGAAACCTGAGCCTTTTGTCGTTATGGGGGATTTTAACATTCATGTGGACAACAAACCTGGCCATTATTTAAAGCGTTTCTTGCATGTATAGATTCATACGGACTTATACAAAATGTACTGGCCCCAACTCACTCAAGTTGCCATACACTGGACTTAATTATTACAAGAAAAAGTGATAAACTGTGTAATATCACAGATCCTACTTGTAGTTATTTTTTTAATCGGATCACTGGTTTTACCTGAATAATAAAGCAAAGCAAATATCCGCTGACCGTGGTTTCTATCAAAAACAGAAATTAGAAATCTGTGTCCAGAGAAACATTTCAGTCAAAGCTATGAGAAATGAATAGAAAAAAGCGAGCAATGTAGATGAACTATGAACTTGTTGCCGACTTTGATGCAGATATGTTAGCCATTGTCAACAAGAATGCTCTTATTAAAGAGAAAACCATTATATGTATACCTCAAGTCCCATGGCACAATGAATTCTTGAAATTGCTGCAACAATACCGTCAATCAAATGAAGAAATATAATTAAAAGACAAAACTGGCATTACAGAATACACATACAAACGCGTAAGACACTTCTGCTGTTGCCGTAGCTAAAAGTGACTATTATCAAAACCAAATTAGTGAAGCAGAGGGTGGTATGAAAAAGCTATTTGGGGTAACATCCTGGCTGCTAGGTCATGTGAATGACAATCAACTTCCGTCATACGCTGATAATTCGCATTTTTCACATGACTTCTTAAAGTTTTTCTCCGACAAAATTTCAAAAATAAGAGGCAACTTCAATAGTGATGAGTTACATGAAACTATAAATATATCGTATAGTGGTGCTGTATTGACAGAGTTCAAACAAATCTCTGAGAATGATATAACAAAATCTGTCAAAGGTTCCAAGTCAACAACATGCGAACTTGACATTATACCTACGATGCAGCTAAAAGACAATTTCCAATTTATTGTCCCACTGATCACAAATATTGTGAATCTGTCACTCTCATAAATGTGTTTTCAAATGAGTGGAAAGTGCAATGATAAAACCATTACTGAAAAGACGGGGTCTCCCATTAGAACTTCAACACTATCGACCAGTGTCTAATCTATCATTTAAGTTGCCTTAAAGCAGATTGTAGATCATATTGAAGACAAAAATTTACTTCGTTCACATAAAAGTACCTAACGAAAATACCATGGTGTCGAAACGTCTATGATAAAATGTATCTTGATCTCCAGCATGCAGCTGATGACAACCAGGTTGTAGTTGTGATGGTCGACCTTAGTGCTGCCTTCGATACACTTGATACATCAATTGCTATGACAATCCTAGAGACTGACTTCGGAATAAAAGGAACACCATTGAATTGGATAAAATCATATTTGACTGATAGGTATATGAAAGTTATTTCAAATAACTGTTCTTCCAAAACTGAGCCCCTAAGATATGGTGTCCCGCAGGGTTCTTGTGAAGGCCAAGTAATCTTTACGATGTACATGGCAGCTTTGAATAGAGTTGTACGAAAATGCCCTGCTGATCTTTATGGATATACAGATGATCACAAGCTCGCTTTTAAGATTCAAGCGGGAAACCTTCAACATGAAACATCTGTACTACAAAAACTAGGTGAACTGTGTAATGGACGTCATTGAGTGGATGAATCGTTGTAAATTGTAAATGGCACTACATGGTTCTTAACATACTTGTAACAGGAGATTGACTTTTTTGTGTTGTTGCAAACCTAGCTTAAAATATATTTGAAGCTTGGTTTTCAACCTTTTTTGCGCCAGGCATTAACTTGACGTAATAAACAGATTATAAGCTTTATCGACCACACTTATTTGTCCTTGTCTTCAGTGTTGATAAAGTAGAAAAAACATTTAGCCAGGATGAGGTTTGAATAAACAATCTCAGATTCCGACGTCAGATGTTCTATAAATCTTCATCGAAACCTGTTTATGATATTTTTTGTTATGATTCAAATGTGGATTCAAAAATATTCAAACAGAACTGACAAAAAGGCTGATTGAGACAGAGGTGACACTTCTCTTAGGTGTCCAACATATTAACTTAACACCACCACTCTCTTTTATACATAGAATATTGACCGTATGATTTAAGATTAAATCTGATCAACGACAAGTTGTTTATTGTATAAGGACTGGGACAAAAGCTAGGGTTCTTCCCCTTAACAGCAGTTCCTTGACTAGGCCAAAAGAAGGGCTCAACACATCAAGAAGAAAAAGACAGTGGTGAAGTAACATTTGTTTCCCTCAGTCACATACAATATTATTTCTAGACTAGTGAATGATTGGGCATGGTATCATGCTAAATTTAGGTGCCACAAAGGCACAAATTCAAAGTACAATATTTGCTTCCATTTGCTACTATTTCCTGATTAATATAAAATATTTTAATAGTTATGACAAAAGAAATTCGGTTATGTTATTCAAGAAATATTTTAATTGGGCTTTGCACTTTGCTTTCTACCTATAATACATATATAGTAATTTCTCCCCTGCTTAATTAGGCTATAAGTGTCGCAAAGCATGTCTCTGACACTAGGCTTAAGTTTGATGGAGTATCAGTTGAAGGCAGGTTATTTAAACTAATGCGAACATGGGACCAGGTTTACAGCCCGTGTCATCATTTATGCTAATGTGAAAAAGATTTATGTAATAGGTTACATGGGCATGCACATGCATTTAACATTATTTCTGCCATTATTTGAGACAGACGATGACATTGCAAGAAAGATCTGTGACTATTAGTGCATGCCAAAATGCTCAAATACAATTAAGATGACGCCTGTTTATATGTGATGCGTGCTCACTAAACAGCTTCTAACATACTTTCTTCTAACAAATTTAAAGTTTCAGAATTGTTTAAATGCTCAGACTTTTAGGTAAATTATATCAGTTTGAATGTATAATCGTACTTTATATTCTGTTATACAAAGAAACTGGAAATCACATTGAGCGATAAATATAATTTGTAAAGAAATCTCAAGTCATCTATAAAGTGCAACATTTCATCAAAAATGTTATTTGTGCCCTTTCAACTTACAAAAGTTGCATTCTTTTATAACGTAATAATCATTATTCTAACTGATTGCTACTTTATTTAGTCAATGTTTATTACCTGATAATTGTTTCACCATTCAGTCAAGGGAAATTAAAGCAAAACAAATGATGGCATTTATCGAGGTTCAGCTCAACCAATAGAACACATTCAGCGATATTGTTGTTTCCCACGGCTTTGCTTTGAAAATGGCCTAAATGGAACATTTATGGTGCTTAAATTAGGGTAGCGAACGAACGTCGAAAATGTCTGTGATCTCAAACAGATTGCGATTGAGCAGACAAACTTGAACTGATATTAAAAAAAACAAATTGCTACGTAATAGTTAGTAGTAGTAGTAGTAGTAGTAGTAGTAGTAGTAGTAGTAGTAGTAGTAGTAATAGTAGTAGTAGTAGAAGAAGTAGTAGTAGTAGTAGTATTGTTGTTGTATGTTATTGTTGGTGACCATGTTTTAACCCCTTTTACAGTTTCAGCATTATGGTGTATAGGGATTGGGATTAGCCGGCATTTTTGCCGATACTGCGCAGCGACATTTCTATCATTATAGCACAGGGGCACTTATGAGGTGCCCAGGGACTGAACCCGGCCGGTCCATTATACTGACACCGACGAGTCAGGCGTAATGCTGTCGCCTTAGCCCCGAGCGTTAGGAGGGAAGCCACTACTACCAACTTTAAAGTCTTTGGTATGACCCGGCCGGGGATCGAACCCACGAAATCATATCTACACAAAAGAAGTTTGTTTATGAAAAAAAAATGTAGATCTGTTTGTTTTAAATGTTAACTGACGGCCAGAAAACACTTCTTTTACAACACATTATCATCGAATTAGCAGAACGGTGCTCCGAAACAATACCTATGGCAAAAGTAATTAAAATTAAAGAAACCATTTTCTCTGCCAGTGACAATATATACATGTATTAGTGTCTGTATTTGTCTAAAAGCAAAAACAAATTGTATTAACGTCACATATTCATAAATATCATCTTAATAAAATGGTACGGATTACCTTAGCATGCACAGGTTTAGCCATGAAACTGTCAAGGATTTGTAGACATTTCTTCACCATACTTTCATATAAAAGAATCGACTACTTTTAGATGAAACAATCTATGTACAATACAAGAAGCATAGACAATCGAGTTGAATAAGTTACTCATGAAAGTAAGAACATAATTGAATTGTTTATGATAGTGTTTGGATGAGTGAATTACAAAGATCATCTTTTATACAGTATATAATCATCTTATATAATTAATATAATTGCCGCATACTTGTATTATAATAGTCTACGGATATGATATCTTTTATTTATTTACATTACAATATACTGTTAAAATTAAAGTACAACATGAAATAGTTTACATTGAAACTTAGCATAGCTACCGATCCACAATTAATTATTTAGTGCTGCCTTTTAATCGTGCTGTATATGTATATATATATATATATAGGTGTTTACTATTCTTCATAATTTTGCATGACAAAATAAATATATAGCACCTAGTTTATAACAGAAACAAATGCCTTTTTAATAATCATAACGAATAGCCAAGCTTTAAGTAACGAGATTGTTTCACACACTCATACACTACAAAGACGCTTCTACATTTGAACTTAAATTGTATGTATATACACTCGTTTGTAACTGTCATTGCTATCAAAGATATATGTCTAGTTTAGACGGACTATTGTAGATGATAATCATAGCCACATGACCCAGAGAATTCGCACTGACAGCATGATTGCGATGTAAAGATACAACCTCTAGGTCGACATTTTAATCATTTTCCTCATACTTTTACGATAGGTCGTAAAATGGTTTTGCAACGAGTTTTTTTTCCAAGAATACTAAGAATTAATGAAACATAGAATAGACCCTGCACACTAATAATTTGATAGTTCAATATTCAACGTTTTTCTATGAACAAAGCATATTGACAAGTGATAAATTTAAGTAAAAACAGAGATCTGTCATGGTGTGATTGGATGAAGTTTCTAGTTTTTGTTAAATGTGGACGTTTTTTTTAACCACAAAGGAAATAAAATATTCAAACTAAACTTTTAACTATGTTCATGAGCGTAAGCGTGTATGTGTACATTTATTACTCACCCCAAAGCCTTCTTAGTGATTTCACTTAAACGCGATATTATCTACTTTCTCTATCGTCATTTTAAATGACATTACGCAATATCAATTAATTTCCTTCTGTATCATATGTTGAACGCCAATGGCAAGTGAGTCACCGACAATATAGGTTATATGCATGGACATCATTGCTATTTTGCTGTTGTTTATTGCTATTGTAAAAATGTGGTCGCAGTAAAAATCAAAGGACTGAAAGTACTGATGGGTCGGTTAACCATACACAATTGAGAGGGAGGTTGGATTAAGAGGTTTGAGATGTATCTAGTTGTATCAGAGACAGTGATGTCGTTTGACCAGGAACTGCTTGGAACTTAATATGACATTGACCTTTGTTCTCGGGATTGGGATCATTCAGGACGCAGGGCCAATTTGAGTGCAGTCCGAAGAGGCAGTGATATGAACTTGTGTAACTGAGCAAGAAGCAATATGTCTGAAGACATTATAAGCTGGAGACCGGAGTTGAAGACAATATTACTTGCCAATGTTTTTTAAAACATGTTATGAAATGAAACACCATTTTCCAGAAAAAGGATAAGACAACAGTTCATTTAACTTTTATTAAACTTTTATTTAAAAACTTAGTAACGAAGTCATACAAACAATACATATATCAGATAAAAAAAGTTGTAAAAAGTAATATATTATGCATAATTATAAGTCAGAAATGGTATTGAACTGACAAGAAATTTTTAGGTCAATATTTTTCTCAATGATATTATATGTGAAATTGATAGTGGTTATGAACAGTTTTGATTTGTTCAAAGTTTTATTGAATGGCTGAGAGGGACAAAAAGGATTATTACAGTTATCTTTTTTATTATTGACAATACCTTAACTAAATAAGTTAATCCCTCAAATTAAGTTTAACAATTGCCCCATCAATGGAATGTGGAGTTCTTGTCTGCTCAGTATACAATGACTAGCTTCACAGCATTACAGTAGCAAATGGGTTTTGCAATTCAGTCTTGACTAAATGAAAAGTACAGGTTAACATTTAGTAATGTAATCTTCATTGATACTGTTTTTATCCTGAAGCAATAAACTGTACTGAAAGATTGCAACTGATGGTTTTGAAATCTGACAGTTTTTAAACAAACTGTTTGGAATGTTTTCTAAGTGGGGAAAGGAACAATTTTGTTTATCATAACAGACATAGAGGATGTGTTTTTACCAGTGCAAGACAGAAATGTGAACAACTTTGGACATTCCCCAGTTAGCCACTTGCCTTCAGGAACCATAAACAGCCAGTTGGAACTTGTCCTGAACTGACATTTTGTTCTTATTTTAACTGTCTAAAGCAGCCTCTTATTGTACTTTTTTGGGTGTTTGCTGAATAAATGTTTGACTGTATGTCACTGATGAGCTCTGGAATGTGTATTTTAACAAGTGGCGAAGAGTGTATAGGAGTTCAAGGGTGACATATATTTCTATTGTTCAGTTGTAAAAGAAAGTATACTTTGTACTTGGAATGCACGGTTTGTGTTACATAAATTGAAACGTTGCATACAAAAGTGCCTAAAAAGGGCTGGTAAACAATCAGAATTTGCAAGACAGTGTTGACTAGAGGGAAGATGTACAGGTTAACATTTAGTAGATTTAGAAAAAAAGGTAGTACAGGTGAATATACTGACAAGTACAAGAGTAAACCATAAGAAACAATTTGTCTTGGAAATTTGGTAGCAGCTTGTCAGTCATGTTAACATAGTATACACATAGAAAGTTTAAGTGAAAAGAAATGCAAGCAACCACACACATTCACACTGCATAACTATTTACAATAAGCAATTAAAATGCATCAAGCATTTCTAAAGGTTGAGTTTCAGTGATTTTGGCACATTCACAAAGTTACTATTTTTAACGACAACAAAAAGGCAAAGCAATGTTCATTAATGATGTTATTTTCTTAAAGCAGGCCTCCTTACACGCCTAAATGTAAAAAAGGTTTTTGTAACGTCTTCAGTCTATGGAGATCAAGGTCAAAATAGAAATATATAATATTATAACATTATTTACTCTAAAAGGCAGTTTCACTGCATTCTTTTTGAAAATACTTTATATGTATTTACTGGAAAAACAAAAGCGTATTTATTTGTGGAAATGCACACAAAAAGGCATGTTAATATCATCCCATACAATTACTGATTATGACTGATTTATAAGCAGTATTCTAATACAGTAAAAACACTTAAAAAGGAGCAGAAATGCAGTATATACTGCAACCATTTTTTTTACTTAAACTGCTGGGCACTGCAAGCAGTTTAAACAAAATATAGGTTTATAGTGAAAATTACCCGCTAATTGCTTGCTTAGTAAAACATGGTTTGTGTAGGCATGACAAGAAAACCTAAGAACTTGTTTCTAATAGTTATATTTACATCAATAACTGAGGAATGATATGTTGTCATTTTCAAGCGCCCAGTCCTGAGTTTGTTTGACATTTGAACATAATGGCATAGCATGTTTTGCAGAAAAAGTAACAAACAGTATGCTTTAATTGGGGCATGTTACAGGTAAAGGTGCCTTCAGGAAATGATGTCATGATGACATTACAAATTATGACATTTTTTAAGTAGAACATAATCTAGTGAAAATAAGCTATGAAGTAATACTAGAAAAATGCAAGTTTTTTCAAATATAGTAAAAAGTGAAAAATAGGAAATGATGAGCAAAGACTTCTTTTCATGTAGCATGCCCCGAATAAGGTAGATACTATAACTACTGATGTGTTTGTGAGATGCTAATGACATCAGATCCCTTGGTTTCAAAAATAAGTATTTTTGGTCCATCTTCTGTTATAGTTTCCAAGTAGTTGACATCTGGGAAGGCTTGCTGCAGTACCTCTGCAGACACAGTCAATACTTCCTCTGTCTCGCAGAGGAGCTCTGCAGTTTCTTCTTGAATGCATATGCCCACAACAGTCTTCGTCACTCTTAGAAGTGGGGCTTCAGTTTTCTGTACATATATAGAAGAGAAAGGCATTTATGGTATGCACTATCACTTATTACTTGGATTTGCTGTATGAGCCTGAATGCGGGACATATGTGATTTCAGTAATTTCTGGGTCAATAGAACAATTTATTTTATCATTTAGTAAGTCTGGATTGAAATCAAAAAGCTGTATATATATATATATATATATATATATATATATATATATATATATGGACTAGTCGGCATTTTGCCGATACTGTGCAGCGACTTTTCTATCATTATAGCACAGGGGCACTTATGAGTGTGCCCAGGGACTGAACCCGGCCGGTCCATTATACGAACACCAACGAGTCAGTCGTAATGCTGTTTCCTAGTCCTGAGCATTAGAAGGGAAGCCACTACTACCAACTTTAAAGTCTTTGGTCGGACTCGGCCAGGGTTATATATATATATATATATATATATATAAAACTTAAGAAATAAAAAAAAATAGCAGAGCCTGATCAGTCAGCCAGATGTGTTGGCTGATCTGGTTCTACACTGTTTTCCCTTTTTATACAGGCGTGTATATGGAGGAAAGGGCTAGGTAAGAAGTAAGCAAGTGACAAATGGTATAATTATAAGCAGACATTTCATTTGTTGTTGCATGTCTGCAACAGTAAATTGCCAGCAACTGTTGTTCTTTGTAAACCTTATTGATGGATGTAATAGGAAACAGTGATAACTTGCCATAACCCATACATTTTTCTGTCCAATTTCCAGCTTTTAACAACCCCTTCAATTTAAGGCAATGGAATTCAAACTGATAGGACTTTAGAATTAAAATTTCAATAAAAGACCACATTTACATTTGTTGACTTATCACATTATGGAGATTTCAACACACGGAAAAATTGAATGAAGCAAAATGATTTTTAAGTAGGCAACAGACCTCATCAAGTGTGGTTACTATAAAACTTGCTTAATTTCTGATGATGGAGAAAACACAGATATTATATTGAAGGACTGTCTTGGAAAAGGAAAGCCTTAAACAAATACTGACCTAAACAACTTTTCCAGAGACAGAGCACTTTGTCTTGACCGGCGAAGATAATGCCTCCTTAAGGATCACTGTCGGGGCTGGTGGAGGGTTCAGTAGCCTGTGGCCTTCCAACACCTTGTCTTCATTTAACGTCAGTGGCGTTGAAATGAAGACCTTGGATGGTTTTGTTATAACAAACACCATTTTGCCATCTTCAGTCTTTTTTATTGCATAACGTATAACCAGTGTAGTTTCCCTTCTAAACTTGTTAAACTTGATGGAGTCATACACAACAGCTTTAATTACAACAGCATTGTCACTGACTGCGCAGTGGAGACATTACCTACTTTCACCAGAATTGTTTCTGTAGGAAACAGGTTCCTTCACAGCCACAACAGTTAATTTCAGCGGCTTTCCACCATACGGCAAGGACTTAGCAGAGCTGAAAGCCTCAGTTATAGACGACATCTGGAAATAAAAGATAGACATTTATTACATGGACACCATTTATTTCTGGGTAGTAAATCAATATGTTTTCAAATATATAAATTTTTGTAACGTTGTTTATCTAATGGTGAAATTCATGGGGATATAGTTGGTATGTACAAATGTACTTTTGTCAGTCTCTGGCATTGTTGGCTAGGCGTTGCTGCCATATTTGTATGGCTTTGGATATTATCAACAGAGACTGACTATGTAGTCCGAGCCCTGATTAATGCAGGGCTATTTTAGTCTATCTCATGGGGCCCGACATTGGCCCTATTTCCAATGCCAAATAGGGACCATTTTTCCCAATTTCAAGAAAAAGATTCCCAAATCAAGATAAAAATCAGATTTCAACAGAAATACCTCTTGCCTAAAAAAAGAGAAACAAATATGTAATATTCAGACTTCATGAATTTATCAGCAATTCTTAACCATTTCCTGCATAGATACACCTTTACTGCGAGGGTGAGCAGTTTAGATCAAGATCAGCCGGCACATCTGTGCTGTCTGATCAGGATCTAAACTATTTGCATATTGATTAATTTGGTTATTTCTGACCCACTGCAGATCCAGATCAAATAGTACAGATGTGCCAGCTGGTCTGGATCTTCACTGGTCTCAGACACATAAAAAGGCATATATATAAGGGAAAGGGTTAAACTTATTGACGCTAGCATAAAATTATTGCAAATGGCGACAATGTCGACTGACAAGGTGAGCACTGCCGCTGATAAACAATTAGTTTACAAACAAAGAGACAAGCTTTAACATGTTTTGTGCTGTATTAGAAAAGGAAACTTTCATTGAAATCAGGGATCATGGTGCAAACTGATGAAGCCTTAAAAACCAAAAGTGCTACTTTTAATTTTATTCAAATTATGTGAAGGTCAAGCACAAGATTTGTCAGCAATGTAAAGACAGAATGAATTGGAGTTGCAAAGAGCAAAGCAGACATTTTTCATATACATAAACAGTTTTGCCATTTTTTTGCAAATATCCATCTGATGGTAAGGCTAACAAAAACTACCAATGAATAGCCAGAAACAATGGTTTATGATCTGAGTAGTAGGATTCTAAAGTTCCTGAAGCCTTGACTTCGACAGCTGAAATGTGTGTGTATATGTGATAAATGCAAGAATCATAGTCAGTTGTTGCACACTGAACCAACTGTCTTAAACCCAAGATGTCCTTGAAGGTTTGAGAACATGTGCTGTTTTCTGTGTAATGAAAATTGAAATCACCCATTAGAATGAGTTTTTTTCGGTACAAAATGGCCAATATAGTTGTCAGTGTCAGCTGAAATTGCAGACAGGAAACTGGTCAGTCTTTGAACAGTTGCTCTTTGAGGAGGGCAATAGACATATCCTATCACAACTTTTGAAATGCTAAAAAGAACATATTCTATGTCACACACAGTCCTTGAAACATAATATTAGAACAACAAAGTACTTTAGTAGTAAACTGCTAGGCCATGTGAAGCTTGCTCAGAAACAGTGAACATTTCAAACCCATCAATTTCATAACCAACCCTTCCTTCATCTGGCAGTCTAGTCTCTGCTAAGCCAATAACATCAGCTGACAATAGATTACTTTCTTGTGAAAAATCATGGAAGTGTTTTCTTAAAGACCTGCAATTATGAAAACAGACTTTCAGTTTGCAGGTATCAAAAGATTTCAGACTGGGTATATCATCATTTATGCCTTTTTCATTTCTCAACCTGTCCATTTCTGCTTCAACCTCAGGTATATAGAGGAAATTGGCGACGAGCTATCAAGTAGGTTTTGTAATACTGAAATGTGAACTTTCTACATGTCTCAAGGATTGGTGTCCAGGTCAAGTGTTTATCCTGGCAATATAAATGCTTGTACTGAAGGCGCCACTTTCTTCCTATTGATTCATCATGAAATTCAACGCAAACAATGCTACATCGTAAGGAATAAGGAACCCTGAAGTCAAACTTCTTAATTATGCATGATGCACCATTAGTTAGACCATCACTTGTATCAACATTCAAACATATTTCAGCAGGCAAGTCAATACCAAGTGTAAGATATTTTTGTAGACCCATTGTCTTGCTTGGATCATCTGGTATTTTAGAAATCACCATCTGTCGCATTGTTTGACTCAGATCACCAGAAATGTCATCAATAGCCTCAATACTAACTTTATTTGATAGTGCAATGTCTGCAATTACTGACTGGTTATGATTGTTTGCATTCTCTCTTGTACAGAAAAGATGTGGAAACTCCTTGGTAACACAGCTCTCAGTTTAACTCTCAACTTGGCGACTTCTCAAAACATGCAAGTCTTCCTCAGTATGCAGACCTTCTCTCAACCTGTTTAACAGTTCTGCAAATGCTTGATCATCTTTCTGTCTCATAACACCTTTCAATTCAAAGAATTCAAATAGATCGACCCACAGATTTGTTGCCAAGCTTTGTAGCTGAGGAGTCTTGAACACCTGTGAAAATACCCAGGAATCCATTACAGGTTTTAACTGATATAAATCTCCAACAGCCAGAATACTGACATTACCAAAAGGCCTGGTACTACCTATTACTTCTTGCAACCTTAAGTTAAGGTCTACTGCTTATATTAGCATTTAAACTTCACTAGGAAAAAAACAACAGTTCTTTATGCACTTGGACAACACTTCCAATTTACAAATAAAAGCTGAAAATGTCAGACTCCTTGGACAACAAAATTGCTTTTACTTGTATGAGATCACAAATTGTTTATTTGCACATCACACCTTAAAACTGGAATCCAGGTCCAGCTCAATTTGATATTAGCAGAAATTAACAAGTAAGTTCATGAATCATATAAAATGGGGTCCTATTGAATATACTAATATTTCAACATATTAACTAAATAAAACAGCAAATTATACTTTAATTTCAAAGTATTCAGTGTATTTCGGTAATCAAAGTCATGTGGTATTTATCATGTTTGTGTACTTCTCACGGCATTTGTAAACAACGTCTTATAACTATCAAAACGACAAAAGCTTATTTCTATTACAATGAATCTTTGGCATCTTGTTCATATACTAATATTTCAACTTATTAACTAAAGAAATCAACAAAATATGTTTTTATTACGTTTTATTAAGTGCCTTTCGGTAATACAAAGTTCTTTCGGTATCTTTCGGTAAACAAGTGTCTTTCGGTATTCAGTATACTGTAGTACCGTATAAAATGATATATAGACGGCGACGGGAAAATCTGTCAGAGGTTCATTTCTCACATATGCATGGACAATTTGATTGGAAAATAATAAGAACGAATCTGTAATGTTATAGCTAATGGAAAAACAAACCTATAAAAAACAAATTAATGCAGATTCATGAACAATCTACGGCTAAATCACTGCATTGCAAACATGGTTTACCGCAAACACAACGCAACGGTGACTACCAACCCCTGGTTTTCATATTCAAGAATACAATTTACAAAGAGCAATACCTCCTGCAAAATACCCTTAAATGTTAGCAGGGTGTCAGAAAATAATAAAACATTAAAATCTTTCAATAAATACTCATTTTTCTGTTGTTTTAGAAGAATATTGGGTCTCTCGTCTCTTCCGCATTGTCGTAGGCAAAATTGCGATCAGGAACATGGAACTTTTTTTTACTTCGCGTCTGTATTCATGCGCGTTCATGACTCAATATAGTGTGTGAAGTTCCACGTGTTTCCATTCTTCTAATAAATTCTGATTCTAATTTCATATTTTCAATATATGTTTCATATGTTTGCACGGCATTAACACCATTTAACACCGAAAAATCAGTTATCAGCTGAACCTTAGTACTACTTTATTAGGTTTGCAGTAACTGAAAAACGACTGTCGGAAAACGGTTAACACTGGGTCGTTAACCGACCCAATAATTTATATTGCTATCTCACGAGACTTTAATCGACATGCTTAGAAAGATGCAAACAGTTTTAACACGGCTGGCACCTTCATTTGATATTTCAGTACGGCATTATTTGCCTTTTACATGTTTACAATATAACAGGGAACACTGGTAACCCATATTCCATTTTACTTTGTTTATCACATTTTGATCATTGTCCCATTTTTGATTTTTTTACAAATATAACGATATTTAAAAAATAACATAATACTAAAGCTGATAAACAACCACAGACTGAAACAATATCACAAGACACTTGACAATATTTGTGAATTTCTGTAAATTTGTACATCATTTAACAGAAATATATTTTGAAAGAACATTAATTAAAAGGCTAGAAAAATTATACATTCAAGCCAACATTCTGGCGTCAACGAATCAAAAGAAAATCCCCAAGAGCCAAATACAGCATTGCACAGAATACAAACAAAAATGAAGTGTAAATTGTGTGCTTGAAAGCATGGAAAAGTCGTTTGTGATGTCTGTGTTTTACTAAGAAGAGGATATAATTCTGCTGGTGTCTTTGAATGTACAAAAGAGGCGGAATGTATGTGTGTGACTAAGTGTACAGAGGAGGCGGTATTTATGTTTGTTTGAATGTAAAGATGAGGCGGTATGTTTATGTGTGACTGGATGTACAACGAAGGTGGTATTTCCGCGTGTGGCTGAATGTACAAAGGAGGTGGTATGTTTGTGTGTGACTGAGTGTACAAAGGAGGCGGTATTCCTGTGTGTTTGAATGTAAAGAGGAGGCGGTATTTTTGTGTTTGCTTGAATGTATGCTGTCGGGCCGCGTTTATTTTCCCAACATGCTCTTTTGTAAAAGAATGTCATGTTCCTAATGCTTTACACATTTTCCAGCTAAATTGTACAATTTACAGACACAAAAAGAAACCCCTCATGTGTTTGGTGCTTTGAAACGCCTGCACACAGCATTTGTGTAGACGAAATGAATAGGGAAAAAAACGAAATGAATTTTCAAACACGGCCATTTGTTGAGTTGACAGTACCATGACAGCGAGGAACTTCATGTTATGTTTCACTTTATACGCTGTAATATTAATTTTAAACAGGCATTTACTTCTAAAAACTCTTCGGCTTTTGGCCTTAAAGGGAGGGTAACTGGGGTCTTACATCGCATCCATGAGGCAAAAGTACTGCTATGTCTTTGAATGTTTGGAGGAAACGGTAGCTTTTTTCTATAATCTGGGGTAGTTATACGTATGTGATTGAGCGTACGAAAAAAATCGGTGGTCTTGTCAGTGCCTTATAAAGATTGCATTATGTGGTGACTGTGTATGAATTGCACTTAATATAGGAAAGACATTTCAACTCCTCGTTAATAAGCTAACTGGCTGTTATTTTTAACCACACTTAAATTCACAAATACTTTCATTGGTTGTAATTATTCGTTTATGATATCAAAATGTGTACTTACAAAAACATGTAGAAATAATATTACATGCTTTGAAAATAAATTAATATTTAATATTAACATGTACCTAAAATTACTAATTTGTGTTTGTGTGTGCTTGTTTATTTTTATATTACATCTTATGTATGTTGTTTGAATAAAACCTATTGAAACAAGGTATTTCAATTTCTCGAAATGTTATATATGTTCTACCTTTGAATACATTTACCTTTATATACGCAGATGGACAACATTTTTATCACATATAAGTAACAGTTGCAATGAACGCATGAAAACAATAGTTATAACAATACTAATATCATTTCTTGTCGGTCTTTCTTTTCAGATAAAAGATCCCTTTATCGACTGTGTTCCAATTATTCCTATCACAATGCTAAAAGCGAATCAACATTTATATAGTTCCTAGCTATGTTTACAACTGAACCCTTTTAGCTTAATATGTATTAAGTACTTCCCATTATAAGGGTCTTTATTCTGAAAGGTAGATTTGTGGAGACATTTTATATTATGGTCTGGCTAACGGCATTGATTGTATATACAATGAACAATAGAATTTAGTTCTTTGTGTTCATTCTTGCTGATGAAAATAGAATATTTCCGAGGAATAAACAGTAATAAGCAAGGACGAGGCATACCATACATTTATTCAGCTTCAGTCGAGATAAGGTAATCAACAGTATTTAAATGACAAACGAATAATCAAATAAGACAGAAAACGCCACGTAAGTTGAAGCAAAAAAAGAGGTGTTTTCTTAAAGTTTCTTTTTGCGACTGGAATTAGTTGATTTAATTGAACAGCATATCAAAAGACAATACACGTTTACGTTCCGACACCTTGTGCAATGACTTGTTAGTCATACAAACTCGTTGTGAAAAAATCGCCGACCTATTGTGCAAAAGCGTATTCTTTGATTTTTATTTTCTGTATAGTGTCCTTTCCATGTGTGCGCTAGTTTGTCACAAGTATCGGTACAACCTATGTAAACCGATAAACTACAAAATAACTAAACGTAATATAAACTAGGTATACAATTTTAAAACTTACAGAGAACTTTAGTTTTAAGCCACGGAAATTACAAGAAAATGGTTCAAAAAACAACACGGTGTTGACAGAATTGCTTATGGTTGCAAACAGGGGTATGTGCTGTTTTTAGAAAGGATTATAATATGGATGTACTGAATACAAGTTTTATGTTCTGAAATAAAAGTCAATATTACACAATGGTCATATTTTCCTACAAACAAAATTTATAATAACTACCAATGTGTCTGCATAAATGGATTCATGTTGATAATTTATTAATTAAATGTATGTATGTATGTTCAAAAGTAACGATCTATTTGATTAATATGAATTTGTATCTTCAAACAAGAAAAGTCCCTCTACCAACTGGAAAATTTATTATAAATCACACTTAACTAAAATGCGTTTCAACAAGAGCGCCACCATCTTGGTGGTTGTTTATCTAACCATCTTAGTTCGAGTGCCTGTCGCTAATATAGGCGTGGCTACAGTCCGTCTGAAAAAGGATAAATTAATATCCCGTAAGGGTGATGTGTATGTCTACGAAGACATTTTGACTTTCGCTTTAATTTCTCTACATGCATCGTACGGGATGTGTGTCTTTGTCATAAGGGTATTAACATTTGCCAATACGCGTGTTATTTCTTGCAATAATGTTCACAGGCAATATTAATACAATTTAACATCATCTGGATGAAAGTTTGCAAGACATAAGCTGCTTCCTACATTTGTATATAAATCCTACTTATGTTTGTTCGGTCTAAGCTGACCACAGGGGTCGCAAATAATGTAACTGATAAAATCTTTGGTAGTAGATTCAATTGAAGGCGGACTTTATGAGCTGATGTAAACAGTGAGTCTATATAGGTTTTGGTAGTAGACCGGACATAGTAGCGCAATCGGTATAGCGTCGGCTCTAGGTTCAGGAAGCCCCGGGCTCGATCCCGGTCCTCGACATACCAATATCTCAAAAAGTGGTAGTGGTATAGATCTCATGCCAAGCAAATATAAGGATAGTTCCACGACTGGTTGGCCCGGTATCAAGATAAAGGGACTGGGTGTGGTATTATGACTGGTGTCCACTGGTTGCTGTACACAGTGAAGGCAGAACTATATCTGCTTCAAGTAGACATCGTTTCCAGATAACTGAAATACTGTTGGTGTGACGATAAACCCAATAAACATACAAAGTAGTTCAATTGGGAAAATATAGATTCATGAAAAAACAGGACTTAACAATAAATACAATATTAATTACTTTTCTTTTAATATATGCAATCTCCCTCCTTAAGATTTGTCTCTGATCAGTTAAAAATAACTTCCTTCAATTGTTTTTCAATTAAGATTGAGTGTGTGTGTGTGTGTGTGTGTGTGTGTGTGTGTGTGTGTGTGTGTGTGTGTGTGTGTGTGTGTGTGTGTGTGTGTGTGTGTGTGTGTGTGTGTGTGTGTGTGTGTGTGTGTGTGTGTGTGTGTGTGTGTGTGTGTGTGTGTGTGTGTGTGTGTGTGTGTGTGTGTGTGTGTATGTCTGTCTGTCTGTCTGTCTGTCTGTCTGTCTGTGATAACTGTAAAAAATAAAGAAATTTACATAAAGTTGTTGGTGAAAATAAATATTTGTTTTCCATCAATAGTGCTGTTTGTTTGTAAGACAGTGACACCATCTGTTGACAAAAATGTAGTTTAAATAAGAATGTTAAAGATTCAATCGTCTCTAAAAATAAATTCTGCAATCACATTTCACCTTTTCTACAATAAGTCAGCAGGAAAGATACACAACACTGCTTTTGAACAATATCAAAAACAGCTGCACGCAATGTTTTGCCCAAACCTACGTGCAACGCCTATTTATGTCTTTGCCTACAAGGACGCAACATTGCGTTTGCATCATTGCCAATATTTACAAAAAATACGTACTTATATTCAAAGGATTTTTTTTTGTCTCATCCTATGTTATTGAGTGTTTTACTGTCATGTTTGTACTGATTCGTCGAGTTCGTTTCCGCTGGGAAAAAACTGCCAATGCGTTTGTATACAACGAATTCCATAACCTGTCTCAAATATGAGAGCATTTTGTCATCAAGCATGCAAGCAGTTTCATGGTTTATACACTTACAGACATAGGCTCGAGAATGGAAGACGTTTTACCTCGTGTTCACACACATACACAAAAGAACTGATCTCAAAAAGATCCATCAGACTTTAAAGAATAAAAGAGTACGCTTCAAGATGTTCCTTTTATACATTTTATATTTTTATAAACTTAACGTTATATATATATATATATATATATTGTTTTTAAATATGATCATACGGCTTTTTTACATGTTATTACTTTTAACAACCAACTACATACCCATTTGACTTTCAAGAGTAAACTTCTTCGACAAACATTAATGCTTTCCCTTTCTTCGATAAATTATAATCGGGAACATTATTTTGTAATTCCAAACAGCGAATAAATCTTTATAAATATTAATAATATTAAAGTTACCCAGTCAACTTTTCAAATGCAATGTTGTTCACAATGTGACGAAATTATTTTTATTTATTTTTTAAATTCATACATAAAACCACTTAAGTATAAAGATATTATTTATTGTTATTATTATTATTATTTATTATTATTTTTATTATTATTATTATTATTATTATTATTATTATTATTATTATTATTATTATTATTATTATTATTATTGTTTTATTATTATTATTATTATTATTATAATTATTATTATCATTATTATTATTATTATTATGAGCAGAAACATAGCCCCTATTCCATATCTTTCGTTGATATGCCAATATAACTACCGAAACAATTTGTCTTAGTTGCACTGTTTTAAGCAAGTAGAAAAAAATACGTTTGTGTGAAATTAAATGGGTTGTGGTATACCTTGCTTTAGGTTGTTTCAAGTAGTGTACATATCGAATGAGTATAAAATCACAATTTTATAAAGCAAATGATATTTAAATGTTATTTTAAAACATTTATTGGGGCATTTTTTATCTTTACAAATAAATAAGAAATCTGGATTTTAAAAATTAAACCACATTTCGCCACTTTGAATTTTCTTTGTATACGAGTGAAAATATCTGGATTTTAGGGACTAATTTCACTTTAACCTCTGACGAGTCCTCGTAAAAAGAGAGCAATGCAGGCGTTTACGATAAGCAAAATACTAAGTCTAATCATTTGTTCTGCATGACAATGTCTTAAAGACCTTTCATTGAATCAATTCAAATAAATGTAGACTGCAAAATTCTTCTTTTGACAAACCGGTCTGGTACTGGAATTTAAAGACTTGAAGACTTAAATACTTAAAGTCATAATGTACAGAAAACTCGTGTGTTTTGTTTTGTTGTGAATTTTGTAAAACGTGATAAAGCTAGCTCAGGTTTTGTCTAAGTGCTTGAGCCCTCTAATTGTTACGATGAAAACCCTATTAAATATGACAGTTAGCAACACGCATGTATTACGACGATTTCAAAAGCCCCCCCCCCCCCCCCCTCTCCAAAAGAAAAGGTTTTGTTTTTTAAGTTTCCCTACGATGAACCGCAATATGCATACAAGCGAATACTGGAATAAATTCTTTGTCGTTTTCTTATTTTATTTATCTATTAAGTTCAAGAGGTCATGCATTTAAGAATGATTATCCAAAAATTGCATTATTACACAGACACGTGAATAAGGTTTAATGATAAAGATCATTTTAAGTTTATGAGAAATATCACTGCAGTATTTCAAAAAGTATGTATCATCTGTAACCAATTTTTTAATATTGTGCTGAATCGGCATTGCAAATTGTGGCTCAACTGAAAATATATATATTTTTTAATTTAAGACAAGCATAAGGTTTGGGATTATTTAACCTAACCAAAATGATACTATAATCGTGATTATCAGCCGCTAAAACATGATGATCTGTAAATAATGTGGAATAAAATGCTAAAGTCATGTTTTGTATTCTTTATGTAATAGCAAAACGATAATATGCACGTTTTCTTAAATTTAAAATCAAGATCTAATTATCTTTCATCAAAGGCTATGGTTAATGAGCTTAAAATAATTCTTAAATAGCTAATAATAGTTTTCAATTTGGAAGACTTACATATTTCCTAATATAAATCTTAATTATATATTTAATGGTTACGGCTTGCAACAGAAAGGTTTTTAATTAACGAAAGAAGAACCGACATTGCCTGCATTTATAGCACTTTCACTCTCCGGATCGTATGCCACTAGTTAAGCGTAAAGCCTCATCTACAAACCATGAAGATGCATCTAACCCGTATATAACATCATGCGTGTATAGTCTCTTTCATTGTCACTTTCATAGCCCTCCTGGGAGAATTAGCTTCTCCTTATAACACATCCACATTTGCACATACTATTGTGGACAATATATCACGCCAGCAGGTCCCCAGAACATCTTAGAAAGCAAAGTTAATTTACTTATGATATTTTCCACGTTAATGCTGTATTTGCATTTTAACCCGTGGATATGTAATATGGCAATCATCTTATTTTATTTTAAAGAATAACACGACAAAAACTAGCTGTCGACACTGCGTTCATTATATCACAGATAATTAATTAAGACAGTTTATCGAATTTCGCTGCATGTTCCACCATATTTTAGCTCAGTCTGTAATTGTGTTTGCTTCTCAGCAAAGTTTAAGTGCCGAGCTGTAGCACTTTAAATGTTATAAACGAAACACAACTGTCTCGTCCATTAACACCTCCGTTGATGAAAATAGGCTGCTAATGAATAAGACTTGTAATAACAAAGACAACGCAATCCTATTAGACACGAAAGAATCTGGCATACTTCTAGGCTGCGGTACCTTCCCGTGATTGTCAACTGACAGCGTTTGTCTTTCTGTGTGTGTTTTTATGTAAAAGCTGTAGTGTGTTAAAGCTCGGAGGCGCGCAACTATCGTAATAAGAGAGATGTAATTAGGTCTTGTTTTTATTCTTCGTTACTTTCGAGCAGCCAAATGCAATTGTTTTTTACAAAGTTCGGCATGGACAATAAGTGCATATGTCCTTATGAAGGCTGCTACTTTTGGATGCAAAATGAGTCACGGAAAATGTCATGTTAAACGAGGCCCACTGTGGTAATTAAAGAAATCATCATTAAACGAAGTTGCTGGACCAACATAGTTTCAATGGCTCTTCATTTCGATATTGAATCTATGAGAAATAGAATTATTGTGAAAGACAAATAATAATTAACGTACCAGCTTTTAATTGACATAACCGATTGTTTTCTTGGACAAATTTCGTTACATAAATGTTTATCAGACTTTACCAGATGTTTTACTGTATTTTTGTGCCATAACATACATTCCTTAATACACAAGCTTATGGACAACGATAGGAAACAGCATGAACATGGATATGATTTTCCATCATGGCATTCGTGTGTATTTTATCTAGCAATGACGTCACTGATACATTTTTTATTTCCTGAAAACATCATTTCGAGTTTATTTTGGGGAATTATATATATAATTCCCTAAATAAAACATGAATGTATTACTTCTGATTTCTGAAGCTGGAAAGCAATTGCTAAAGCTGACAACTGAGTATGGCAATGGTGTTTAAAATAAGAAAGTACTTTCTGCAGCTTGTCATACCGAATCGGAAATCGGCAGGTAAACTTAAAGGTTAAATAAAACTGCAACTGGTTTCAATCTAAAAATATCGAATCTGTAGGACGTTGTCTCTTTCATGCTTTCTATTGCCGACATTTTATGTGCTTAATATAGAGCTATAACTTAAACGAAAAACAAACAATATTAAATTTAATTAAATATCATTCTTCAAGTTATTGCAATATATCACTTTTCTTATAAGTTGAGGTTCAAAACAAGTTGTTTGAAAGATATTCTTGAATAATAAGGGCCTATCTCTGAAAAAAAGGCTGAACGATTTGTTTAAGCTTTCAAATGAGTGTTTCATGTAAGGATCCTCAACATAGTATCCAGAAACATGATAGCTATACATGTTAGTAGACAAGAAAAAGTACTATGTTGCTTGTAGTATTAACAAGCGTAGCACAATGGAATAAAACCGGTTTGATTCTTGTCATAAAAATGCCATTCGGAGTATATTCCGGTATGTTTAGAAATTGCTTCTGATACACTACTGTTAGTAAAGCGAAATTAATGATAGGATTTATCTTATGCATACTTTAATAATAATATTCAATATATTTTAGAGACATAAAGGATTAGACAGTCATGTCAGCGTTGATATATTCAACCTATTAATTTGTTACGAATGACCAAACGATTTTAACATCTCTATACATTTTGCTTTGGTAATCGTATGCAATTGATGAAATATTACAAACTGAATATTATTCTTAATTAAGTGAATTGATGGACACGGCAAGGAATTATATATAATCATTATGGATAAGTTTGTTGTGTTTGGCATGGCGGAGTAAAAACTATAACAAGGAACTGAGTTTATAATAAAGCGTAAGATTTAGATTGGAGAGATAATGTCTTAAGTTGTTTATTACAGTACAGATCATATAAAAAGCTGAATCAACCCTAATTCAAACAATACGGCCATAGAATTCGAACTAGTGCAATGGATATTTAATGGCAAAGAAAAGAGACAATACAGCAGCTTCTTAATAACAGCGGTGCTGTACTAAATATAGGAGGTAAACCTTATATTATCAATAAAGAATTAATTTAATGCCACTGTAGTAATGTAGAGATGAAATCGCAGTTATACTACATTAAGGCAACTGTAAAACCAAAGGAACCATGAAAATGAAAAATATATTCCAATTTTTATTACTCGTGCATTATAAATTGTATCAGAAAGGCTCTTAAATTCAAACGCTGCTAAAGTCATGCATCATTTTTCAGAAGACTAGAACTGTAAAAGAGTTAGCTTTATCTTCAAGAGTCGTGGCACTCCTGATATGAAATAGGCAGCCCCTATTAAACACGCCAGAATTCCTTTTTGAACATTGTTTGGCTCAACTGATTTATACACGAGTATTATAAGATCAAAATCACCAGTAATCTACATTGAGGTACGAGTACTGTGTTGTAATATGCTCACCTTTTACAATTGTACTTTATTAAAACAGTGAGTCCAAATGCAAGCATTTGCTTTCCATTCATCCCGGTTTCCTACATAAATTCAACAGTCAGAATGGGGTTTCACTTAGATGTAATGCCCTTGTCAGCACGAAGTATATAAAGGTATTCCTTCTGCACAGTCAAGAGCTGGCTTGCAATATCTGATTGTTATCTGTTTTAATTATGAAAAATACAACTATGCATCAAAATGTGCTTCTATAATAATGGACCGCTAATTAAGTCATATATTAGTCAGTGCACAAACTGGCTACGTTTATAATTGTAAGTGGTGAGTGCACTAGAAAAGTTTAAACAACGAATATGTATATACCTTCTACCAACAGCCAGCATGGCAACATCGGTTAATGAACCTCCTTATTCTCCGCAAATCCTTTTTAGGTACACACAAAGTTAGCGATATACATGGACAGTTGCAAGTGACATTTCTTTGCTGAACTACTGTGTAGAACATACAGAACTCACTTAAGATACGGCTTGTGATAACCATGTCTAGTCTAAATAAAAAAAAAACTCCTGGAAGCTTTGAAAGTGTTAACGGTGTTGCAGTGTCTGTCATTATTGTGTGTTGTTGATCAGAAATGTCATTTGCGAGGAAAACAGAATGGCTACAAGACTGGGCTGGCTAGTGGCTTGCAATTCCAAGTGCTCATTACTATTAGTTATTTGTTATAAATGAAACAACGCTACCACTGTGAGACAAAATGGCACAATTCTACGAACAAAAGAATGAGAAAAAACTGTTCCTAAACTATTCGTAGATTACTGTTTGTGTTCATCATGAGTTAGTTGGTATTCACAGCAGGATGACGTAAACGATAAAACTAAAATTTGTTCTGGTAACCACAAACACAAGTTCAACAAAGGAGGCGTATGAATGAGTACTTAAAAGGAGAAGATACAACATTAAACATTGAGATATGGACAGACATTTATTAATCATGAAATCATGAACACCTAAAAATATTAATTTCAATAGACATTATGTATTTTCTAACAGGTTAAATATGAAATTTAAGGCAAATATTGAACGCTGAAAGACATATAGGCATACATTTGTTGCACAGTGGGCAGCAAAGAAAGAACTTTTGCATTGAACAAAAGTAATACAATATGATTTAATGTTGCATGTAAACGTGGCATATAATTGTGAAAACGCAATCATTCCATTTATATCAGGTAAAAAAGAGTTACAAACTAAGGAAAGAAGTAAGAGAAAAAGATAATCGGTTCCAATTAAATCAAGGGAAATGCCTCTAGCGAATCTACGTTTCCGATTTATACTACAAGTAACTGCTGAACCCTTTTAGTGTAACTTCTTTTTTCTTAAGGATTGATGGAGTTCTTATTTCCACAGAGCAATATACACTATTTGGTGTGAGTTAGAGATGTTGGTATATGATGGTAGGAGAACACCTTTAGAGAAAAATATAAAACATATTAAAATAGTATTTCTTTAAACAAAATTATATTTTTGTTGCAACAATCACTCAAATGATAGTGACAAATTAAATTTAAGAGAAAGGAACAAATAGTAATTTATGTTCGCAATTAAGGTTCCGTTTTACCAGCTAATACTAAAATATATATATGGTGACATATTGAGGACAACACACAAATCCACATATACTAATTTAATGGTTACATTTTGTGTATATGGCATCGGTAATAGTGTAATATGAATAATATTACAAGGCCATTACTAACTGAACTAACTAACGGTCGGTAAAAGGACAGACTTGGGTGCTTCATACCGGATTACAGAGCTCTAGGCCCACGCTTTCTTTCATATTTTCAAATTTCATCTTCTTAGAGCTATGTTAAGACGCCATTCATTTAGATAAATTTAGAGACGTAAATAAAAAAAAATATTACATACAAGGAAGATTGTTTACGAACGCCATAATGTCCAGGTAACATTACTGTTATCGTGAATATTAAAACAAGACAAAGGTTTTAAAAACACAAGCAGGTTTGAGGAGCATCAATAAGTTACATGAATATCCAATTTCATTTTTTGAAATTGTCGTGATAATATTTATCTAGTGTTTCAATCAATTGGTTTCACGCAAACGTAATATTATTGGCAATTATAAACTCACGATCTTAAAGACTAAGGCGTCTGGATTTCTAGTCACTTCCATACATACATGTAGTCACCTTTTCTTTCTTTTTTTTTTTTTTTGTTTTTTATTCGATTTTGATCAATCTATACATCAACGCCGGACAAGTTTAGTCATAAATCGTTTCTAAATGCAACAGTATCTAAATGTCGCTATAAAGTATCAAGATTTATCAATTGTTCAAGAGATTGACGTACCAATAACACACTAAAATGTCAATACTTTACTTGATTTATTGTCTGTGTGAAAATAGTGTTCTCTTTGCAACGTTTAGTAAGATCTATTTTGTTTTAAGTGTTCGACCGATGTGTAAATTTTATTTTATGTGCATTTATTTCTAAAGCGGGTTTACGATTTCTTTAATTGCGTGAATGCATCTAATATGGCATAATTTGTTGATTGTTTATCATGTAAACACTTTTTAAAACATCAAAAACGATTTACAAAATCGTATGTTTTATAAACCTTAAAAAGACCAAAAAAACTCGGTCAAAGAATGAACTTTCTACACCGAAATATAAGCACAACAAGCTCCAATTCTGTACATAAGACTGTCTATGATACTTCTAAATGAATAAAACTTAACCTGGCACAATATAAGTTGTAATTCATTATACTGTCTGAGTAAGAATAAGAACCGGACGGCTTATTAAATAAAAAAAAATTCCAGCATGTCAATGCTACATTAAGTTATAACGACCCTTAATAATAGTAATGGACACTGTTTATTTGTTGAAAACGGTATGAGTCAAAAAGCTTAGTGGTTACACACAGTATTGAGACACATATCATTCCAGCTAATGTGACTCCGTCAAATCATTGGAACTGTTTCACTATATTAATTAAAACATATAATTGTGGATCGCCACATCTTCCGGTAGTGAAATGTTTTTAATGTGTGTCAGTTTACGATATTGGAACAGTCAAAGATCTGTTATCGTAGTTTTCAAATAGCCACATGTATGTACGTTTTCCATATTCATATACATTGCCATTGTGTGTGTCTTGAGTAACAAGTAATGATCACTCCCTCCGACTATATCATATTAATATTAATAAACAACAACCAAACTTTAGTAAATTTTCCACTGCATTTACTTAATTTTATGCAGAATTCGGAATTTCGTCTATAACGTTCTACTATGCGTGCTAAAATGTATGTTATTTATCGTTTTCATATAAGACAAATTAAAATCGTTTCAATCACTTAGAACTGGATTTTTATCGTTGTGTTGTTTAAAAGTTTAATAAAATTTCTTCCGATGTGTTTTATCATGTAAATTATATTGATGACTTGTTATGAAAGTCACAGTCACCGCCTGGCAAAACTAAAATTGGACCTTGCTGATTTCAATGGTATAATTCGATTGCTTTTTAACTAACTTTTACTTTTTATTTAATTAAGTGTGGGTCTGTGAATGTGATACTATACAAAAAAACACTCTGACATAGACAGGTTGTTTAACTGGCAATAAATACAAATTTGCAATAAAACATAATTTATGTTTTCACTAATTTTAAGCAAGTAATCAATGTGCACATAAACTGCATCGTAAACACAATTTCACTTAACGAAAGTGGAGTTCAATTATCAATATATTATTGCATCCAAACATTTTAGCAATACATATTTGTTAATATCCACTAAATCTAATATCATAAAGTAAGTCTTCCTTCGCTGTTAAATGGAGAGAAGCATATCAAATTAAACATACCAGTTTAAATGCTCTTGACAAAATCATATTTTAATTTGAGAATTTCGATGGAAAAATCGTGCTAATTAGTTCTATTGTTGAATAGCAAATTATCCGGCAGTGATAACATGAGCTCGTTTAACAAACAATTTTACCTGCCGCTTAATGACTTTACATAACAATTGATACACACG
>CM017567.1:2392659-2842659 GCA_007844125.1 Sinonovacula constricta | reverse complement strand
GTCTTCCTTAAATGACTCGCTGAACTTGAGCGCCTTAGACACACAAAAATCTAGTAGTGAACGCTGTGCCATTTTGCAAAGTAATGATGTAAAAACAGAATATATATCAGTTTTTATTCCCATTAATAACACTTTTCATTACAAACTTCGAATAATTAAAACCATTAAGTGTTATTGATTGATTGGCGAAAGGTGTAATTACTGAATTAATAAATTCAGGTGCCGATCCATTTTAAAGATTGACCGATGTTAAATATTGACTTGACATCAAAACTTACTTTATTGCCGTCCGAACAAATTAATCAATCATAATATGCAATGACAATTAGTACTCAGCAACAAATTTAACCTAAATTGCGTTAATTATATGCCGACAGTCGAGCACACAAACATACAGGCACTTTAGCCAATATAAATAAAACCTTGGATTAGATATTAGGGGACAATACATAGATCAATAAATGTAGCTGTTTTAATAGATAGTTATATTCTTTAAATAAAGAATAATATAGTTACCTATATGATATAAATGTTGTGGTTTTTGAACTGCTTTGCTTTTTAAAAATCTGAGACATACGTCATCTGTCTACGGTGTATTAGCTATTGTGTCATAATGATGTTTAGGAGTGTCTAGGAACGTAAAACTTAAACCGCAAATCGTTAACTCCGATTAACAACATTGAATTCTTTAGAACAACCACATGTAGTTAGCTTATCCAGAGTCGTTTGATAAAACTGAACATAAACATCTCGAACCATAAAGCAAACATTTGGACGACTTTCATTTGAGCACAGGCATTGCTTTCTCTATCAAAGGTTTGTTAATAAAGATAACATTAATCAGGCCTGTAAACATACGTTAGCCCGACGTCCAGGACAAGTCAAAATGCAGTTTCGGGCTACTGATCATTGATAATTTAATTAGTCCTGGACAAGTCATAAATCGACAGTCGGACAAGTGACAAATAAACAGGGTTTCTAAATAGCGATAAAGACAATAAATTTTACGCCAGGAGCATAAATTTATCAACAACACGTAATAACATGAACCGCCTTTACGTGTTGTTGATAAATTTATGCCTGCACCTAGAAAAATGCTTCTAGACCAAAAATAAAAGAAACTACCTGTTATACCATGTTTGTTAATTGCAGATATGACAAACGTGTTCTTGTGTTCGTTAATTGTCATTTTTGTCCAGGTTACTAGTCCGGGACTAGTCATTGAATAGATTATTTTTCAGCCCTGTTAGTATAACTACAATATTAGATGGAAAAAAGAAAAATATGAAGACAATTCCAGGATATAAATAGATTTACTACTGAACATTACCTGATGTGGGTCTGTTATATACATCAAGATTATAAAGGACAGCAATTATAAAATTGAACTTACTGTTTCCTTTCAAGTACAGCCATAACAATAGGTAAACAAGAAAAGGTCCTATCAAAGTTTTCACAGATATTTAAATTTTATCTACCTGCAGACCAAGGCAGACAAGGTAAATGTAAATGTGACAAAACACACAGAGACGAGACATAACACACAAAAAGAAAAACCATCAGTTACCGCCTTGGAACGGTCAGTCGGCAAAAGGGCCAACTGGGGTGCTTAAACCTGGTTTGTGGAGCGCTCCAACCTCGCACTTCCTGACGGTTTTTCTATCAAACAAACAGTGTAAATAAAAGTATCCCGTCAAAGTGACACAACTAACAGTAAGCACATGCATCGGGAGTTAAAACAGATATAATGAACATATGTACAGTATTTACAGTAGATAAAAGCCTCGGCAACCAAAAAATTCCAAATGAGAGAGTAGTTTAAAATAAAATAAAGCAGTACAAGCGCTGATATATTATAAGAACCATATAATGACGTCATAAATGCCATGACGTCATATGCCAAAAGTGTCAACAGTGAAATGTAAACAATATGGAAGAAACAATAGAATTTTAGAAAATCAACAAAATAAAACGTAGTATTGTTTAGAGTTAATCGTTTAAAAAAACATATTATAAACGCCGAGGATTTATCCGCAGTTGACATATTATATATGATAAAGATTTAAAAAATCCCGATGTTATACCTACTGTGCAATCTCACGTAAAGGGTATGGAGACTGCTCAAGTTGTCCCACCTATATAGGGCACGACTGGAGAGATGAAGAGACAAGAAATCCAACAGTGACTGTCCAATTATGGCTTTAAGTCACTGTTTACATATAGTCTCAACGACCTGTCCGGTCATCGTGTAATTTAAAAGCAATGCAAGTTCTTGACTGTAAAAGGGTCAATTGCAAGCAATGCAGTACATCGAAGTATTCCCGGGTTGTAACCGTCTGCAATACATTTTCTGATAAGTTTTGTAAAGTTGTCAGAAAAGTTATTGAGACACTTGATCTTCTTTAACTTGTATAAAACATTTCCATAAAATGCAGGATGGCTTATGCCTTTCTGCATAAGTTTTTTCATACTGCTATTTACAAGCAATAAAATCATTGCAGTGAAAGAATTTTGAAAACGCCTTTCTTAATTTATGAAAACGAAAGCCTTGCTGTAACAGTTTAGAAGAAAAGTCACTAGTTTCCTTAACATCAGCAGCATCACTGCAAATTCTTTATCATCGAGCATTTTTATGCCCGCAAAGGCGGGCATATAGTAGTCGAGCCGTCTTTCCGTCTGTCCATCTGTCCGTCTGTCTATCCGTCCATCTGTATGTCCGTCCGATATTGATGTCCACTCAATAACTCCGTCTTTCCTGTATGGATTTTAAAATAACTTGAAAGAAATGTCAAACTCATGAAGACTACTTGACGCGCACAAGACTCGAAGGTCAAGGTCGCACTTAAAGGTCACAGTCATAAGCCCTGGTAGTGCACTGGTGGTCGTGTCCGCTCAATGACTTTCTCATTTCTGGAGGGATTTTGAAATAACCTGGCAGAAATATCAAACACATGTCGCGCAATATTAGTTGGTAACGAGAAAAATATGAAGACAAGTCCAGGATATAAATAGATTTACTACTGAACATTACCTGCTACGGGTCTGTCATTTACATCACGATTATGAGGGACAGCAATTTATAAAAATGAACTTACTGTTTCCTTTTAAGTACAGCTATAACAGAGTCACTATTTTCCTTAACATCAGCAGCATCGCCGCATACAACAAATTCATTATAATCGAGCATTTCTTCTAAGATGTATTGTAGATATTTCTATAAACGTATTTAGATGTTTCTATGCTTTTTTGCTTGTGGGTTAGAAACGTATTACATTGGTACTTATTTTGACTTTACCTGCTGGTCCATGCAAGCTTTCTCTCCTAAATAAAACAAAACACGTTTTATCTAACGATGCGTTGGTGACGCGGTCTGTGATTTTAGGTCCAAATGCGGTTATGACGTTAAGCTAAAAAGCGCGGTTACACTTTACACAACTTTTTGTTTACTTGAAAACCTCACATGTGCGCGTACGCTGATTGGGTTTACCTTGTTTCGTCATTGTAGAAATGCGAAATTTACATGAGGGACAACTGGGATATCTTTTTATAATCAGTGTTGCAATGCACATGATTTATCGTTTGGCCACTGTTTACTGAAAAAGGATAGCACAAGTTCGAAGTTACGTCTGATAATTTTAAGAATGTTACACGTTTATTGTTTTATAACACTGTTTGAATTATACAATACAACCAAAGTAAGTCCAAACATTCAAACTCGACTTTTTCGCTAACCTAGTATCTTGCCATTGGAAATTGTTTGTACATCTTACAAAATTAATCAAAACTCGATGAACGAAACAATCAGAGGAGAAACAATCCACATTAAGCCGATAAAATCTAAATAATCTGAAATGCATTAAGGACGCGAGATCCGAATGGAGAATTGACGCGAGTGCACGCAAAAAGATTCCATACTGCGTGTCAGTAGCGTGTGTTCAGCGTTCGTTCCACCTCCGTTCAGCGTGCACACATGTACTTCGAGTAATCAGACACAAAGGTAAACACAGGAAAGCTATTTTGCTACTAAAATTGGATTTTTATAATCAAATCCGTTATAGTTTGAAATGCTTACCTCCTATCAAGTCCCTTTTCCTTCCCCACTTGTTTCTAATTAACCAATGACTAAAGAGGCCCCCATGCGCGTTAGGTACTGTGTACAGGCGGCTTTAAAAGGGACGAACAGTATTTTTTTCACTATGAGTTTATTTAGTTATTATAGCAAAATGCATATTTTGTAGCAGGTAAATATTTCTAACTATTGTACTATAAAACTAATATTGAACATCTAATCAGTGACATATTTTGTTTTACCTCTGTACCTGTTTGTTAAGTGCATATCTTCCCAATCAGGGGCGAGTTAAGCTCTTACACTGCTGAACTTTTGATTTATAAGTCTGCTTAAAAAGCTTTTACTTTCCGTGAGGCGACGAGAAGCAAGCGGCTGTTTTATCGTCAGTGTTAATTTCAAGTCAAATTCAACTTGATTGAACTGTCTTTTTCCTTTCTGACAAGATGTCTTTTTTATCTTTGAAATAATATATACTAGTTTGAATCATCTAAACTATAATTGTTGGAGGATAAATGGAATCAAAACGGCATAGTACTTGTTTCAATTACACTTTCCTGTTTATATCACTTTCATTTCTATTTTCTTACCTAATAGAACAAACGACATGTTAACCAGTGCATGTAAGACACTTACATGTAGTTTGTAGATATGTTTTGAAAATTAAACTTTGATTACGGATGCTAGTAAATATAATAAGTGGAAATAAGTACACTATTTACATTATGAATGGAACGTCTTCACATATCAAGGTCAGCAAAAACAGCAAGAACGTGATTCTAGTTAATTACATCCTAAAGTGGGTAGCTAATTAGTTCCGGTAGTATGAATATTGAATACATCAAACTATTTGTTTGTCACGGATAAGTAAGAAGTTCAAACATGATAAAATGTAAACAATGTCGACAAAGTTATTTTTCTGCAAATATTGAAATTTCCGAGTGAAACATGTGTATTATGTAACATTTAGAAAGTAAGTCATAGTGCAATCACATTTGCATATAACACAAAAAAATGACATTTCATTCATGTTATAGTTAACCGTCTTTTTTGTGGAAGCAAAATACATGCATACAAATATAGCTATTTTTATAAAAGTCCAAATGCAGCAATTTAGCATTCCTAGTTTTCTTTACGAGGTTACCGGTTTGGCCTCCAATTCAAATAATTTCTTTTTGATTCTATCAGGGTCCATTACGACGTAATAGTTGAAATCCTGAAATTGATTATTAAGAAAAAATCCCATTCATTAAAGATATACATATACTACAATAAATTATATGAATAATAAAATCGTATATTATCAATTTAACTGGTAAAATACTTTTGGCTTCAATGAGTAATTAATGAGTCAACTGTTTATATCGTTTACTGTATGAATTCAAGTACACATTAAGATAGAAATCGATCATGTATGACATTCAAAAGTCTGCTACAATATATGTTACTGTTGAACCTGTTAAAATAGCTTAGCTTACAAATAGCAAATACCTCTTTTTGATCTCATATTGTTCTTTTTAAACTAGTTTCATGCACGCCTATGTGTTGGTCCTAGATGTCCTCGTTAGATTAGGTATATAGAAAACATTTATGCACATAGCACCAACCTGCTAATGCTTTGGACTGTTAAAGTATTTGTAACAGCACCGTCCATCGGCCGGGTCCTCATTAATGGAATGTTTACCATGCTTGAATCAAAGCGTTCCTACTTGGCTGGAACGACATGGCAACTAGGCTCACAGTCTCGAGTGCAATTTCGATCCTGCAATTTCTTTTCTGCAATTTTATACCCATTCTTGAAACAAAGTGGTGTGCCTTTTACTTTTATTGAAATCTGCCAAAAGTAAGACATCAAAATCTTCGAAAACACAAACACACTGAATAAAAGTGAATATTAATGAAATTTAATCAAGTACATGCTGATGAAAAATGATATTCTGCACATGTAAATTTAATCTGATACAAATATAGGATAAACTACAATGTGCTTTATTATTATTGGCAGATATGTTATACGAATTCCTTAAAGATAAAGTAATTTTCTCAAAATGTAGTTTATTGTTCAACAAACTGTTGTAAAATGATTAATTGTTTGATATTTAAGAAAGCTCTCAGAGTCAATCATTATCACAGCAAAGTTCTGTGTCAAAAAAGTTTTTGCCAATAGAAAAACAAAAACAAAAAAGAATGGAGATGGGTCTGTGGCTCAATTAGGGCAGTCGAGTTTGTCTTAAAACTTAAATTTAACATTAATTAATTAATTAAACACCTTAGGTAAAAGAACATAAGCTCTGAAATGCTTCATTTCTGACTCCACATTTTCAGTAATGTTATATTTGTGTTTATCATATAAAGTACTTTAACAAGTTTATGTAATCTACCATAGATTAAGATGTTGGGCAGAGCACAAAAACACACCTTTGTATTGTATTCAATGTTCCAATCTGGTAAATTTGAGACTCACGTTGTCTCTAGCTCCAGATCGTGTCGACTCACACAAGCGGTACATGTCGTTTCGTACTCGACATTCATATCGTTCTTGTATCTGCAATGTTATTGCTTTTTTGCTGTCAAGAACTAATTCATCTTTCTTTTTTGGTGCCTGCTTGCCAACACAGTGTAGATAACATTTAGTTTGTTCACTTTGGCATGTGTACGCTGTCATTTAGATGCTCCTCAGTAATTGGGTCAGCGAGATCTTTTATTTATAATTGGTCTTGGAAATGCCTATGCGGTGACGTCCCAGCTTTTAAGAAGCGGTGGTATTTTCTTAAATGGAAATTATAATGCTATTTTAGCTGTTAAAGAACACATTGTTACATTTAAACCGTAATGTGTTCTTTTCCTTGTCCTGTGTTGTCTAAAAAGTAAACTTTAAAGGATATTGATTGTCAAATCATTTTCAAATTGCAGGACTGCTCTAACTCTAATTGTCAAACACATTTGCTCCAACACTTTAGTAGATATCTAGGTAATATGTTCTCGGTATGAAAGGTTCGTTTACATGTAAACTTCTTGGTTTTCCATTTGTATTAAAGATTATTGCTTTTGAAGACATATTGCGAAGAAATAAATAGGTCATATGAATTCAATGTTTTTGTTTCGTGTTGTAAAGATTTCTCGCGCTATGGTGGATGTTGGTGACTTCGCAACATTTCAATGTCGTACCACGACTATTTCTTTGAAAACGTTATACGGCATTTGTTTAGTAGTTACTATTACAGATGTTGCTGGTTTGCCCTACGAATAAAAAAGTGTCATTCGTGTTCACAGATTTACTCAGCTAACAACTTAGCTTTTTGAAGGATTTGTTTTCACCATAGCAAATGAAGGGGGGTAAATGGTGCTATGCTAAACATGTGTAACTTTCTGATATATCATTTCCGGCGATTTTGGTGTTCTTCATCATTGTTTTAATGATATGCGTAATTATTCTAGCCAACATTATAAGCTGCAATTGACTTCCCCGGAAGAGAAAGAAAGCAGACATCCTTTGTTTACAGGAAACTCATTCTACGCATGGATTAGGGAAGACAATAGGAGGCGCAAAATAGAATTGAGAGTGTCATTAAGGTCCTGATAAAACTAATGAAACGCAGACTCAACTGTATTTAATAAAAACGACACTTCTAATCACATAAAAACGTGAATAGTTACTAGTCTTAAAATTCAAATAGATCATTTGAGATTTCTTTAATAAAGTGTATGACGTAAATATTGACACTCCATATTTCATTGTCGCTCTTTATGAAATGATTGATAGAGGTGATACCTAAGATGCGTGCATTATTTGCTGTAGTTTTAATAAGGTATCCAATCTCTATTATAAAACCTATTAAACGATAAACAACAATATACGTTACTATGAAGTAGATGCTTAAAAGAACCTTGTTAGATATTTTCAGAGAATTAAATGGACAAAGAACTATACATGGCAGCAACAAAAAAAAAACAACTCAGCAAGGGCGACTAGATGTCTTTTTAATTACAGAAAGAATAGTTAAGCATAAAAAAGTCAAAATTCAACAACTCACTTCTTGCCCATTTAGATTTCGTAAAATACATTAATGAAAATGTCAATGAGACTAGTTTGCAATAATTTTTATCTATACACGAAGTGAATACGGTTTTGATTTTAGTTTAAAAAATATTGCTCTGCAATGAGTGGTTGTGGAAATCCGTGTAAATACAATATATATGCAAGCAAAACAGGGGAAAAAATAATAAGAAAAATAACCATTTTTGGAATTGTCACCAACTGTTTGTTTTTTTCGTAAATATTCATTTCTAGATCAGTTAACACTGCAATTTGCTCATAATTGCTTTTTGGATCTGGAGACGACTCTTGTTGGGTAGCTGAAAAAGATAAAAACAGATATAATAAAGCCTAATACTGAGTGTTTATTATATATTTGGCAAGGGAGACAACCCCGAATTAGGATATTTAAAAGTCGCTCCAATTTTAATAATTATGTAACTATTATCTTATATGAATATGCATATGTAGCATAACGTTTGTGCCAATTGCTTCGTATGGTTTGTGTATGCAAGTGTTTAACGCAAAAATTGATGTGTTGAGTGTGTTAACACTATAGTATAATGTATGTCTTGCGTAATGCAGAATTACACAAAATGCGAATAATCCCCTTCGCACATGAACAATGGCCGCCCAGTGTCCCCAGTGAATTGTGATTTTGACGTAACATTTATGGAGCAGTAATGCAATATCCAAGAGAACATTGCAAGAAGGTACATAGTTGTCGTTTTTAACCCATCACCTCCTGCAAAATAGCAAATTTATTTAAAGTCCCGTTAACACATTTTGCATTAATACAGAACAATAAATTTGATATACAGAACCTGTAACCTCCCGGCTACAGCAACACCGATTAGGACTGTTTCTTTTAATTATACTTCCGCCCTATTCCCGTCTACTTATGTAATTTAAAATAAAGCTCGACATGACTCTCTTATCTCACTTTTAAACATACAAATGTTGATCCATGCTAAGTCCACATGAACATAACTGCGACTATCATTGGGAAAATATACATAATCTAATCGGAAGGCACTACCTTACTAAGGATTTATACACATAGTCTATGTAATTGTCTGCTTATTGTCGTCTGCTACAAGCGTTAGCCACGTTTTCCCATGAGAAAAAAACAATATAATAGACAACAAATAAGCATCAGAACTAAAGGACGATAACTGCGTCATTAAATTCTGCCGTGTAGACGGAAAGCTTATTTTTGGGTGTTGTCGCTTGTTCTGAGTTATAAGAATGCTGGATTTCGGTAGCACATAGGATTGACCTAGCATGGCCCTGAGTACCCGCGGCCAGTTATTCGTACCTGGGAAGAAGTCGTTAACGAAGAAGAATGTGTAGGCCAATTGTGCCTAGGCATACTTCAAACGTTAACATTAATGATAGTATATGTTTAAACTAGAAATTTGTCACACTGTGTAATTCACATAAAAATTTATATTTATAAATGAACAATGCCGCAACGTTCGCAGCATCTTCGGCCCTTTCAGTAGATGTTAGGAAAGGGACATAGAAGGTAATAGTATTGGCACACCGCGATCCTCGGTACGTGCTTCGGCCTTCCTACATCGTTAAGTATCTTCAGCACATTTAAAGAAATTTGGGTTGGCATTTAGAAATAATGCTAATAAATAAATTGAAATGGCTAACTTCATACAGTGCCTTGAATTTCCATATCAGACTTTTAAGTTAAATGCATGCATTTAGCTCAGATCAGATCTACACTCGTGTACTGTCTTATAGACTGCGTTTTTAACTTATGTAATACAACATTGACGTACTTTTTATTTACTTGCAGAATTTCACATTGTTTGTGATTGTTTTATATAGATTCCGTCGGAGAAATAAAATAGCTCAATATAAATGGTTCTGACTGCTCCCCTCCTCTCTCTCTCTGTTCCTCTCTCACGCACTATCTCATAGTTTTTTATTTCAATATTTTGCCGCATGAGTGTCATTTAGCATCTATTATGTCTACATATTGTATCAAGGTCTTGGCGATCTTGCCGGGGTTACTTTCGCCCATATTACCTTCGAGGCATATTTCTTAAAAGAAAATAACCGAGGTGATCCGTTTGACGCCGCATATGTGTATCAAGGCGGAGGAGAATATAACACAATGATTGGAGGAAAGGGTCGAAACAGGGAGCGAACTGTTATTAAAACAAGTGTTCCACTGACTACGCAAAATCTACTATGACTTGCCCGCTTTCTAATTTCCAATGTGTTGTAAATTTAATTTGCTACTGAATACTTATGACAATAGTTTGCACACATGTAATCGCTTACAGAGAAAAAGTTACTTAGCCCAAAACGCGCGTGTAAGTGCTTTGACTAATGATTCCATAGAGTTTATGTAAGTTTTTTGTCACAAGCACAAAACTTATTCCTACCTCAGAATTTGCGTCTGCACAGCTGTAGACTTCTTCAGTGAGTGACATCACGTGGTTGGTCACGCGGGAATCGTGATGTCAAGATCTGGTCGTAGGTGTGAGAAAGCTGCAGGCCCCCATCCCTGTTCATTGCTGGTGACTGTGTCCTTATTTGGATGGCTTCTTTCCACTTGCGGCGCTAATCGTTGCTTTCAACTGTGATTATCTTATAGTCGTCTATGTTGACGTTATGGTCTTTACTCATAGAGTGTTCTGCCACAGCTGACTTTAGAGATTTTTTCTTTAACGGACTTGCGATGTTCTTCAAGTCTTATCTTGAGCTGTCGACCAGATTCTCCTATGTAAGTATCTTTGCAGTCATGGCAACCAATCTGATACACCACACCACACTGCAGTTCTCTGGGTGTCTTGTCTTTTGGTGCCACTAGAATGTTCCTCAGAGTGCAGCCGGATTTTGAGGCCAATTGGATACCATGTTTGTTGTAAATACGGCTAAGTTTTTCACTAAAACCTTGTGTATAGGATATTACAGCAAGTCATTTTCTGTCCATTTTGGTGTTTTGACTCCTAGATGTCGCTCGTTGTTCTCGTTGCTGTTCACGGTTGAACGCCCAACTCGGGTAGCCCGGTTCTTAAGAGCTGATATGACGCGGTCACTTTCTTCTTCCTTCGCTGCCTCCGTGTTTACTATCGTATTGCATCGATGTAACAAGGTCCTGACCACACCCAGTTTTTGGTTGAGGGGGTGGTGCGAATGGAAGTTGAGGTACTGGTCTGTATGGGTGGGTTTTCTGTACACGCTCAGCTCCAGATGGCTGTCATTACACCTTTTAATGTCCGAGTCCAAGAACTCAATTTTCCCATGATCTTCTTCCTCCCTGGTAAACTTGATGTTGTGGTTCACCTGATTAAGATGGTCACTGAACAGTTCTACGTAAGTCTTCTTCATGATGGTAAATGTATCATCCCCATATCGGAACCAAACCTTGGGTAGGTGCGTGCTAGAAGCCAATGCCTTATCTTCAAAATCTTCCATAAACAGATTCGCGACAGTGGGGGATATAGGTGAACCCATGGCTGCCCCTTCCTTCTGCCTATAGATGGAGCCTCTACACTGGAAATAAGTTGTTTCTAACACAAACCGTAAGAGTTCTGTGATATCCGAAGGAGTCAGACTTGTTCTGTCCTTTAACGTAGGGTCGCCGATCAGTCTGTTTAATTATCTGCACAGCCTCCTGTACTGGGACACTCGTAAAGAGGGCTGATACATCTTAGGAGACTAAGTACTCATCCTCTTCTACAGTGAGGTCTGATACCTTCCCTACAAAGTCCTTAGAGTTCTGTTCTTGATGTGGTGTTTAGTTTTACCTACTAAGGGAGATAGAATATCCCCAGGAACTTGGCAGTTCGATAGGTCACAGCACCAATACTCGACACTATGGGGCGTAGAGGGGTCCCTGGCTTGTGTATCTTAGGTAGTGCATAGAATTTTGGGATAATGGCAGCAGTGAGGTACAGTCTCTTGTACGTGGCCTCATCCAGCTTCCCTTCCTTCTTAAACCTAGAAAGGATAGCTATCAGCTTCCTTTTATAATTGTCGGTGGGGTCCTTTTTGAGTTTGACGTAAGTGTTATCGTCACTGAGCATGGTTATAGCTTTAGGCTCATACTCTGCCTTGTCCAACACTACCGTAGCCCTACCTTTATCAGCTGGCAGAATGATGATAGAATCATCCTTTCTTAGTTCTTGTTGTGCCTTCCTTTCACCCTTAGACAGGTTGGATTTCGGTGGTGACGAAGACTTGACAGCTCCCGCGATCTCAGTGCGTAGCTCCGCAGCTTCACTAGGGTCCATTTTGGAGCATACCAACTCGGTCTTAACGATGATCTCCTCCACCGGTAACGTGTTCGGCGATACGGCATAGTTAAGCCACTTGGCAAGAACACTCACCTGCTCATTCGTCAATTCCTTGTTAGACTTGTTGATCACCCATTTCTTCAATAACGTACCCGATAAGTCCCCAGAAGTACAAGAGTCTTAAAGTGTCGTGATCTTATTGTTGATAATCCTAATCCGTTCGCGAGTAAGTTGTTTTTCCGCGCGTTGAAGGATTAGTTTCGCATTACTGGTTTTTATTGAGCTGTTTAGTTTTAGACTAGGCGGTGTTATGCCTTCGCTCTTACAACGTAGTGTCAAACGAAGATGGTTTCTAAATCTTGCAAGTTTCACCTCAGATCGTTCGAATTCCCGCAGTCCTTTTACGTGATCCTGTCCGTAATCCTTTCGAATAGATCCAAAAAGATTCATCAGCTTGGTTTGACTAAATCTATGTAAGTTATTTTGTCACAAGCACAAAACTTATTCCTACCTCAGAATTTTCGTCTGCACAGCTGTAGACTTCTTCAGTGAGTGACATAACGTGGTTGGTCACGCGGGAATCGTGATGTCAAGATCTGGCCGTAGGTGTGGGAAAGCTGCGACCAACCACGTGATGTCACTAACTTACTTGTTTTAACTTACTTTCTTGTCGGGCAGCATTTTTTTACGTAAATACACTTTCAAAGCAGCGATTGAAACAAACACAACCACTGCCGGGACTGCTATCATGACAATCGTCTGAGTCTGATCCCGACCTGTCAATAGTGAAATATTAGGTTACAACGATAGGAAAAAAACAACACACAGTTAAATCAACTAAACAGAATTGTACAAATGTATTCGCCCAAAGATAACCTATTTAAATACAGACAATAATGAAATAGACCAGAAAAATACCAAAATACATGGAACTACTAGTTTTGGAAGATGCAATCAATAACAATATTTTTAACACAATTTATTTAGGTATGGGCAGCACGCAACGGCCAGACATTTTCTTTTTCAGTAACGCATATCTCAGTTCCGTTGATATGATTTCTGCTTTCTCCACTCTAGAAAATCAAACCTCTTTCCCTATTTAGAAAATTTAAATAGATATTTTTTAAATAAAATAATGAACAAAATTAGATTTTAAAGCATTATATAAAAAATATAAACATCTATTTATCGATATGTTAAAATATAGTAGTGTTACCGATGTTTAATTGCATTAATGTTATGCTAGGTTATGGTAGTTTGTGTTTCAATTTTAATTAAAATATTTAGCCTGGATAACTGAAGATCCCTATGTGAAGAATAAACCTAGAAACGATTGGGTGTGTATGCTATTAAGTATTCGATACGCGTTTTAGTATAATCCCCATGTACATTGTTCTGCACAGCTTCAATCTAAAACTTTTTTACGAACATTTTACAGGTATGTTCACTGTCAAATTTTATTGTGTTATGTTTAAACGTTGAACTCTTATAATTCCAGTATAACACTTTTGTGGGATTTGAATTTGCATTTAATGCATAGACGGAATTACGTATGAGCTCTATCTGGCCATTCGGCACGCTTTAATAAGGTCATAAAATACTCCGAGCGGTCTCAAGACTGATGTAGGACGTGCAACATCCCGTATCTACAGGTGGACATCTTTGAAGATGCACTTTTCCTTCAGCAGATTACCAGCAACTTTTAGAACGGAAAGTTTAATTTAAATGTTACAAAACAAATAGGATCATCATCATATTTCTCTTCCTCCTCGTCCTCCTCACCATAATCATCATCATCATCGTCACCATCATAATCATCATCATCATCATCATCATTACACGGCGACCACCACTACTACCACACTATTATCACGAACATAATCACATGTATTATCACCGACACCACATCATCATCAAAAGACTAATCTTTATCAGAAGCAAGGGTCCTAGCAGGATAATCATCATCATCGTCATCATCATCATCATCATCATCATCATCATCATCATCATCATTATGATCATCATCATTATGATCATCATCATCATCATCATCATCATCCACAACAACCACCACTACTTCTACCACACCACCACCACTAAAACCACCAAAACTAGTATCACCACAATCATATCATCTTCAAAATACTCAGTATTTTCAGAAGCGAATACCGCAGCAGGATCATAATCAATATCAAAAATATCATCATCATCATCACAACCACCACAACCACTACTACCACAGCCGCAACACTTACGCCATTACACCCAGTATCACCACCATTACATCATTATCAAAATACTCATCATTATTATAATCAAGAGCCTCAGGAGGATCATCATCATCATCACCATCACTACAACACCTACCATCATAATTATCATTATTATTAACACCAATAACACAATGTCGTCGTCATCGTCATTTTCATGATGATCAGATGCAGCAGCAGCACCACCACCACCACAATCACCAGAACCAATATCAACATTAGAGTCACAAGCAACTCAATAACACCAGTAGCAGAAACAATAAAACATTAGTAAGAACATTTGCTTTATTGTACCATTCATGTATTCGAATTATCCATATTTCGTGACGGCATCCTACACTGGTGCGGCAAAACGGCTTAACGTTTCTTAAAATTAGAAAATGCGAAATCAACTACATTTATCATTGCACCTTTTAATTTGCAACAAGGCTATGTACAATGTAAGTATTATCATCATCACACCAGCCACCCAACCACCCCCGCCCCATTTCTACTTTTACATAACTACTACCGACTACACGTCGATAATCATGACCATTATCACCAACACATCATTAACAAATTCATCGTCAGAACCAAAAGCATGGTCATGTTCACGATCATGATCATGATGATCATGATGATCATGATAATCATCATCATCATCATCATCATCATCATCATCATCATCATCATCATCATTCTATTTATCCCTGCCATTAATATTTCTACTAAGAAAAACTACCTGAAAGTGATATCGTCCGACGAGGGTAACATTTTGTCCTACACTAGAAAACAATAAACTTATTTTCCTGTCCGGACGGAAATCTTTACAGGAGGAAGTTTTTATGGTTGAAAAAAGAAAAACGGAAGGAAGTTAACGAGTAAAAATAAATGAATGTAAGTTGGTCTACACGATTTTCATAAGAGTACATTGAAGTTAACTTTGATTTCTGAAAAACACTATTTACGAAGCTTTAATCTATATGAAAACGTATTTCCTGAACTAATGATTACGTTTTATTTCATACACAATGAACTTAGCTTCAAATTTAATCGATACGCTATTTACAACAAGCCACAAGTTTACTTACTTTTTTCTAATTTCGAGAAATATATTGCATCTAGTATTAGGTATTGTGTCCCGCCCCCTTCGCCTCTCTGGACCACCAGCAGCAATGTCATAAAATCCCCTGAGCCGCAAAAGGGGAATGATTTAGCAAAAATGTAGGTTTATATCTGACCATTATTTTTCATTTTTGTCATAGGCATAAAGTGCCATAAATAATGTTGCTGTTTTTTACTTATGTGGATAATATATACTAGTTTGTGTGTGTCACTCTCTCTCTCTCTTTGATAATAACCAGTATGTATATTTTTATTAAGGATTTACTTTGAACGTCTGGAACGTCTTTATAATACTTTTTCTCACTTACGATTTTAACTTAGCAATATTTCCGATTTTGAATTAAGATGTTTTATTAACAAATCCACTTTTGTAGACTTCTGTCTAATTACAAGAGCCTTTCCCTTTTTCTGAAGCATGTCTAATCACGGTGTACTATTGCGAATAATTCTTATATCCGTTTCCTTTGTTGTTTTGCAAAGATTCATTGTCATCCTTCTGAACCTTTTCATTTCATTTTATTAAATTATTGTCATAGTAAGATAATAAAACTACAAAATGTGTTTACATTCCTACATTACTTTTGGCTTAACCGTTTTAGCTCAACTAAGAACAACGTGATCAAAGTGAGCTTTTCTGATACCCATTCCTCCTTTTATCGTCGTGCGGCGTCAATAATTTGCTTGTGGACGCACTAGAGGCTAAAGTTTGTATCCAATCTTTAGCAAAAAAGGTCAGAACGTTTGTCTGCAAGGTATCTTGGATGAGTTTGTTTTTTGATCTCATTTATGGCCAGATTTTCACTTAACATGGCTAGAATGCTTGGCTGCATGCAATATTGGCTGAGTTCATGTCTGGGTCACGTGGGGTCAAACAGTAGATCACGCATTGTGAACAAACTAGAGGCCACATATATGGTACAATCGTCACTAAACATGGCCAGAATGCTTGCCTGTATGAAATCCCCTTAGGTCTATACGTTTTTGTTCATGTTTTTCGGTCGCTCTGTATGTCTCTCGCTGTCTCAGTATGCAATCTTTCTGTATACCTCTCGATGTTGTTTACATCGCACCGATATAAGTATGGTCATAATGGCGACGTCAGCTAAATATTAGTAGTGGAAGACCCGATACTCCTGTCTAGTAGAACCACAGGTGCACTGCACGTAAGCTGGAAAACCTCCCAACATGAAGGTTCGTGTCTCGACCGGGACTCAAACTCACGTGGTGTAAGGCCGACGAGATACAAGTCAGCGAATTCAACCGTTCGGCCTCAGTACCCCCTTTTCATGTATTTCTTTCGGTCTCGGTCTCACTGTGTAGGCCTCTTGATCACTGTCTCTCGATTTATTAATATCGATAACTCATGCTATAAAGGTAGGTTTTCAACATTGCCGAACACACTATACACTTTATTCTGACTGCCAATGTAACGTATAATAAGTGGAAACACTGCTCACACTCTTTCAAAAATGCATGGCTCAACAAACTTCAGCTAAAACACCTGTCACGCATTAACTTTCAGACTCTAATACACGGAATTAAGAGATGCAGAGTTATAAGTCGCCGGTACATCTCTGTAATAAGAAGCAGGTGTCATACTATGTTAGGTACTTACCACAGAGAGTCTCATCAGAACTATCCCCACAGCCGTTGCTTCCTTCACACACGAAACCGGAATAAATACATGTATTGTTGTAACACTGAAATTGGTAAGCCGGACACGCCACATCTGATTTGGAGAAATAAAATATCATTAATAAGCGAAACATGTTTTAACATACATGTATAATAACACAGTGAGGAGAAACGTCCAATCATACCCCATTGTTTTTTTTTGGATGGCAGTACTTGTTAAACTATTTTTAACAGTAGACCACTGAGGCAGGTGTACATTTCCCTTAACACAATTCGTTTTGTATGTCTGATATAAACTGTCAGAATCCACATTACTATGAATATCTTTAATTAACTAATGATACATTTAGACATCAGACGACTAGTCGATTCTCCTTATTTTGTTTATTTTAGAATTTATTCCACAATTTGGGGATGGGGCGGTAAAGCAGAATTCAAGTAAACTTTCCCCAGGTTAGTCAAATAATAAATCCCGAAGTTTTTTCTAAGTTTTAAGTAAAAGGTGACGCTATTTTACGTCGCCGTCGCGAATATATGTGCGTCATTTAATACGTTATTTAGATAAGTTAATATTAACCTGTACAATAGGCGCAAAGTTTAAACGTTTGAACATTGCAATGCTAAATTAAAACAATGACATACATCATGTGTATTATACTCACTTTGCGAAAATATATGTTACACATTGACTTACATTTTTAATATTCGTTGTGAAATAAGTCAAAAATTAGTTCCTTTTCTATATTTATACGTGGTCCGGAAGTTACGAGTATAATGAACATTTTTATGTAGTGTAAAAAATATTATTAAAATACATGTTAACGGTATTTTAATTATTGTAATAGCAACTTGTCAACCATGAGACATGTTTACAATTTTCAACATAGTACATGCTAGGTAAAAACAATGACAGAAAACATGCGTATTATACTCACTGACACTCTCATAATCTCTCGCAAAGGTGATAAGTATAAAAACGACAATACATTTATCCATATTTCGAGTCAAGTTGGTGCTAGAGTTCTAATGATCTAATATGAACATGGAAACAAGAATACGTCCATCCCTGGTAAGTGTTAAGATGTAAATGATCTATCAAGACATCTGTCGCTAAGTAGGAAATGACAATCATTTCATACAAGGATCTGCGCTATTGAAATGAAACCTCTTAAGTACACATGAGGGTGTCATCTTAAGAGCACTCGGAATATGTCGATGATTTGCTGCGAGATCTGCGGTACCAGGAAGAATATTGGTCGGCAGTGGGGATTTTCCGATGTTGTCACTGTCAGAGTTAATTATTCTTTAGTCGGACATTACAAGCGCAAACCACAAGTATTATAATACAACATGTATATGGTATCATGCTAACCATTTGATATGTAAAAACACATTGCACGCACTATACTCACTTTGCTTATAAAACGTTGAACATAACAGATATAAATATATCTTAATGTTTCACAGGTCGCTGCTGACAATCATCTTTACAATTTGCTCAGCTGTTCTTATTTGGGTGATGCATATCTTGACAACTTCTTGACCAAATATAGTTAGGAGAGCTGGCTGGAACGGTTCTTCAGGTGCGCTGGCTTGTACGGTCCATCATCTCTCTTCTAAACACTATGCGGACATTTTTTTCAATGGCGTAACTACATTCGTCATAACATAAGAAAACGTCTGCGCTTGAATATTTTTATTCAGATAGATCGGATTTTTTCTTTTCATTATCTGCATTTGAGAAACCCATTTGCGAGGTTAGAGCTCTGTAAATCCGGTTAAAGCACCCCAGTCGGTCCTTTTGATCGATTGAGCTTTCCAAGGCGGTAATTGTCGTGTTTGCTTTTCTTGTTAAATGACTGATCACAGATCTATCTTTACTTTTACCTTTAGCAAGCATGTGCATATCTTTGTCTGTGCCTTTTCAAATTATGGTTTATGTTGCAATACTCATAGGTCTATCGTATATTCTTATTTTTGCTGTGGCAGGTCGGTGTGTGGTGTAAGGAATATAGAGAATACCAGGTTAGTGTTGATATGGATAAATGTTATCATTCGAGGCTAAGAAAATAAAAAAAAAACGAGGCTTGCAGAGGCTTAAGTGACGTCACATAACAAAACATATGTATGTGATGTTAACGACGGCACCAAATCTAACGTTATGAAGTAATTCCACCAAAAATATGTTTTGGCGTCAGATTTCCTATTTTAAAGGTAATCTTAATGTTTTGGTGTCAAAAGATAGCTTGTAACCATGTAGCATAATGGTATAGCAAAAGTCTTTTACACCTATGCACACTAATGGACTGATCCAATTACCCGAAGTACATATTTTGTTATAGATGTGTCGGTATTTGCGTTCTATGAAGCAGATCCTTCTTACCAATTGCAGAAGTTAGCTTATTTCTTGGTGTTTCGGATAGGCAATAAATATATTTCTTCACCTCTAAATGGTTATACGATCTATTATCGTAATTGCACCATGTTGCAGTTTGTTTCCAACTGTCCGCGAATGACAATAGAATATATAACTTACTTATGTAGTGGCGTTTAATCTAAAAGCCATGCTTATCTCTTTCAGTTAAATGGCTTACAAATATCCAGGTTGGTGTCCGTTAATTTAATGTCCCCGTACTTTTTCAGTATTTAAATAAGTTTGTCCTTTCTTTGTGTTTGGATGCCAAGGTTTCAACCCTAACGATTACTTCTTTATCACACATTATTTCTGATGGTCACAATATTATTGTCAAGGGCATTTCGTTATCATGCGAGGTCAAAATTGTGGCTTGTGAAGAAGGTGGGTGCAAGGGGTGGAAGTGGGGTGTGGTGGGGTCGTTGTGTACCAAACTGATGCTAATCGTAGGCACAGCCGGCTTTTCTTGGCACCTCTACATGTATGTTGGATGCAAGATGTCATTGAAAGAAGTGATGTGTTACACTTGTCACACAAAGTCGCTATGAATGAAAATTACATTGTAAATGTCCGATAGCGATTTCACTACATGAGACAACAGTTTTATTAATTCATTTTGAAACATAAATTATGGCGTCTAGAACCTGCTGAAAATAAGTTTTGCCAAATTTATTGACTACATGGGATAATATAATGGTGAAAATAACGTGTATAAATCTGACCAATCTAGATATCGGACATTTGGAGTACCGAGCCTCACTGAGTTACTTTGGAAATAGGAGTCGTCCGACCGGGGTGAATTATTGCTAGTCCTATGTGTTCGGTGCTAGCGCATTAAACACAGAAAGGAAAATAATATATATTTACGCACTTAGCTCAGTATGTGTTGTTATGTACAGTAGTGAACCAGCGTTTAAGGTAACGCTAGTCAGGTTAAGGGATGGTTTATTGTTGTAGCCATGACGTATTAATGACGTATTTCGTATGATGAAGCATTCGCGTAACATCTAGAAAGAAAAGGATCATGCTAGAAAATTCATTTGTTTATTTTTAACTGGGTTTCGTGAATGTTCTGGAGACTTCTGAGTTCTAGAAATCTATGGGTCTATATGAGGGTTTGTGAGCCGATTTACGTTAAAGCTTGGACATATAGTTTGAAAATATTTGCAGCTTCTAAATTAAACCTTTCTGTGTTGGAACTTACGTGGACTTATGATATTCTTCAGCGATATAAATATTTAAGTGTTGGATTTGGAATTATATTAATTACATTCGTGTATAGTTCTATGTTTTGGATTTATTTCAACTGTGCGTATCTACGAGGACATTTTACGGAATTTTTTTCAGGATTTTTCGACGTTGGACTATTAATTGAACTATTAAAGGGACACCTCCTAAAGAGAAAAACTGAAAGCTAACATTGATTTTGCATTCTCAAATTTTGTCAGATATATTTGTTATTAATTTGTTACACCATAGATTTAATTGTTTATTAAAAACACTATTGTACTAGTTTGTTGCTGGCTTGTAATTTCTGTTACACCATTTCGTAATTTACTTAACATGCCATTTTATTAAACAATCTTACATTGCGACACCGGTCGTAACAATGTGAATAGCAAAGTTGCTTGATATGCATCTAGAAAGGATACAAATATTATTTTATGAGGCCTAACAGTTAACGGGTTAACATGACAGTATAGTTTGTTGTATGTATGTTTTGTTGAATAAGTCAGTGTTACTTTTGTCTTTTCCATGTATCAAATACTGTGCGGAAACGGAAATCCTTTAGCGAGGGATAGCACTTAAATCAAACGAGGGCAGACTATATACATAAGGTTTTTACAAAATATTAATCCTAAAGATGCAGCCTAGTAGGAACAAAGCATGTTTATTTAAAAATAGTAATATCTACCACTCTTAACCTTCCTGTTTTAAGTAAAAGTCTAATGTAAACTATCTACACTCGAATGCTAGTTTTTACCCAGCTGTTTCTGCTCATAAATTATATAGATCTATATGTAATTATCAAATTTCATTTATACGTATAATAAATTCGAATGAAGACAAATACTATGATTTTTATGCTCAGTATTTACGACGTACATAAAGCATTTTTAAAAGACACTCATTTTAAGTTTTATTTTATGTTAGGAGTAGATTAGTAAGTTCCAAGGAAAACCTTGAGATATGCTAGCATGTGAAAAGGTGGCAATGGTGTCTGAAACATACGCTAATGCAAAACGGAATACATTTTTAAAAACGACTCATTTTAAGTTTTATTTTGTGTTAGGAGTATATTAGTAAGTTCCAAGAAAAAACCTCGAGATATACTAGCATGTCAAAAGGTGGCAATGGTGACTGAAACATACGCTAATGCAAAACGGAATACATGACCATACCAAAATCTGTGTCACCTGCTTTTTTTATATTAAGACCGTGATTGGGAACCTTTAAGTAAACTATTAGAGAGACAACATTTTGATGCATGTATCAAGTTAAAAATATTTCCTACCAGATAATCATGTATGTATGTCTGTATGAATATATGTATGCATGTGTGTGCATGTATGTATGTGTGGATGGAAGAATGGATGGATGAATGCATGCATGGTGGATTGATGGGAAGATGTTGTGTTCTAAATGTTCTAAATGCAACAATTATCTAATGCGGTGTCATTTATTTAATCAATAACATTTATTTCGGAATGTAGTGGTCTAGTTGCTTTTTGTCGCTATGTTATATTTTCTTGACATGTTTATATTATGGATGTAACTTGGTGCTGTTCGAATATCGTTATGCATGCGAACGAATGTCGAGATGCCGTTTTCATGGGGAGTTTGTGATAGGACAACCCTATTTCATTGTCTAATGCTATAAAAGTGTTTTTATATGTATGTCTAATAGGATACATACCAATATCCCGTCCCCTTTAAATCTACATAAAGTCAAATACGTGTCCCCTTTTAAACATAACCATAAGTTATTCTCAGAAATGCAAACTCAACCTTGCGCGTAATTCTTAATCACTAGCACGTGACCGATACTAACCTGATTTAATGTTGACACTATGCTTTTTAGTAGTTATATTCATACAAATATGGAGGCCTCTACTAGGTTCTCCTAAGTTTATGGATTAATTTGCTTTTTTCTGTTCGATATTGTCCAATATGATGGGCACCACAGCACCTACACAGCTCATTTTTATTTCATTTCATTTAATAAAAACTGTTATAATGATTTATCCAAATCAACTTTACATTTATAACATGCTATAGCATGAAGCCCATCCGTATTAAAGTCTATTTAAATTAATACAATATATACATTAAACTAAACTAGATATGCTTGAAATAAACTTTAAAAATATTAATACCTGGTCATACTTTTTTAATATATTGTTTTGGGGTTGTTGTTTTTTTTAAAAAATGATTACTTCAGAAACATCTTGATTTGTTTGTCTTTAGACATTTGCATATTTCAAACAATTACCAGAATGAAGAATATAGTATATAGCTTAAAATAACATTGTTTTCTCACGCACTGTAAAAAAAGTTTTGTTCCTTGATATTTTTGTCAAATTACTATGAAACTAAGGATGAACAGAGTATAGGCATACGCCAGAACAAGGAAGACTTCCTGTAGGAAGTGAACACTAAGTGTTAACTACTACAGTCAGTTGAATAGAAGTTATAGCAAGACCGTATCTTCTCACATGTACAGATATGTCGAATGCAGAACAATACTAACCATACATTTAAAGGTGTTATTCGACAATTTACCAATTTATGTAATACAGATGGAGTGATACCTTAAATTACACATGCATGTAATACAAATGGGTTGCTACCTTACATTTCACATGCATGTAATACAAATGGAGTGATACCTTAAATTTCACATGAATGTAATACAAATGGATTGCTACCTTACATTTCACATACATGTAATACAAAGTGTGTGCTACCTTACATTTCACATACATGTAATACAAATGGGGTGCTACCTTACATTTCACATGCATCTAATACAGATGGGATGCTACCTTACATTTCACATCCATGTAATACAGATGGAGTGATACCTTACATTTCACATGCATGTAATACAAATGGGGTGCTACCTTACATTTCACATGCATGTAATACAAATGGGGTGCTACCTTACATTTCACATGCATGTAATACAAATGGGGTGCTACCTTACATTTCACATGCATGTAATACAAATGGGGTGCTACCTTACATTGCACATGGATGTGTATCACCTAAAAGCAACTTCTCGCGGGATTTTATATATTTTTTGGGGGGTAGGAAAAAACAACACATTTTTGGTTGCGTGAGAGAAAAAATGTTCATAACTGTCGAATTATATCTTTAACACAGCTTGTCCTATAAACATTTCCACCAGATAGCTAAAAGTAAAGTATTAACGAGTTGTAAACACTCACCAAATCTGTCGGAGTTTTTCTAACGTTTGATCAGGGACTTCAGAGTCAAGATATTCACTCGTTCGCAGAAATATGTCAAAGTAAAACGAGTTTACGGATTACTGACAGTAACAGGTCTTAAGCTGAATATCATGCAGGATGGATCAGGGATCAGGGATCAGGGGGTGGGGTGTGAATACATCCCCACCACTCCCAAGGAGGTAAAAATGAAGAGTTGTGAAAACACATACATGTTAACTTAAAAAAGTACTACGATTGTAATGTAAATTTTGTCTGTTGACTGCTTAGTTCGAAGTTAGGGTCCCTGACTGGGTATGCAGATCCAGTATTTATTGCATTAAAGTAAAATGGTTCTTGATTCATACCCCCACCCCCTACCATTGAACATACGTCAATATTTAATCTAACATCGCCAAATTGACAGAAGATTGTGTGGTATCCAAATATGTTTCTCAAAAGTAGAAGAACCCATAGGACACACAAACAAAATATTCTCTTCAGAGATTATAAAAACTGAAATATAAATGTAAACAATAATATATTTCACATAACCACACAAACTATATTAAACAAGAACATATCACTGAGACGAAAATTCTCAATCGGGATTTGAACATACTATTAGGATTAAGTGATTTTTTGCTCGTGTCCGTTGAGCCTTTTTGGAAATGCTAAACTGCTATACGCCTATTTCTATGCTCAGTTTTAGCATATTTAATGGCGCTTAAAACACAACAAGAACATAAAACAATATAAATATATACACACCCGTAATCGTTAATCTAAAAAGTACAACAACACAAGAAACAACATGATCATGCATTTTACATTCTATAGTACTAAGATAGTTAATATGGCTATACTTTACTGCTATGAATTTGGAGATAAAAATAATACAAACGTATATAGCATGACATGCATGACATTGCACAAAAAGTAAGACAAATTGTTAAAAAAATAACATACTGCCGTTATGGTGGTTAAAATAACAAGTCTACATTTGACAAACAATGCCGTCTTAAGCAATCTTTTCAGTTCACTCGCATCTTTTGCCTGCTTTTTTTTGGGGGGGGGGGGTGGGGGGGCGGGGCAACTAATTCCTGAGTCTCATCCCTGCCGTGCTGAAACTTATGTCGCTAAATGTGTTCCTCTCATTTCATGGTATGCAGAAACAATACTCTGAACTCGTAGCAGATCTTAATCCGTTCCGTTTGGTCCTTATGGTGGTATGTTAGGGACAGGAAGTTAAATAGCTTTGGACGTTTGGATGAAGGAAACGTGAACATATGTAAGTACTTTGAAGCCAATGATGATCAGGAAGAGTTTGTCTTGAAATGGGAATCCGCTGCCTTTAAAAAACACCAGTTTGCACACATGTTTTGGATTCGCAGCATTGGACATAACTGCGAAAAATTACTGGTGATAATGCATGAGTCATACACCATGTTTGATAAAAAAGGAAAATCACGCAGCAATTATAGACAATTATGTTCAGTACCTTTATGTATCATGCAATTTTTTGCAAGACAGGGGGCCATTAACATCCTTAAAAAATCAACAAAACCAAAAATTGCCAATTACGCACACCTCAAGTTCTAATAAGACCTGGACCCTTTTTTCCTAGGTCTAAAAGGTGATTGAAAGACTTACCTTTATAGCATCGAATAACATATTGCCCCGTGTGATGACTCATACCAAAAGAAGTGTTTAAAAAGTACATTTAAAAACAGTATATTCTAGTGGTTAGTTGTACACGATATGATTCGTCGATATCAGCATGTTGCACGGGCGGAAATGCTCACTTAGAACATTCCTGCCAATATTCCGGATATGTTGGGATACTGTCGAGTATTTGAGCATTAAAAGTATTTGTTTGAACAAACATGGTATTTCGATATATTCTTCTGTCTTCCCTAATATAGTAACGATTGCACATTTGCAGAATGTATATGATCTTTCCATGCATTGTTCGGTCTTCCCAAATCGTCATAAAACGTTTGCACATTTGCATCATGCAGGTATGATTATACGGCTTTATAACTATTTTACTCATTAGAGGAACACAAGCAGAACTGGTAACGGACTCCATTGACAATTACGATGAATTATGCCGATTGACCAATCGACGTGTATGTTCTAAGATATTTATTGTCAGAAGACCAAATCAAATATTAAAGCGATTCACAAGCATAATTATTGTCCTTTGTGTACATTTGACATCTCTCACAAGCGAAGACATTTTTAAAGCTTTGATTTGATCAGTTGTTTTACGTGATTTAGTGTATTCTTGTTAATTATGCTTATAACAGAGAATGAGTCATTTGAAGAATGGTTGCGTCAGTAAATCCTTACGTTCCCTGTTCTGATGATGACAACGATGCTGAAACGCGAAATGATGTTTATTATTGCCCAAGATCTTTATGTGAAAATACTAATTAATTTCTCTGAGCTCACTGTCCTATTTTTAGTTTCTGCTGTGTGTGTTTCATTTGTTTACTAATTCAGTATATGAATATTATTTGTTTTTCTTTAATTTATGCTATCAGAAAACACATTTTTTAGTTAAGGAAACTGAACAGTTCATATTTGTGGAAGGAACACCAATTATATTACTTAGGATCGCTGTCTACCTGCAGCCCAGATAAGTCTTATCATAACACCGCGGTAAAAGAACACGGCAAACGCCATAAGATACTAAAACAACGACAACAAGAAACCCTCCACACCATAAATTACCGGGATAAACTCTGCATCCATTATGCTGACGTTAAGTAGTAAGCTAAATAATTTTAAACCTAAGCATACGCAATACAATTAGGGATAACAGTAGTAATTGTTTGGAGTGGCTTTTCCTATTTTCCTTGTACTATGTTTATACAAACTTTATATTTCATCTTCCTTGTTCTTGTTTGTTCTTTGTTGGATTATTGAAGAATTATTATGTAAGTAAGAAATTTAGACATTATATTAATATGCTCTATAGAGAACACTGAAAGAAAAGAGAATTTGAATAAATTATAAATACATTATTAATTATGATTAATGTTTTGCTAATTACGTGTATGCTATTGATGGCAAAGTCGAAGTAGGATTTAACAAATATAAGTTTTGAAATTGTGTACAATTATTTATAAAAACCATACGGAGAAACAATCATGGTAAATACTATTAACCAACGAAGACAGGGACACAAAAGGTACCAAGAATACAGTATTGTACGCCAATACTTGATAACCAATGTGCCAGTTTATAATAAGTTATAAACATTTTTTATTTAAATTATTATAATGTCCAACGATGCTTCAGACATGGGGCATTTTGACAAATAAATCGGATAATGTACACTTTTAAACGCAAATAATCTTTTAAAAATGTATTGTTAATTTCATTGAAATTAAATGTATTTTAAAGTTAAGGAATCACATTCTTCCTGAGTAAACGCGTAAACGCTTACTCAGATATTGATACTAACATGCATTTAATGACATTTTCTTTCTATTTGTAAAATACGTTTTAAGTGAAAAGAGTAAACAATAGAAAATCTCAGAACGATGTGTTATATAAATGTCTATCTGTTACGTGCGGATGATTGAGTTCATGAATTAAATATATATTTAATGTCATAATTATTGTGTTTATTATTTCGTGCTTGCAGCCAAAGTAAAAGTCGAGATTTAAGACGAAGTAAGACGTTTTGGGGTCTTTTAACACTCAATTTTTACACAGTATTTTAACTTAAGTCAAAGACACCTGGAACGCAGAGATATTGATTTACCTTCCTTAACGTAGTTTAAATATAACACGTGTTTTTTTTTTAAATGTCCATAAATTTAGGAGTTATTTTTATTGCAGTCCAATATAACCGTCTTGATGCGTCCATGTTGTATATATTGTGATTATACATTGAGACTGCCACATGATACATTAAATTTAATCTATGTTATGACTTGGTTTAACCGGAGCTTATTAGTTGATTAAAGTTGATGAGAAGGAAGTATTACTACGTATAGTTCAGCCAGTATATTCTAAATACTTGGAGACAAGAACATATTATAGTTTTGCAATGTTCCTTTGTGTATACGGTCTTATCATTCATTCTAGAAAATCTAGAAGATCGTGTTTATATTAACTTCTTAACTCAGTCTAAAGAGAATTTTCCCATATATCCAAAGAACCCGGGTTCAAGCCATGGAATGTGTGCACCTCTTTCTTATTTATTATATACATGCAACCTGTAAGTAATAAAAATACTCGTTTCAATATGCAAGTAAATAACAACCGAACGGGCATCTTCAAGATTTTTTAAGCAAAAGCTACTTTGACTATGAAACAAAATCAACCAGGAAATGAACATTGTGTAAACTTTCATCCCGTTAGTGTTTGTTTTACCAGTTAATAGCTAACTTCCGAGCCTCAATTTGACTTCGTTTTCTGAATATGGTATATGGGTTGGAGTGTCCTTACGCCTGTACACTTGTACCCTTCCACGTCCGGTTTTGATACGGCAATGTTGCGTCCGATCCTGTTGCATATAAATATGCGTTTACTTTTTTCCTTGGATTTTAGATTATTCGGGTCAATCGCCTAGGTAAATTATTTTATGTCAGTAACGATTATAAAAAATCGAATATGTATGTATTAGAAAAGATAAGGCTGATAATCTTGAACGGAGTCTTGTTTTGTCAATATTTATCTACATATTTCATGTTTAGCACAATTAAGGTTATTGTCAAAACGTTTCGTACGTTTTTATTTGTAGATTTATCGAAGTTTTAATAGGGAGTTGATTAAAAATACTTTTAATAAGCCATCTAACGATATATTATTTTTTTGTTTTGACCTAATGTTTGCCGATTTCCGAAATCCATGTCATGCAATATTAGTTGAGAAATGGAAATAAAGATACTTGTGCACAATTAGAATACAATCAAATGACAGAACAGAGAATTATGACTGTGTGTTGTATGACCTATTCTATAAGCATCACTTTTGTTAGAGACAGTGTATTGTCGCTATTTGTGTTATTTAAGCCATATTACTACCAGTTGTACAAAGTAATCGTTAGAAAAAACAATGTAAAGCAGGTCGTATTTTGTACAAAAAATAACCAAAGCATTAGCGAATGACCAGTCATTGGGTCCTAATTTAAAGAAAGGCTTATAAACACCTGCTGACATATACAAGATAATAGCATGTTATGTTGAAAAGACTGCTGGGGAAACATGTTGTCAGTGGTAATGTATAATACGACTGCTTAAAACTTGCATGTACTAGATATCAGTGGCGCACACATTTCATTGCAAAAGTCCCCAAATTCAAATCCTATGATCAACAAACATGTTTGCATCTTCTTCATATTTCTTATTCTTCCTCGTTGACTTAATAACATATTTAGGTCTTCTACATCTATACACAACTACATTTTCTAGTATTTCTTGAAGTAACAGATCTCTTAAAACAGCGTACATGTACAACACTTGAAGATGCATTCTTGCGTTAAGAATACTTCGCCATAATCTATAATTATTGAATCGCATTACAGTCACAAATTTACTAGAATTAAATAATTCCAGTTTTAGTAAGACTGATATGACTTTTTAAAAAGAAAGTTACGAACGATTCGTACTAATCCAATATGTTTTCTTTCGGTCTCGTAAATACTAACTTGTTATAATTATAAACAGAAAAAATACTATTACAAATGAATTAACGTGGTATTTGTACTTTGGTTTTAATTTGTATACTGTTATGTGCGTTGCAAACAAACTTGGTATATAATCGATATAATTCATTGTAAGCAATTAATAAAAATACTCTCTTATGGATCTGCTTGCCGTATATTATCTGCAGCGTATTAAATACTGCAAGTGGTGGTGAAATCAAAACACTTTGTAACCGCTACTGTAATATAGCTGTTTGTATACAAATGTTTGTTTTACTGTTTAAAGAATGATGCCTTTGTCCAAGGTGGTTGCCGTAGGTTTATTTGTAAGTATTTTCCACAGCCGACACCAACAAAGGGAAACATATTGAAATCTTATACGGGATGAAAAAAGTGACATGAGAACTTCTGTCCTAATAGAAAATTGAACTTTGGGGTAATATTAAATGGTGTAGAAATTTAGTACGAAACGATACATTAATTTTACATTACACACGGACTTATGATCAAAAATAAATTAAAGTATAAATACATTGCAACGTTTGTTTAAACCACATTTAACACTTCTTTATGATTAAAAAAGTGTTATGGCAAATGCATATTTCAGCTGTCTTAAATCAATTGTATGACCTAAAAGTTCAATGCACCACACAGTGGTTGAATATGTAGCATTTGGATGAATTGTAAACGTATAAGAAGAACTTATCTTTGCTATTTTTCCAGATAACGTATACGGTACTTATTTGACTCAAGAGAAAACATTGTACATTTGAACCAATTCTAAGAGGCTTAGGTTCCGACTGTGCATTTTAACTGTATAATTTTCTTCCTCATGATATATATTCATTGTATCAATGCATTAATTGATGGATTGGCATAAATATGGACCAGTACACGTAAGCATATATTGAATTATAATCAAATGTATAAGAAATGTTTCTGTGTGAATATTATGAAAAGAAATGCATTACCGTTCATGTCTCTTAATATCTACAGCTAGAATAGCTCAAAACATATTTCAATATTTTTCTCATAGAAACCAATACGTGCTACTGTAGCATGTATTTATAACAGCAAATTTTCGAACAAGCTACACGGGTTTGGCTAAAAGAATATGCTTTTCTACAAATGTCCAAATGTAGCATGAAGAAAAATATATATGCGGCCTTGATGTAACATTAATTAACACAATTTGTACATTTAGCTTTAGAAACTGGGCTTTTAAGAACAGAGACAACAAAATATTAAATAGTTTGGCACCAGTCGCTCTCTCCTTTCGTGTCTTTTAATTCTGAGTTATATTAATTAATGGATACTAACAGGCGCAAGGGATGTTTTCTGCATTAGACAGGCCAAGAAACATTGTAGGGAAATGATGTTTTCAATTGCGTATGATTAATAAGCACTTCTATGAAAATGTTACAATCCGGGAGACGTTTAATAGAAACAATGCCAGTCGTGTTACAGGATACATTTCGGCAGCTACGAGCCCTATAATGAGTCATACATTTATAGCGCCTACTAACGAAAGCTTAGTCAATACTTGCCCATATACATATCAAGCCGTATCATGTAGATTAAGATGAGTACACACTATGATATATTTACTTCCGCGTTGGGGTTCAAACGACCGTTACGAAATCGCGTATAGCTTTGGCAAATGGTTTGATTATTATGGTGACGGACAACAAAGAATAAACATAAGCCAGTGTTTTAACATGTTTACTGATGTGATCCTTTGCATATGTGTAAATCTTATTAGGCTATTAGAAAGTAAAAATGTTATTGACATAATGATTGCACATGCGTTCATATTATACGGCAGAGGAATATATTTGACAAGCTAGTCAGTTTACAATAACGTGTAACTTTGAGTATGATGTTATCAGTTTCCAATTTTAAAACATAACAGTAAATCTGAAATATATTTTGTTTAAATTACTTTTTTATGTCAGCGTTGCTTATGTTATAAGAAGAATGTTCTGCTTGTTTGAATCGTTATAATTGACTATTAGTTTTAATACCTTATGTCAAGATACAATAAATTTATATGAAAATTATAAATAAGTTAATGTTTATATTATACCACAATCACTGAGAAAGCTTTTTGTAGGTTTAAACGAGTATCATTATGCGAGGATAATTATACAAGTGTATATCATACTATTTTAATCGTCCAGTATAACTGAACCTTACAACATGTATTCGTAGCAAACCGTATTAATTTACTGTATTAACAAAGAGCATGGTGACTAATTCAGACTAAGTCGTGTGTCTGAACAAATTTAACGTACAGCTTAAATGTAGATTTCTCTCAAAGCTATATCTCAAATGAAAAAAACAACATAACCACTTACATTTATTTCAATTCATTCTACCAGTAGATACTGTTCGAATAATCACAATATCAAATGGGAGGGCATTTGTTCCCTCCAGTAATATGATTTCTACATAAAACAAACTTCGCCTTTACCGTTGTAAACTTATTTCTTTAATTTTATTACGTCATCAGTACTTCGGTTCTCGTATGAGATTTGAAAGCTATTTGTTTGGACAAATGATAAAACCGCATGCATAGAGAGGTCATGCAACTATTATATAAAAAATAATGAAATTGGTAATATATATACAAACAAAAGTTTAAGAGATTCTTTAGAAAGAGGTTCTTAACTGATAACAAGGAGCCAAGATAATTCAATACCTTTGATCCATACAATGTAGATGAATATCTCGGTAATGAATGTCGGTCATTATAATCACCCTTCATGAATCGGATCGTCAAATGATGGCAAACTGCAGAAAAGCAATCAACTACCATTCAAACTGCAGATAGTGTATTTCGTGCAGTGTTCAAAGAACTGAATCCTTAATTGTTCTTTAAACAACTTGAGGAGAAAGTCTAAAGTATCCTTTAAAGATGCTTGAATTGAATGAGATTTTTTCTCCTTACATGTATATTCTGGCATATAAAGAGTTCCTGGCAAAATCAGAAAATTTAGATTCCGCGGAATAATCCGTGGATTGTCTATCAATAAGTCCTTTAGTAACGGCCACCAAACCTGAGTAGACCACAGTGGGCACACAAACATGCAGTTAGTCTGGTCTTGACGAATATTTTGCAGGCATGTTTTTACATGAAATGTGGAAACATGTAACAATGTAAATATACCACGTATGTGCGGTATACTTTGCTAACGCTCAAGCAAAAATAAAGGTAGTTCCACGACTGGTTGGCCCGGAGTCAGAACAATGTGACTGGGTGTGGTATCATGCCAGGTGTTCACGACATGCTATACACAGTGAAGGCAGCACTATATCTACTTCAAGTGAACAACGTCTCCAGATAACTGAAATACTGTTGGTGGGACGATCAATCAATAAGCAAAGAAACTTTGGGGGGGGGGGAGGTCTTCTTTGTACCATAGCAGGTCAACAACTCAGTTCCTTTAATTTCCTCAAAAGAAGATAAACAGGTTGGAAAATGGATCAGTTCACTAAAACATAACTAGTTGCTATTCGAGTGCAGTAGTATAAACCAATCAGCTGACAAAGAATGTTGGTGATTTTGAGAAAAATTGTACAAGTCGTGATTTGCGTAAGACTATTTAACAAATGGTTGAGCCAGAAAGGGAGGGAACCTAGGCCTACACCTCTCTTGGTTGATTACAATTTGTCTCTGTCACCGGATCAGAATTTTAAGGCCTCCAAGCCCAGTATGCCCTCTGGTTTAAAGTCTGTTACGAATGTGAAAACTAACGTATAAAATGAACTAGACACTTAGCTTGTGAAAAATTGGAATCAATATTATTTTTTTGAATATTTTTAAATAAAATGATATCAATGATTTATTTCTTGGGTATCTATCCTCATGCTTTAGGTATATGGCGTTGCTGTTTACAAGTGCTTAAAAATAAAAACTCATTACTATTGGTAAATTATTAAAGTTATCTGGCGTTTTCATACCAAAACAAAATATAATGCTTCAAGCACAAGTTGTAAGTATCTGTATTTGTATTTTGGGTTTTGTACAATAGTAATAAACATCCAACACAGTATTAACCTCACATATCTTTGTTAAATCAATCATCTTGCCAGTTATGGCCGCTAGCAAGGCGTGAGTAAGGGGCAAACACACCATTGTTTTGGTGATTTTACTTCCTCGTCGGTTTTATATGTATCGAGAAATAATCCGTCAACGTTATAAGTGTAAATGTGACGAACAGTTTGTTAAATAGAGTATAGTAAAAGTTAATGTGTAAAGAAAAATTATAATTTAACTATACCGAACAAGCAAATAACATAACGATAGTGTTGCCTTGATGGTAAATTGTAGTGAATGTGTTGGTTAAGATATAAGCGCCATAACAACTTGTCACTTTACAATAAATATGATTTGTTTCCCCTTTATAAAATTATTCATATTGTGCATGTTTAGTATTGTTAACAATTGGGGGAAATATCGCTTCATTCGTTTGTCATATAAAGCAAAAAGCTAATTGGAAATACTGTGTAAACTTTTACAATTGATATTTTACTCAAAGCCTAACTAAGGATTTGTTAATTCGGAGGTAAAAGCGAAGCACAATGTCCCATTGTTTGCTGTGTTTCATTCACTTAATGTCATTACAGTCAAAATCCTATGCTTACTGCCATATCGTGTTATGTTTATCCTTATAGACAAAGACTCTCTAGGTTTTAATAAAATGTACGATGTAACACGGCTTAGACTGTGTAACGTTGGAAAGAAAACAACGCAGACAGTATCAATGTTGCCTCTTTACATACTTTCGTACTTTAGATGATACTGAAAATATGTTTCATGTTAATGCTTAATTTAGATAAAACCGGGTATCTTAACATGTTATATTAAGTTAACTGTTATATTACTTTGTAAATATATACATATATTTTACTTGTATTTTATAGAATGTAATCATTTCTGTTTAAATCGTTTCAAATGGTTGGTTTTGCGTAAATATCAATTTAAAGGTTTTGAATCTTTAATCTAAAGGCAAAAGAAGAAATGAATGGACTACGTGTTCACATATAAAAATATTTTAAATGTGTTTCAACATATATTATTTATTAGTGGCCCAAAAGGTAGAGACATTGCACACCAGAACAACTGTGTATTAAAGTGCATAGGAATACGAACATTTGTAAAATGTCTGACGACTTCAAGATGGCATGTGATGTAAAAACGATATATATATATATATATATATATATATATATATATATATATATATATATATATATATATATATATATATATATATATATATATATATATATATATATATATATATATATATATATTGTCACAAATATGAAAATGTTATCATTAAAACGTGTGTGATGGTATATTACCAGTTGGCAGTATTTGTTTATTAACTTGAAACAACACTTGGTTAAACACTATATTGATTATAGGGAATAGGTAAGACAAGTTGAAAAGGGCTGCTGTGTCAATACATTTATCATAAATTATAAAAACTAATGCATATAAAACGAAATCAATTGATCACGGCTAGACTAAATAAGTAAGTGTTGACACCATCATAAACAGTCTATGTATTTTGGTTTAGAAGGTGACAACCGTAGAAAAAATCTGATGTGGAAATGGATGCTTCTGTATATCGTAAATTGTTAGTCAATTAGTTGCGTTACAACGCCTAAGGAGCATTGAATGAGTACAGAATACCGGTGCATAATTGGTAGGCTTTTGTCTGGGTGGCTGTTTTGCACCTTAAAGTTGTGTAGAAGCTTGTATTTGAAATGTATATGCTTGGATATTTTCAGACTTTTTATACGCTGTGACAATTACTCAAACCTTCTGCAACGCAATATTATCAATCTTTATTATTAAAAAAGTAAATACTTGAGTCGATACTTTATCGACAATCAAAAGATCTGTAGGTTAGCTTAAAACGATACATTTAATTTATTTACCTTTAACTTCTAGCAGGTTGTCATCTGAATGAATCTAGTTGTAAGATAAAGTAAGCATCTATGCACTGGAAACTACTTAAGGAGACTACGGTTAAAGTGTGATGCTAACCATACATTCCCATAATTTTCTCATTAAAGTGTTAGTGCAGTTTGATAATTTGTCTTTCTAAAAACTATTTCAATGTCATGGAAGAATACAAAAAGGTATGACAATGTATATACTATTTTAAAATTTACTAGACATGCCCGTAAGTACTTGTCGGACATACAAGTGGACAAATAAAAGCTATGTGCATACATGTAGATATAGTACGAATCTTCCATAGGACTTAGTGCATTCATATTTCTAAAGTATCATAAAATGAGTCAGTTTATGTTTATTTATGTCAATATGTTCATATAACAAGAAAAAGTGCGGTTTAGTAAAAACAACCAACAGAAACAAAGACATAAATGTTACATTGACCGCAGGCATTGTAACATTTAATAAACACCCACTATATTTAAAATTACACTAGTACGCAATCTTGTGCAATGCAACAACACTTGAAGTGTCAAATCAACCAGATTATTCAATATATCAACAATTTTACATTACGTCATCGGCCCAGTACATTCAGTTTTCATATTCCACGCGTTTATTTTCCACACACATATAGTGTGACTTAATCATGTCTTTGTTTAATTTGAACATTTCTTCATCTAGTTCAACACCGGTTTTACATAATATGTCCTTATACCTATATTCAATTAGCTAATACAGGCCACAATAGCTCAGCTGGTAGAGCGTCGGCATGCGGATCGGGAGATCGTGGGTTCAAACGCCGGCTGGGTCAAACCAAAGACTTTAAAGTTGGTAGTAGTGGCTTCCTTCCTAACGCTCAGGGCTAATGCGACATCATTACGCCTGACTCGTCGTTGTCAGAATAATGGACCGGCCGGGTTCAGTCCCTGGACACCTCATAATTGCCCCTGTGCTATAATGATAGAAATGTCGCTGCACAGTATCGGCAAAATGCCGGAAAATCACATCCCATCCCTAAATTAGCTTACAGCTGCAAAAACATACATACAGAAAAAAATAGTCAAATATCCGTAACTTCCGCGCGTGCGTCCATTAAGAGTTGGTGGAGGAGCTTTAGTTAACAACGTTAACAAAACTGGAAATACTTTTAACGATATATTACATCATCGCGAAATTTACATTTTAAACAAAATGAAAAAAACGTGTATTGGAACGGTGTTTATTTAAGAAAATATTTACCTAGATGGGATGTTGATCACGATTCGTGGACATGTTGATGAAACAAAGAAAACAAAGAAAACAAAGCAAACATGGATAAATTACTTTTTGTTCTGTACATGTTCAATGATGGGAGTGCGCACCTGAGTAATATCTACCCAAAATTTTCTCTTTCGGATTTATTTAGTTATCTTTCTTAAAAAATCATTACCGACTAGTTTGTTAGACAAAGTACCCATATTTGTAAAGAACCGTAACAGATATTTTGCACTATTCAGAATTTACGTCCTTTGAACAACCATGACAAGAATAAAAGTTTCGTGAATCATTGGTCTGATGCATAAATCCATATTATATACTCAGTTGTGGCGGCGATCATTTAAATATGCTTTGACGACTCAACACTTGTAAATGTTTAATTGTGTGAGGAGTCACGTCCTTTTTTAAATTCGGCCATTCATTTCATTTAATGTACGTAATGCATAAACTGGAGACCGTAATGGCTTAAATACAATTATTGTTCGACCCATGTTAATTGAGAATGTGGATGGCTTTTAAAAAAGGAATGGTCCAGGTAAACTGAGGACGTGATGCGCTCCAATGCATACGTTTGAAATAAAATCTTTATTTCGTACGAAACATTATTTTTAAGTTGAAAGTCATGACAGTTGATGGGTTTTTAAATATCACCTTTTGTATCTGCGTTGCACTTCCAAAACCGACAAAATTCGTGTTTAATTGAATTGTATCTACTATTGTAATTATCTGAATGTTAACATTTTGTCATTGCTGCAGATGCTTTTAACATGCCGTCAATTTCATTTCTTGTTAATCGCCACATTGTACCTCCGAAAAATGACATTGTATTCTTTGCCTTGTTTCCAACTTTGTAAATTTTATAGAAATTGCTAAAAAGTAATAAACGTAGAGTGCACAAGTCTCACGTTTATGTAAAAGACGTTTCATGGTCAAGCAGATCTAATAAAACAGTCCATACTTTAATATCAAAGACAACGCAGCATGAAGTTATACAATACATGCAATTTTCGAAGGACGTTATCTCTTTACAGAGATATACACGGCAAGTGAAATGTTCACTTCATGAAATCATTGTATGCAGGCAGTATCATTGCAATAGGTTGTATATTTGCTAAAGCTAAAGCAAGTTAAAGTTGTATTGTCTGTACCATTAAGACATATTTTTCCTTACTAGATTTACTATAAATAAGATAACTCCAATCGCAAAGTATGACAGCACAAAGCAAAACAAAATCATGATTAATGTCGTAATCGATAATCAAAGGTCGCATCCACATGTTACAAGTACAAGAGTGACCTCTGAACCAATTCGTCTAACATGTCAAAAAATACACTATTAAAACATTGGTATTTAAAATAACGTTCACAAAGGCTAGTCAATTTAATAACTAATATCATACTTTGTAAAAACATGTGTTAAGAAAATATTTGTGTCATCCCAATAGTTTGATATTTATCACTTAATTGTTGCTTTAAGAATAAATGTTATCAGAAATAAAAAGAACAACGTGTTCACATTTAAACATGTTTTTGTTTGTTTGTTGTTGTGGTTTTACATTTTGTATAGCTATATATTTATATTTTATGTAGCATAAGTATGTTCATTATTTTGCTAAGTGTTTGGGTTATATTATGACTTAATATAATAGTTCACTGAACAAATGTGTGTACGATTGCAAAAACAAATGTATGTTTCAAATAATCCCAATTGTTGCATTAATATTTTCTACACCTCTTTTTTATTGACAAATTATACACGCCACAAACCGTTTATGACTGAAGCACAAATATCTTAGTTTGTGTTAATGTGTAACATATACATCAACCCATTTAGGGTCGTGAACAATGTAAGACATCTATTTATATAAGAATATCGGAGAATTAAAGATGATCTACACCAGTTTATAACTAACTAAAGTAAAGGTAGACGAAATTATTCAAACTGCCAATCAGCATAATATTCTGAAGGCTCGCTTATATGTTAAATAAATAGGTTACCCAAATTAAGTCCATCAGGTACAGATTTTAGTTAAATTCACACTTTTAGCAATACATCAGTCTATCTGTGGTCATTTAAGTGTTTTAGCCTATGCCGTTTTATAGACTGGCTCATTGCTGAGCATCAAAAATACTAAACAGATAGACAGCTTATCAAGACTGCTTCTGAACGTTTAAGCAAAAGGAATACGACATGCATAGATTATATCAAGGCAATGCGTTGTTTTATTGTTTATATTAAAATTCTACAAAACTCTACAAAACTTTAAATAGTATATACCCCTCTCTCTCTCTCTCTCTCTCTCTCTCTCTCTCTCTCTCTCTCTCTCTCTCTCTCTCTCTCTCTCTCTCTCTCTCTTCAAAACACTAATAGACATTAATTTTTCAATGACGTCACTACCTTAGTCATATTATTTTTCAGGTTTCAAAAATTTATTTCACTTACAATCAACAATTTTGAGTGGTTCTTCTAAAAGGAATTATCTCTCTTATAAATACTATGTGAACATTATTTTTCAAAGACGTCACTTCTTTCTCATAACTTATCAAGAAACATCAGCGCTCGGACATTTTATGTTCAAATAGATCGTTTTTCTTTTCATTGCTTGCATTTGAGGAACCCATCAGGTGCGAGGTTTAAGCATACTAGTCGGTCAATATTGCCGACCGACCATTCCAATGTGGTAACTGTTGGGTATGCTCGTTTTTGTTAAATGACTTCTCACGGACTTGTCATTACTTTTACTCTTTGCTTGCATGAACATTCCTTTATATTGTGCCTTTTAAAGTTTTGGTATATTTTACAATGCTCATAGGACTTTAGCATATATTCTCATTATACATGCATCTATCCCCTGCTTATAAACAAATACCGTTCTTGCACAAAAAAATGACAAAATCAAACAATATTCTCATAGGAAAATTAATAAAGTAGAACAAAGAAATAAGAAAATACCGCTATCGCATGAACACTAAGCACACATTCAGTACATAATTGGAACAAATTTAATAAAATCATACAATATCCTGGCCATTATCTTCCGCGTATTTAATAACTTTGCTAAAGAAAATCTATGTTGTCAGTTGATTCATCCTTTTATGAGTGTAACGGTATTTTTCTTTGAAGGACATTGTACTTTGGCGCCTTAATCACGGCTACACATGAACAGGAGGCTTCAACTATTTACTCTTCTTCTCTGGTTATTTTCTTTGATTAAAACGTATTTTCATTTACATTAAACAATTTCGTTTAGTTCTTCTAATAGTTCACTCTTTTAAATACTTTATGGACACTATTTTTAAGTATAACACTGCTCTCTTTTAATGATATCATAACTTATCTAAGTTAACCTGGGCATTTTCTTATTCAAATAGTTCGCTTTCATGTTCATTGCATGCTTTTGAGAAACCTCTCAGGCACTTCCTGGAGGTTGTGGCTTTGTAAAGGGGTTAAAGCACTCCAGATGGTCCCTTTTGAAGACTTACCGTTCCGAGGCTTGGGTTTCATTTTGACGTTTAGTACACCGTTATTAGTCCAGATATTACCGAAACTATAACGACAATTTACACTATCAAGGTTCTTATCTGTCTGCAGGCATGTATTACTTTTCAACAAGCATTAACACATACATTATAATAATGAATGCAGTATCTCATTCTGAGAATTCTTATGCAATAAGATAATTTAACGAATATTTTAATCCAATTGTTAAAATCCATACAGCGATGAATTGGAACTTGCTTTATTGCATCACCGATGTGTTGTCCAATATTTCCGAATCATACCTTAATTTGTCTAACCATACATCAGTCACTTTGAAATATTTTTGTACATTAATATCTTTTCAAATATTGATCAAACTTAGTTGATTGTATCGATTTCTTTGCTTGTGGCAGCTAATTTTTCATTTGCATTTGTCCATGATAAAGTCGGTGTATAAAAATGCAGAAATGCCAAAACATTAAAAATGAACACACTTTATTGGACTTTCGTTTTTATGTCATTTACTATAAGACGGGGCGCGATATCGCAATACAATAATTTCAGTTTTATTATCATTTATGATGTCTGTTCAGTAAATTGGTCCTTATATTTATATTGTTACTGAATTAGAATTAATTATTTACAATATCAGATATATATATATGCAGTTTTGAAATTGCCAGGATGCTGTTACTTAGAAAGAGAGAGAACTCATTTATAAACCGATTGATATTGTACTGATTGTGTCCCCTACCTTGTCCCAGTGTTTCATGTAAAGCCTCTTAGTTGTGCTGGTTTAATCTATACAAGCGCGGCGTCTAAAATTTAGAAAAAATATAACGCTAAATAATGAAACGTTACAAGGAATTATTTTAGATAAAGCTGTTTTATACAAACCTATTGTAAAACCTGTTATATATTATCAGAAAATGCATATATTTGTATGTATACCTTAATAAACTATGTAAAAGTCAGACTTGTTTTTATTAGCGAGTTAAACAAGAAATGAAGGCAAATACATGTTTACTTGTAATAATCAGTATAAATATTTTCCCGACCTAATTGCAGAAGTTATTTGCTACGTGCTTATATGAAGAAGAGACGGGAAATAGGAATATATAGTATTAATATAATGATATTATTCACTTTTAAACGAGTTGATCGGGGTCAGTTTCATCGACATTTGTAGAAATATACCAAAATATTGTATTGTTTGCTTTAAAATACACCTGCTTGCAAAATTCAAACCATTTTAACAGCTCGATGTTGGACTCTTAGGACTGCTTCTCAACGTAAAAGAGACGTAAAACATTATTTTCTGGAAAAAACACACAATTTCAATGTTAAGTCATATCATTTAGGCGTAAAAACTGTTTATCAGTTAACCAGTTACACAATTGGAAAAAAACAGGCATATATGTTTTATCATAGGTTTGATTCATTTTACATTCACTATTGTATAAATTGTGTTTACTTACCTTACAATGTAAAGAATAATTTACCTTTTTTATCATAAGTTTCAATCTATTAGATCGTAGCTATACCAGGTACCATATATGTAAGAACATAGAAGTTTGGGTTTTCCGATCAATATATTTCCATAAGGAAGATACTGCTGGTCTTAATATATCTAAATAATACATAAATAATTATCAGAGAAAAGAAAGCAAAGAAAGCAGGCCCTAATGGGATTCGAACACACGTCGCTAAAATTTTTACAAAATGACAGTAGGTTATATATAGATAATATTTACGCTTTATTGCAGTTCTGTAAAAGGAATAAGTATAAAGTTGTATGTAACTTGTTTTCTTATAATTTCAGAGATCGTAGGATGTTCGCCAAAATGTTTCCAATTAGATTTTACATTGCAGTTCTTCTCGTTACTTGGAAAGGTAATATTTTATATTTTAATTATATAAAAGTCCTTAAACTTAAATACATGTATATGTTACCATTAGGTTTAATATTTTATACAGTAAGATCCTTGTCTTAGGACAAAAGTATGCATATGAAGCAAAACTGTATAATTGTATATACACAAAAGCACTGTTTCTACTAAAGTTTATTGATTTGATGTTTGTTTGGTTGGTTCATTTGAACTAGTATTTGTATCAGTCTACTTTAAAAGGAACATTGTTTTAAAGGTGATATCCTACACTTTGATTGTGTCAGGAAGACATACCTGTAAAATAATAAAAAATAATAATAATATTATTGTGTTTCTATGTTTAGATGAGTTCTGGTCTTAGACAAAATAGTTTTGTATGTGGCTATGACGATGGCTCACTGCTAACATGACTTATCAAATCATCTTTTAGAGTTTCCTTAAATGTAAGCCTTATAAACTTTATACATTTATGTTTTATTTTTAAGACAGCGTTTCAAAAAACTCCCCAAAACCCGGCCGTTTCCATCACAGAAGCCATTCCTATAAATTTCAACTTTTACTACTTAATGTTAGCACAATTTCAACGTGCTTGTTATGATTCTGTTTTAGGTGAATGTTTACCATGTTCAGAGAATTGCAAGTCATGTGATAATCCTTCTACTCAGTGTGATGAATGTAACAGAGGATTTTATATGACGAACAACCGGAGGTGTACTTCATGTTACAGTGGTTGTGTTAGCTGTACAGCAAGTAATTCCTGTAACTTATGTATTTCTGGATATTACCTGTACAATGGCTATTGTTACCAATGTAGCATTCAGTGTGTCGAGTGTAGCACATCATCGTCCTGTACCGCGTGTCAGTCCGGATATTACCTGATTAATGGCTATTGTTACCAATGTAGCAGTCAGTGTGTCGAGTGTACCACATCACGGTCCTGTACCGCGTGTCAGCCCGGATATTACTTGTACAATGGCTATTGTTACCAATGTAACAGCCCGTGTCTATCATGTGCATCATCCCGGTGTAACGCGTGTGGGCCAGGATATTACCTATACAATGGCTACTGTAATCAATGTAGCAGTCAGTGTGTCGAGTGTAGCTCAGATTCGTCCTGTATCGCGTGTCAGTCCGGATATTACCTATACAGTAGGAAATGTTACGAATGTAACAGTCCGTGTACCGAGTGTAGCTCAGATTCGTTCTGTACAGCGTGTCAGTCCGGATATTACCTATACAATAGGAAATGTTACGAATGTAGCAGTCCGTGTACCGAGTGTAGCTCAGATTCGTTCTGTACAGCGTGTCAGTCCGGATATTACCTATACAATAGGAAATGTTACGAATGTAACAGGCCGTGTACCGAGTGTAGCTCAGATTCGTTCTGTACAGCGTGTCAGTCCGGATATTACATATACAATAGGAAATGTTACGAATGTAGCAGTCAGTGTGTCGAGTGTAGCTCAGATTCGTCCTGTACCGCGTGTCAGCCAGGATATTACCTATACAATAGGAATTGTTACCAATGTAGCAGTCCGTGTGCCAACTGTAGCACATCATCGTCCTGTACAGCTTGTCAGTCCGGATATTACCTATACAATAGGAATTGTTACCAATGTAGCAGTCCGTGTGCCGAGTGTAGCTCCGATTCGTCCTGTACCGCGTGTCAGCCAGGATATTACTTGAAAAATGGCTATTGTAACCAATGTAGCAGTCCGTGTCTATCATGTGCATCATCTCGGTGTAACGCGTGTGGGCCAGGATATTACCTATACGATGGCTATTGTAATCAATGTAGCAGTCAGTGTGTCGAGTGTAGCACATCATGGTCCTGTATCGAGTGTCAGCCCGGATATTACCTATACAATAGGAAGTGTGGCCAATGTAACAGTCAATGTGCCGAGTGTAGCACATCATTTTCCTGCACCGCGTGTAAGTCCGGATATTACCACACACAAGGTACATGTGTCGCATGTAACGCAACATGTTCTTCCTGCTCAAACTCGACCGGTGCCTGCACATCATGTCCATATTTGTATTTTTTAATGGATGGAAGATGTGGTCCTTGTGGTGAAAACTGTATATCGTGTAACGGTATTTCAGGAATTTGTGAAAAGTGTAAGCAAGAGTATTATGGAAATTACTGTCAAGTACGGTGTGACGAACACTGTAATGGAAACTTTTGTGACAACATTTCTGGAAAGTGTATCAATGGATGTAAAGTCGGTTACTTTCAAAAGGAAAACGAATGTGTTAACTGTCCTACCAACTGCACCATCTGTCAGAACAATTCTGTATGTACAAACTGTACAGAAGACCACCATCTGAACACCCTTAGTGATGGCTCGGTTGTATGCTCGTTGTCCGATGATACGTGTGAACAGTCCAAGTGTATCAATCATGGTGGTGAGTTATTATCATTGTTTGATTGTTTGATTGTTTAATATTTAAAATAAATAAATAAATAAATAAATAAATATATACATTTTATAGCCTCTTAATGGGGAAAGAAACACGTCAAGGAATAATAATAATGAGATATGTCGGTAGTCTTAAAAAGCAAGGAATTTACAGTACTTTACAGTATGCATCTTTAATCTGAACTGTTCCCGCGAAATACTCGTAATTGTCCAACATATATGTGTAAAGTGAAGCGTAACATCACTGTTCTTTCATATCTGAGCAACGCTGTACAGTATTTTTTTAAATTAGAAGACCACGTGATCATTTAATTTTGATTTCACGTCATATCATAATCCTGGTAATAGGCTCTGACTTCGATGTTTACTTCAAGCAGAAATCTCAGTCAAACTTTTTTTTATATATTTCGTAAATATGAACATTTGGAGTGATTTTAACGATTATTTACTGCCTTCTAATGGGGGTTGGATTCAAAATCGTCATTGCTTAGACTAAATTATAAAGTTTTTGCAGCAACAGAACAAAGTAACCTAAAAAGAGTTAAAATATTCTTAGATCTTTTTGTTATAGGCACACTTTCTAATTTTTCTGATACTTAGATTACGAACTTTATTAACCATGTTGTTAGAAAGAAACGTACATTTTAGTACTATGGCGATTACTGTCAAGTACAGTGTGACGAACACTGCAATTAAACGTTATGTGAACATTTTTTTTTTCTGGAAAGTGTATCAGTGAATGTAAAGTCGGCTATTACCAAAGGGAAAACGAATGTGCAAGCTGCCCTACCATGAATCCAACTGAATATGGAAGTATAACAATTATTTGCAAAAACTACGACTGGTCTCTATGGAAAGGGTGAAACTAGCACAGTTTTGTAAAATGCATAGTAAGACCTAACCGAACGAGAAATAGACCATGTGCATACCACTTGCACGTTTACTCGTTGTTTTGTTTTCAAATTCAAAAACGAAACAGTATCCCACGGGTCGAGTCCAGTTCTCGTTGTCTTCTTTTTTAATGTTTCAATACATACATTTATAAATTAAGCATGATATGTGGAGAAAATATTTTGTATTAAAATGTTAATAAAATGGCAAGCATATAACTTTCTTAACAGTCTTCATATTATATGACAAGCTATATCTTATAACTGCACCTACTCCAGTATTCGAACACAATGCCTTTAAGTCTGAACGTATATGCTTTTTGCCTGACAATGTTTTTACAGATAAAGAATCTGACAGTAAGATTTTCAGCAGAACAGCGAGCAAATAAGGATAAAATAACCCTGTTTATTTATAGAAAATCGATAATTATATTGTTACATCATCCACGTGTTTTAGCAAAGTTCTGCACTCTCAATGGTTGGTTCTTATAAAAACGTAAAAAGCTGCATGTGAAAAGTCAGGTTTCATCTCTATTACAATGTTTGTAGTGTTCAAATGTAAATTACAAACAAATCTACAGGATCGCAACAAGCGAATATTATCAATAACTTTAAAATTGTCCATACATTGTCAGGATTTTTCTCAGCGATTTTAGTTCTGTTTCATGTGTCAGATTCAGCTTTTAATCATTTTTTTCATTCATTATTTCGACTTGCATAGGAATAGGAATACTGCTACGAACTTGTTGGTTACCTAACATGTTCCATTCTAGACAAACACATGCACATTCTAAAAAGCATAATTGATTTTTCATTATACATTTGCATTTTTGTTCTTATAAAAAAAGCCAAGTAAATCCAAGATGGTCGTCATGTTCAAGTACTGTAAAACCACCTGTATTATACATTTACCTGCATATGTAGTCTACATTATTAGGGTTTAACTTATTTTAAAACTGATGTTGACCTGCTTAAACCTTCACATTAAAAACATTATGACACAAAACTTTCTTTTGTCAACTTACTTTAACTTATAATCAAAGCCCTCACATCTTTGTCTTTTGAAATTGCTTAGCTATGAGCCTTCTTAAAACCACAATCGTCTTTACCTTTATAGAAAATGTGTTTTTTTTCATAAAAGGCAAAAGTTTGTGAATTATCTAAAGCAGTATCCAACGTATTTTATATGTTAAAGACAATTATCACGTTAGTAATAGTTATGATTTATGGCCTCATATGAGTCTTTTTAAGATAAGAATTGTATAACGTTGAATAACTCGATAATTTTTTATCAATAATTACTCATATAAAATATACAACATTGCGTTTTATTGCATTGATTCTGTAAGGTACCCATTAATATGCTGCACTGAAAGAAATGTGAATTCAATAAGTAAATAAGAAAAGGTCCTGTCATTAAATGTGCGAACTCCGCTTCACTTTTTATAATAATATATATGCAACATTTGGTAGTGCTGTATTTTAGTGCCTCTTAAGTATGAGAACCCCAGATTTGGTTAATCTTTATCTGGGTTTTAGAAACACGTTTCTTGCATCTCTTCTTGAAGAAAAATAACATCTCATGAGCATTGCCTTTCATTACATTTATTTAATTATGGCAGCGTATACATTTGTAATTAATTATATTTGCTGTTGTTGTTTCTTTTCTTTTTCTTTTTTGTACATGTTTTGAGTCTACTCGACATATGCTTTTTTTATTAATTAACGTTCTTCTTGTTTTTCGTTTTGTTTTTGAGCATTTTAGTGTAAATGCATAGGCTACCATTCACTTATTTAATTCCACTAATGAGTAAATCACTATAAGATCTTGCTTCTACAAGATTTAAGTCAGTAAGCAAATACTGTTTAAATTATATGTACACATTTTCATCTATCTTTTCTGATGTGTGTGTATGTGTGCGTGTGTGTGTGTGCGCGCGCGCATGTGTGTGTGTGTGTACTTGTTGTTTCTTATGAACTAATTATTTGCATTTGATGTTTTATTCCACCATTGATATGCACCTGTTTATATTGTTGTCTTAAATATATTATGGTTTACTCTTCTTAAAAAGGAGGAAATAATTATTATATTACTTTAATTAAAACTAAACCCTTTTTTCTCGCCCATAAATACATTTTCAGTTGGAACTATTTTGTAGGAGAAAAAAGTTCCAATGCACGCGCGCGCACGTATATTTTATTGTTTTTTTTTTGTGTATTCATTTTAAGTGAGAGCAACTTGACTCGTATAACGGTTTAATTGGCAAATTTTAGTTATGAAACGAACAATTTCAACGAAAACAAACATTTTATTGGTGAAACAAGGATTTAATGCATGTGACATACCTTAAAGGATTAAATGTGTGCAAAATGGATTAAACGAAGTGAATTTATAATTTTCGCCGAGGGCGAGGTTTTTTTTCCATGACACATCCCGCAAAAAACTGGCATATATAAAAGTAGTCCGTTATATTATGCACTTTCAGTTTACACAAGCAACAAGTAAAATACAAGGGTTTTTATCAAATACGGAGAGTGGAATACAACTGTATGTATTCAACAGGAGATACAAACTAATTTTAAAGATAATATATATTATATAATAAAGATAATATATATATATATTTATCCGTCAGTGATTGTCCAATAATAGTTTTAAGTCACTGTTTTCATTTAGTCTTAACGACTTGTCCGGACATCGTGTAATTTAAAAGCAATGTTAGTTCTTTATTGTAAAGGGGTTAATTGCAAGCAATGCAGTACAACGAAGGTTATGGTTACTTAATGACATTGGTGGTCATGTGGTACCTATCACACAAACGTAAAGATTGCGCACGCGCTTCATGACGCAGAATATTTGATGATATGAATTGAATTTATATGAATTTTTGTATAATGTATTAAGTGTTCCCAATAGCTTGATATAAGCGTCAATTCGTATGTTTACAATTTATGTTTAGGATGGTAACTCTTTTTTTTAACAAATATAGTCATCTCATGGAAAAAGAAATAAAGTCCTAAGTACTTAAAATTGTAGCCAGGATTATGGTGCAAGATAAAGCTATGACCACTGCAAACATATCTATTTCATATTTCATAATTGCTAGGAAACAAGTTATTATCGATATCAATATAAATACAAGTTACTGTCAATTCATTCTTTAATGACATTGTCCAGAAGCGAAACTGAACGCAAAGATATGCGTTCATACTGGATATTCTCAGGAACAAATCACCTTTTCAAATGAACCCCGTGTCGGTGATTTGTACATACAAATGTTATCTTAGATGTAGAATATGTCGCTTCTTGGCGTCTCTAAGAAGAACTTATTTCTCTGGGCTTACACACCTGAATAACTTGATGTGTGACTTCTGGTCGTATACATCTTTGTATAATTTCACACCAGATTAAATGCATATTGTGTATAGGTATTTTGGATTTAAATAATCCATTCAAAATTACTTACATATATAATTATATCTTTATTATTAATTCACAAGCTTTGCTGTAATGATGACCAGTTCCAACTTAAAATTACTTGTAGATTTGATATTATAAAATGATCTTATTGGTGGCCCTATAGGAGTTTTTGTCTGTGACTCGATTTACACGCAAAATAGTAAAATTCTGATGCTAATAAACATGTCTAACTGGTATTTTTACAAAAACAGTACAGCCTTTCTAAAATAATTAAGCATGCTAGAGATTGGTTAATTTTACTTGAACTGTCTCTTGTACATTTACCCTTTTTGTCTTTTTAGAGATTGTTCAGAGTTATATAGCTGTGCTTATTCTTATAGATCCTTTTCTTATTTTCCTATCTTAATGGAGTAAAATAATTATTTTAAAGTATTTTAAGATATTACCGACAATTACATATTTGTATCTTGCTGCTTGCAGAAAGAGATGGCACCTTTACAGGCGATACTAATTCACCGGTGACGACGCCTTTTATAGTTGGTGTGGTAGGAGCGGCAATCGCCATACTTGTGGTCGTTGCCATTCTGATTGCGGTTTACTATAAACGAAGAAGGTGCGCTTCATGTTTCTTAAGGAAATGTGTGATACATATTTTAGAAAAATATGATAAGCTCTAAAAAGAAACCATGGTAAAGTAACGTAAACTAGTGACCATTGGTTGTTATAACTTATATAAATATATCATTTTATCTTAAAAGTATAGCGTACACTAACTTAAGAATTGATAATTTGTATAAATTGGAAAGCTTTACTTTGTTGAACTGTTTTCGCTCAATAATGGCACCTTTAATTCGCCTTGTTGTGTAAAGGCGTCTTTGCATCCTGTTTTATCTAAACGACCTTTTTTTCCGTAAAAATAGAGTTTGTTAGATAATGGCAATTGACCAGAATGATACAAGATAATACGACCTTTTACATTAAATTTTATTTTTGGAAAAATGTTTTAAATCTCTTATTACATTTCACTTTGCTTTTAAACGAACTTCATTTTTTTCCAGTAAATCTAACCAGAATAGCGAAGCAACTGACACCAAATCCAGCAACGTTGTGACGTACAGTGTTTCTCGTAATGTTGCAGAAATTGAACGTAACTAATTTAATGATACCTTTAGCTGCTTTATACTGTCAAAAACCTAATGCTATTAATGAGCATGAATATCACTTCAAAACACTCTTTGATTCACATACAGTTATTATCATATATAAGTTGTATAAGAGCATTACAATGTTCCTAATGAATCAAAATCAGGCACGTTCTTCACTTAAAACGCATTATACATACACCATACTTTTACAAAATGCTTATATCTTTTAGAAACATACGAAAGTGCATATTACGTTGCATTCTATATTTTATACATTTTCTTTGCATTCTAGCAGGACCGATCTACTCGACACCGAACAAAGTGAAGGGCACAAATAGCAAGGTGAAGAAAGGTACCGCAACACAGCACACGGTATCAGCTACCTATGAAAACACCAGTCTAGGGCAGGGTCCATCACCTAAAATCACAGCATATGAAGACGATGACCTCTTGGAAGAAACAGACGGTCTGGATTCTGATCCTACAGGAGGTAAAGTACTGATAATTGTTAAGGAGCGTGTGTCGTAATTGTGAAAGATTGTGTAACAAAGACTACGCGTACAAACATCATGGAGATCGGTATAAATATTAGTATTGTAATAAGATATGTCAAAATGGACTAATGTATGCAAAAACAATAACTAAGAACCAGGCTTCGCTATTTCTGTCAAAACCCCTGACCATGAAGGGCCCGTTTGGAAATAAGGAAAATCGAAGTATAGACGTTCTGTTCTACTTATATTTTTTTTTTGTTATTTAAAGTTCTTTTTTAGGAAAAGCAACTTCCGTTAACCACACGAAACAGGCATGTTAAATTTTTAGGTAACATGATTAAATGAAAACTTATTAATAGATTTCTAAATCAAACGTTTCTGTAAAGTTATTTGTTGATCTTGACATGTAGTAAAAATATTCACTGGTTTTGGTTTTGTTAACTTTAGATATAACGCGCGTTCATGTTTTGTTAGCACATATAATGTCACCAAGTGTTCTTTAGTTTCTGATCTAATATAATGTAATGATTAAATTCTCACAGCTTTATTATCTTTCTTTTTATAAAAATAGGCATATGAAAACATAAAAAAAATAGCTGGCCGGCTTTTAAAAATGGTGTGGTCACAAGTCGCGTCCTGTTTGTCGATAACGCCTGAACTGTCTGAAGAAATGTCTGATGTTTTGTTTTCGTCAAGGTGTGATTATTATACGTCGTTTAAACCAGTGTGCTGATATTGTTTGTGCATCAAACATTTCCAAACTTGATAAAGACATGGTTTTCTTTTCACATTGTACGTGTAATATGTTTTAAACAAAGTTTCTGACATATCAGTGGAATATTATTGGCTTGTATCACGATACGTTACCCATCTAATAAAATCCCACTTACATATTTGGGTTGAAGGTACAGTGGAAGGTGTGTATGACACGTATTATAACACCAGTGGGATTCTCCGACGTCACGTCACCGCAGATACACTGGTAGAGGTTGTGGCTAAAAAAAACCTCTCTGACTACGAAAAAGAATTTAAGGTAAAATAGGTTTGTTGTATCTCTTTATTTTCGCTGTTTGCAATTAAATATAATGGGTGAATATGTCTTTTGTGTGTAATATTGTTTTCGTGACGCGTTTTTTATTGAAAGCGTGCATGAACTCAGGTGTGTCTCATTGTACATATTCTACTGACTGATGGCACTATGTTTTCTTCGTCAAGCAGTATTTGCCGACTAAGACTTGCTTCTTAACCAACATTAAACAAAAATCAAATAATTTTTATACTTAGTCATTTACATAATTTTCTGAATTGATCTGCAGAAAAATTGGCAGTTTTTTTTAGTTCTTTAGTTTCTATAAATGCATTACTCAATCACCTTATAGACATTCCCGGACGAGTTGACAAGAGACTACCAAGAGGCAGTGAAAGCAGAAAATGCAAAGAAGAACAGATACAAGAAAGTCTACCCGTGTACGTCTGTTTTAAATGTCAAATTAACTTACAAACACTTGGTTGCATTGAATATTTTTTTTCTTTTTAAAGCTATGAAAGTATAAGAAATAGTGAACGCAGCAGTCACTGATGTCAACAGCAGTAGATGTTATCACCTGGCAATAAAACACAATCCACATACAAAATAATATGCATGATACTTGATTATTAACATTAGTTATTAATCACTGTTTTGTTTCGATTTTTTTTATACAGAGATTATAAATCCTAAAAGATCCATATGATGAGGGCTATTTCTTAAACCTATTTATTTCCGGTCTTGCCTCGTGAAACAACAGCGTAGGGAAAAACAACACCATTTGAATCTTCGCTTTTGGCGTTTAAATTGATATTATAAATAATATAAATTGATATTATGTTTTACAACCTTAATTATTACCAAATTACATGTCTCATTGCCATTATATATATTTAGTGTATCGAGAATGATCATTATGTAAACCCTCAGATCATTTTCTTTTAGTTCAACATACATATATTACTCAATAGTCACTACTCTAATGCTTAAATATTTATACCAAAGATGGAAGAAGACTATGGCAATAAAAAAATAAATATTCGTAAATGAAAATAAATTCCATACATTACTTTAATAAGTTTTCTTCAGATGATGCGACACGTGTTGTGTTAAAAGACGGCGGTGACGGTGATTACATCAACGCAAGTTATATCACCGTTAGTACTATAACATTACTTTGGTATTTCCTTTTAATTAATACACTTTGTACATCATGTTTATAGTTAAACATATACATTTCGCTTATTTCAAATGTAGCCGCCTATTTTAAAGAAGATTTAAGTCATGACTGTTTTATTATAGTGCTATCAATACTACTTGGTTCGTATTTATTAAATGTTACTTTTACAATTATTTCATGAGTATTGTAACAACGGAATTTCGAAAAAAAAACAACATATTAAAATATTCATTTTCAGGGGCTGACTGGAAATATAGCGTATATTGCGGCTCTAGGTAAGATCGATAACAACTAATGCTAAGCCTCTTCAAGAAACTGTTCTAAAAAGTACACAATAGGCTTATTTACGATACTAACAAGTCATTGTGTCCTACTGTAAAGTAAAACATAACAAATGAAGAGAAGTTTTATCATTAAACAGACAGTGGTATATTTAGTCTATTTAAAATTGAAAAGAAAAATAAAAACACGCGGATTTTAGTCCATGACAAGTGTTATTTTGTCTTGAAATTGATTTGGCCTCATTTTCAATTCCATAAAAACACTAACTGACCAATTTACCACGATAACAAATAAATTGTTTGTCATCGTAACAAAGTAATATAATAGATTAACTAACGTGATTATCCACTCAAGGAAAGAAAACATAACTTTAATATTACTTACAATAAACTGTCCCGCCCATGAATGATGTATTATTTTCCCGATCTGGGTTTATGATCATTAAAACAAAGTTATTTTAACATTCTTTTTTAATCCTTATGACGACTAAGAGTTTGATAATTTTAGTGTAAAATATATTTTAAAAGTGATTATAATTATATAATTACTATTGATCAAAACGCATTTGCAGAAATATAGCCGTGTCTTCGCTTGTACAGATAATTTCCGATATTAAAACGAAGGGCATTCCCTTTACAAATTAAAATTGAAGACTTCCGATCGTTCCAGGCCCGACGGTTGCTCACTCCGAGGGATTCTCTCTATTCTGGAGAATGGTTTGGCAGGAGAATGTGGACAAGATAGTCGTGCTTACCAAACTTAACGAGGGACAGGTACTGGGAAAAGTATTATAAAAAAACAACTAAACCGTTTTCACTATTGTTTAATGTCTCTCTCTCTCTCTCTCTCTGTGTCTCTCTCTCTGTGTGTGTCTCTTTCTGTGTCTCTCTCTGTTTGTCTCTCTCTGTTTCTCTCTCTCTCTCTCTCTCTCTCTCTCTCTCTCTCTCTCTCTCTCTCTCTCTATATATATATATATATATATATATATATATATATATATATATATATATAATATATATATATATATATATATATATATATATATATATATATATATATACAGCATGTGTGTGTGTGTGTGTGTGTGTGTTTCCCTTTCTCTATAGTTTGCACTTGACATTGTAGACACGATTGTTAAAGGTTTCCATATAGATCACACAATGTACATATTCAAATCCCTTATTAAAGACTTATTCTGTTATTTGAAATCAGTCAATGCAATAATCAAGGTAGATCGATAGCAGAGCTATGACGGCATTGTATATGTATGTAATCATTTAGCGTTTTATGATTGGACTTTAATATGTATTAATAAAATCTGAAGGAGAATTGTTTTCATGTGTGTGCAAAGTATACATCTAAAACGAAGACAACCTAACCTCAATTGTGCTGGTCAATCGACCTGCAAACACGGAAAAGGATGTCAAACAAAAACAATTGTTATGTTTTTAGAAAGTGAAGTTTGAGCGATACTGGCCGAGACAAGGCAGACCGAAGAGTTACGGTCCAGTAGAGGTGCAGACCGTCACCGAGGAGAATTTTGCTGAGTACACCATAAGGCGCTTCTCCGTGTCCCAGGTGAGTAGAAATAAATGAAATAAAAGTGTTGTTTAGGTGAGCCATGCTTGATATTAATATGTTTAACCACCATATGATGTGTCAATTATATGCGTCTATTGATCCAACAACTTGAAAAAGCTTATTTTTGTGTCTGTTCCCATTTGAGGTGGGAGTATTGTAGAAACAAGAAAAGGATTGAGGCAAAGCATCAAATGGCGTCCAATATATGTTTAAAACAATAAAACAATATATCTGACGTGCAACAACGACGGACATCCTATGAGTACTTCCATTATGTTCGGACAATTGGCATTACCATGCATATAGACCTATGCGGAACCATTGATATTGCATACTGTTTAGATGTCAAACATTTTATTAAATAATGTAAGGAAAATTTTATGGATTAATAATGAATGAATAACAACCTTTAAACCCTCGTAATTTCAACAACAGCTTATTGATAATTTTAACGCATTCCATAAAGGGCATCGAGCAACAGTGCGGATGCCAATGATAAATGCTGACACTGTCTAAGACAGTTGACAGCAGCCATATAATATTACCCGAGCGCTTTTTATAGCTTTTTACACGATAATTGTGTTAAAACTTGTCCACATATTAATTCTCCAATTATTATTTTGGATATTTATTCAGATTCACTATTTAAAAATGAAGTTTTAATTGAATTAATTTTAGCGTTTAAGCGAGATTCAATACTTTCCAGATCATAAACAAATTCAAACATAAACCTTAAAAAGGACCCGTCAGTTTGCCTTTAGCAAATGCATTTATGTGTCACTTTTTAGAGAATGAAGGCGAAATGTCTGTAAAAAGTATAAATCTTTAGTTCAAGTAAAGACGATGTAAACGCTACCTTTTGTGTAAGACAGTTCAATTTTCTACACGCCAAATATTAATTATTTTCAAATGTATTGAAGACATGATAGTGATCTCTGCTAACGTTAGATATCGACGTCAAAGATGTCTACCCAGAGACCATATAAAGTTATCTCAAAAGTCAGTCGTCACGTGTTTTTTTTTTTTAGTTTAAAAAGTTTAAAAAATAGCTAACTCTGAAGTGAGGCTCAGATAGAAAATACATATTTGCAATGACGAGTGATTTATGCTTCGCCATTTACCCAGATCTATGGCATTATTGAAGAGCATTTTGCAGAACAATTTAAGGTAACAATGACTTGTTTGGTTAATTAATGTTGGAGCAAAGCTTTCGGATACCACCTTTTAGGATAAAAATAATGATTACAGACACACTTTGTTCACATTTGTTCGATTTTATATATTCCCACTCATGTGAATTAAGATGTCAGCCTGCAAGGAAGTGCTTAGATAACCTTCCCCATTAAATCGAGACAATTTAGTTTAGTTTTAGTTTTGAGTAACCTCATCGAAGCAATGTTGTTATAATGCAACAAATTTTGGTCTATTGACGTTAAACCTCAATGTTATTAAAAAGGAGAAGTTCAATAAAATGCTACCACCAAAATGTAAAGTATATTAAAATATATACATACATAGTAACGGCTTAAACACTAGACGGTTCAGTTGTATTTATTTCTTTGTAAAGATGTTAATACATTTTGCGCTGACGATGTGAAAATTATAACAACTAATATATGTTTTCATCAATTTACATACATCTTATACCACACAAGGTCCACAAGTGTTTATGCGTCATTGTAAGTAAATATCCCTTTATGCATTTAAGAAAAGATGCACACATTAATGTAGAATGTTAGTTCACTAGAATTTCTAATGGGGCATTGCTAGCGAGCTTCAAGTACATTGTAACTAAAAAACAACATTTCAACATATGTTTTTTATGAACCGACAAAGTTGACGAAAGAGAGTCTTATGGATTTTGTAACATGCTTTCTTTTTAAGAACTCTCAACAGAGAACCGTGTACCAGGCTCACTACACAGCCTGGCCCGATTGCAGCATCCCGGATAATCTAGTCAGTCTTCTGGACTTCCGGCACAAAGTCGAGGCTCTCCCGACCAAGAGAAGTGGTCCCATGACAGTCCACTGCAGGTAAGACCAGTTCAGTTTTTATGAAGCGTGAAGCAATGACCCATACACGATGACAAGGTTGTAATGTTTTTACATAATCAAATCGTATTTGATGTTTTATACCTTTTCACTGAATTCCTTAATGTCCTGGACAAAGAATGAATAATTCTAGGAGATACATACCTTACTTACTTCATTATACAAAATAATTAACTTTTATAATATCACATAGGTTAACTGCACTTAATGCAAGGACATGTTGCTTATTAGAATCCCCCTTATTGTTTTACCTTATTATGCCCCCGAAGGCGGGTATATGGTAGTCGAACCGTCCGTCCGTCTGTCTGTCCGATATTTATGTCCGCTCAATAACTCAGTTATTCATGCGTGGATTTGCAAATAATTTGGCAGAAATGTAAAACCCATGTAGAAGATGTGTCGCGCACAAGACCCAGTGGGTTACTCGAAGGTCAAGGTCACACTTAAGGGTCAAAGTCATAATCTCTGGTATTGCACTTGTGGTCGTGTCCGCTCAGTAACTGTCACATTTTGGGGGATTTATATTGACATAACCTGGCAGAAATGTCAAAGACATGGAGACGACGTGTCGCACACAGGAACCAAGTCGGTTACTCGAAGGTCAGGTCACATTTACAGGTCAAAGTCATAGTCCTTAGAAGTGCACTGGTGGTCGTGTCCGCTCTGTACATCTGTCATTTGTTACGGGATTTTGAAATAACCTGGCATAAATGTCAACACATACAGACGACGTGTCGCGCAAGAACCATCTTATTCAGACGAAGTGACCCTGTTGCGCAGCCCGTAGACCTATCATGATAGTGCATTTGCCTATTGACAACAAATGATAGGAGGTAAAATATTCAACAAGGTTATATACATAAATGTAATGCTATTGTCTTTTTAATTACTCAAATACCATGACAATAACAAAATGTGCTTTACTAGACATGACTTCGGAGCATATGTCTGCTTACAACGACATTTCTTGTTTATAGTTTGCTGGCATACATAATGTTTCCATTCATTTTTTATAATTCCTTATAATTGCACCTCAGCGCTGGTATCGGTCGAACGGGGACCTACATCGCCCTGGACCTATTGATCCACGAAGGCCAATCCAGCGCCTCAAGAGATGGCCCATCAGAACCTAGTGTTGATGTATACGGATGCGTGAGTGCGCTCAGGGGACAACGGGTGTACATGGTTCAGAATGTTGTAAGGTCGTTACTCTTCTAGTTATTTATATCACATTTGTCAACAGATGGTGCTGTTTAATTTATACAATATGTACGCAATGTCAAAGCAGGATTGCTTTACGGCAAAGTCTATAAGGCTCTAGCTTACATTGACAATCACAGAAAATGGTGTCACTTAACCAAACATTTAAAAAATATTGGCGGTACGCCGTTTGCATTTTAAGCATAAACCTATTGGATGGACATGTTTTTCCGAACCAACAACAAGTTGACAAGACTGATGCAAAATACTGTACAAGGAAATACATTACTTTTGTTACGACGGTGTCGCTATATAAGTTTATTTATAAAATGTCACGTTTACTAAACGACGAAATGGTGTAACAGGAAGAACAAGCCAGCAACAAACTAATACAGAAATGTTTTATTTTAATAAACAATTATATCTATGGCGTAATAAAACAATAAAAAATAAGTCAGACAAAATTTGAGAAAGCAGATAAATATTAGCTTACAGTTTGTCCCTTTAGGAGGTGTCCCTTTAATAGTCCAATTAATAATCCAACGTCGAATAATCCTGAAGAGTTATTGGTAGAAAGTCCTCGTAGATAAGCACAGTTGAAATAATCCAAAGGTAGAACAAAACCCGAATGTAAATGATATGATTCCAAATTCAACACTTTAATATTTATATCACTGTAGAATATAGTACGTCCACGTAAGTTCCAGCACAGAAAGATTTAATATAGAAGCTGCAAGTATTTCCAAATTATATGTCCAAACTCTATGTCCTTACGTTTATCCAAACTTCTTATCATTACTTTCTTTAAATGGGCAAACACGCCCTTACATATACCCAAAGAATTTCTAGAACATTCACGAAACCCAGAACATTCTCGAAACCCAGTTTAAAATAAAAAAAAAGAACTTTCTAGCAGTTACGCGAATACTACGTCATAAAAGCTACAACGGTAATCAACCCTTAACCTGACTAGCGTAACCTTAAACGCTGGTGTACTAATGTACATACCACTTTATACATTAATTAAAAGTAGTCATTAGTTCGAATTATCGAATCCTAGGACCAGTATCGCTACCTACACCACGCCCTTGTCCACGCACTGACCGTCGATACGGGTCCTCTACCAATCTACCAACTTTATACCTGTCTCAGTGATGAGGGAAAGACACTGCTGTCCCGCCAGTATAAGGTACAATATACTTATTGACATTTTACTTTATTATTTATTTATTTTACTGAATTTAGATATTTTCAGTTATTGATGAAATTAAAGAGGGATGATGGAAGACCACCTTGTTGCCATATGCAGTTAAATAAAACAACCATTTAGATTAACACCAAGACGTAATTGCATTAAAAGTACGACCCCTTCACTTCTGGGAATAAGTTAAGTCAAATAATTGTACTATACAAAAAATATATATAAATTGAACACATATGAAATTGTATATATATAATATAATATAATATAATACATAATATAATATAAATAAATATATATCTTACCCAACATAAGATGCTGCAGCGAATTGAGATGCTACAGGAAGAAAACATGACGGTTGTTGAGAATAGAAAGAAGTCTCACAAGAACAGACCTGGTGCAGATATTCCAGGTAGTTTGCAACATGTCATGACATGATATGTTATGCAAACAGATTGCTTTTTTCATTAAAGTATTTATTTAAGTAGTTTCTTTAAGCGTTTTTTCTATACCAGTATACATGTTTGTATTTTAAATTGTATCCTCATGTAATTTATTCAAGCCGAAAACTGATTATCGTGTTTTTCTATGATTAGCACTGATTGGACCATTTACAACGATGATTTAAGCCAGAACGTATTGTAAAGCAAGTTAAGATTATTTTTGGTAACAAGTAAATAATACATCGGATATTCTGAATGGATTATAAAATGTACGATCTTTTCCTTGATCTATTTTTTGTATCCTGTGCAGGTGACAAGCACCGACCTTTACTGACGCATCAAAGGAAATCTGGAGATTCTGACTATATCAATGCGGTGTATCTGGATGTATGTAGAAGGGTTCACTTCGTATTTAATGCAATATGTAGCTTGGTCTTCTTTTCTTCACACAATGTTGTCGTAGATAAAACTATAATCATGGCTTTAAGCCAATTTTGTTGTAAAATGTTTTAATTTCAAAATCAGTTTACAAGAACAGCTATACATTTATTACATAGAATCAGAGAACATTAAGTCAATACTGTTCTAATTAAAAACGAAACTTACGTACTATAATTTTTCCTGGACTATACAATCTTTAGCAAATTTAGCTGCAATACTTACTGGGATAGTAGTATGAGACGATCTGCATATGATAACGTCGATGACGTCATTAACCAAAAAGATGCAATACACTAGCGTTAAATAGCAAAATATGTAACGGGTCCATTGAATGGAAAACAAGAGAATCATGTGTTATATTATATTAAGCTTTTGAAATATAAAAGATCTTGTCAAATATCGAAACGGATATATTTTAGGGCAGTTCAATAGTTCTAAAACCAATGTTTGTGTCGTGTTTAGTTATGTTAATCATAATATGTTTAAAATTGAAATAATTTGCTGTTGGGTCCATACTTTCCACAGGGCCATGTTTCCAACAGCAAGTTCCTGATTACCCAGACTCCACTCCAGGCCACTGTAAAGGACTTCCTCAGACTCGTGTTTCAGGAACACATCCATTGTATTGTCTCCATGGATCCGCAAGATATAAACGACGAGGTGAGAAGCGTAGGTTAGACAATTGTTAGTGAAACACAGATGTAATTTATTCAGTTATGCATCGAAACGTGGTGTAATGATCGCATCAATCATGTACACTAGTTAGATTAAACTAAATACGAACACCAGAAAGCCTCGAAACAGATAATTCGATTAAAATAGGGATTTAATTTTCCCACAATACTTTAATCTTATTTTAATTTTTAATAACACGTACATTGTAATTTTAAGACTAGGTATACATTTACACTAAACATATACTTGTCAGATAAGACGCAACTAATAATTGTCTATTCATAAAGTGTGCCATTTTTGCCATAAATGTAATCCTACAATGTGAAGCTACTCGCCATCTGTCTGTTAGTTATGCAATTTGAATATTAATATTCTCCTGGGGAACTCTATGGTAGCTTTTAATGATTTGTTGACGTGTATCAGCTGTTTTTTGTTTAGTTTTTAACTCTTGAATGACCAGACATACGTAAGTATCTTGTCTAAACGTGTCCTTTGTTATTTAACAGAAATCAATGTGAACCGTATTATAACTTAAATTCGAGTTTTATTACTAAGACTCTTTATACATGTACATTGTTACCTCTAGAACGTTGGAACATACGTACCAGCGACCAAACAAGAGATCAAAATTGGCACATTTACTGTTACATGTCTAACGTATCAGACACAGCCAGATTTTCTTCTGAGAGAACTAAAATTCCAGAATAGAAGTGGGGTAGGTACCTTTAAAACACAGCTTTATTTGGACTTGAAAAGTTAAGAGTCAACGGAATTAATCGTAATGAGAAGTTCTTGTTTATTTGACAAAAACTAAAACAGGAAACAATTATCAGTTTCAAATACAATGTATTGTATTCATATATACATTTCATGTTGTCTTTAATATAGATGTATTATTATCGACTGTTTTGCATGTTTTTGAGTAAAAGCTCGATGCATTTGTGATTTTTCGGAAAACTTGCATCAATATTCATACATGTACATTACCCGCATAAAGGTGTTTTGCATTTAAATGAATCCACTTATCAACGAAAGTGTGTGCCTTTCAAACATGGCCTGAATCTCCGTTTGTTTGGTATTTTTCACGATGGTCTTTAACCTTTCAAAACTAATAACTTTCTAATATCAAAATTCAATATTTTAAACACAGCACTTTCAAATGTACACGAATTCAATCACATCAATCCACAAAGGAATATTTTTTCCAACTTAACAGCGTTAATTGTAGTTTCAATGGAATATGTCAACATATATTTTAATTACCCAGTACAAGTACAAATGTAAGTATGCAAGGTTATTTACCTGAGTGAAAACGGATGATATTGCAACAAAAGTACTCACCACTTATAATGTTTTAATATATACTGACATACATTATATATATATATATATATTATATATATATATATATATATATATATATATATCTATATAGATATATATATATATATATATATCTATATATATATATATATATATATATATATATATATATATATATATATATATATATATATATATATATATATATATATATATATATATATAATTGTATGTCAGTGTGGTTTAAGGGTGGGTGGATTTTACGAAAACATGTTTGTGTGACCAGTACAGGGTCATGCGGGACTATCCTTTTACATAATAGTCGCTTGCAATTTTAAAGTAAAAACATATTTTACTGTTTTCTGTAATGTCGTGTTCGTGTTCTATTCGTATCTGAGTATCTAAGTAGATTTTCGAATAACGGCTCGTAGGAATTCTATTTACTTTATGATTCATATGTGATGTAGGGTTATTGTGTAAATTGTAGGCATATTTACACTTAAATGATTATTTATATGAAATTTATATGAACAATTCTTTATAAGTTTTGGTGGCTTTCATAATAACTTTTATAATATTAAATATAGTAACACCATCTGCATGCATTGGACTCCGGTCAGATATATCTCATCGTCTTCTCTGCCAAGTGTTTGATGTTGCTATTAAAGAGAATTTATCAAGGCTGCAATATTGACTACAGAAAGTCGACAAGGAGACAACGGTGAAACATATTCAGTATACGGGTTGGACGTCAGGTGAAAAGGTCCCTGTCAGTGCCGAATCTCTTGTACAGACAATCAGGGAGGTGGAGAGAACAGCCGGGCAGCGCAGAGAACAAGGACCTATACTCGTCCACTGTCTGTACGTTACATTCTTTAATTCTAGTCAGTTTGTATCTTTATAATAATAAAATAATAATAATAATTATAATAACAATAATAATAATAATAATAATAATAATAATAATAATCTTATTATTATTGATATTATTTTAATAGTAGTAAAAGTAGTAGTAGTAGTAGCAGCAGCAGCAGTAGTAGTAGAAGTAGTGGAAGTAGTAGTAGTAGTAGCAGCATCAGTAGTAGAAGTAGCAGTAGTATAACGCAAAAAGTTATAAAACCAATTGGCAATCTTTATATCACTGTAATTTACGAAAATTATAAGCATAACTATTGCTTAGATGAATTTTAACCTACACGGTTTATCCAAGTAATCTGTGTCGTCCTTCAGGACGGGTTCAGAGCGCAGTGGCCTTTTCTGTACAGTTTCCCTTCTCATGGAGAAGGCCACCTACGACCAGGCGGTCTGCGTTGTCAACACCGTCGCTCAAGTGAGGGATAGAAGGTCTATGGCTATACCGACAGTGGTAATACGACTTTTTTCAGCATAATAATATAATTATTTTGGTTTCAAAAGTGCCTACACAATCGTTAAACGTTTGGACATTAAAATCATTTTTAATCTATTCACTTTTCACATAAAACATATATTTATGATATCGTTATTTTGATTTAAAATAAGGTGTTATGGCGTTAGATATTTAAGACTGTTGAAATGTACATCATAAACTATATGTTACTTTTTACGTGACTATGTTTCTAGGAACAGTACATCTTCTGTCACGAGTGTATCACCGTAAGCAGTCAGAGTGCCGAGTACACGAACGTAACCGGGACCTCCTCGCACGATATATCATTGAGGTCTCAGAGTGTCGAGTACGGCAACGTCACTGACATCTCCAACAAGATGTAAATGACATCAAGCATTAATACATACATGAGGCATTTAGGTTAATAATTGTATAAAATTAACTTAATTTTTATATACATCTGTAGGAACTTAAATGCAAATTGTGAATCATAATTCAACATGTCCTTAAGTACCTTTGCCCTTTCTTAGTGCCAAAATAATAGGAGAGCAATTACACTTTGTATCATGGTAAAAGGATCATTAATCACTAAATCTCTAGACGGGTCGGTCCATTGGGTCATCAACAAAATGTCACGTATTAGAGATAAATACGACTTATTTTTGAAAATAATAAATCAATCATTTTCATCAATACTTGTCCATAATTATACTTGATGTTTGTAAATAAATTAAAAAAATGCATGCTTAGTGTATTTGTGTTGAACTTTTTATTGTCAGCAAAGTTTCCGTGTCTTTAATCCCTTTAACAATGTCACACATACTCGTAGTTCAGTATTGTGTTGACACATTGTACTGTCAATGCAAACCCAGTACCGGTTGTCCTCCTGAATCATATATTGAAAGACCCGTGTAACATATAATTTCTTTAAAATTCTGCTCAATTAAGATTCGATAAACGGATAAGGAATTGATGCCACGTAAATGGTAAATGAGTTTACTTTTCCGTTATGTATTTCGCATCAACAATTCGACAAAATATTTGTGCTGTAGCTAATTATGTTCATGCTTTTGACGATACAGATCGTATTTGTCGTGTTCAAGCTATTTTTCAGCCTTTTATTCTGTCAGTATCGTAAAAACGTTTGTCAACCAATTTGAAATTGTCGAATAAAATCATGGAAAATGCACTTGGTCAAATGAAGGGAAGCACAACAAACGCGAGGGAAATATGGGGAAAACAAGTTTAGCTGAGCATTGATGTAAGGATTTTTTTTGCAAGATAATCTTAAGAATGCAATTATTTAAAATTTAAACATTGCTTTTAAACGACCATTGTACAAATGAAAACTACTTAGAGTTGTTCTAGTTGTTAATCGTTACGTTAAATCTGCGCTGTATTATTGCAATTGTTCCTTTTTATTTTTATTGGACTTTTCGTTCATGTAATCCAAACACATTGTGTCTTAATAAATTGCCTTTATCTTTGTGAAAGATAATTATATTTTAACGTTTTGAACATATTATAACAGTTTTATATTTTATATTTTATAGTTTTAATTTTACTGTTTTATTTGTTGTTGTTGTTTGTTTTCAAAATGTGTTTTGTGTTTCCTATGATTAAATTATAAACCAAAATGATAATCAATGTAGGAATTTTACTTAAAGAGAAAGCACGTTTTTAAAAACATCATAAATTAAAGAACATAAATAGTTAATATGTGGGAGAGAGAGAGATAGAGAGAGAGAGAGAGAGAGAGAGAGAGAGAGAGAGAGAGGTGGAGAATTATTAATAAATAGCATGAAAATGCCTAATCAGTTGAATATAAGATCAGCTCAACATGCTTACATTAATGTCTATTTGTTGTTATATATTCTTATAGTATTTAATATTTCCTTTTATTCCTCACAATTTTCATCTTCTTAGTTTTAGCGTTCCTATGGAGCCCACGTGTCAGTTAAGTTCACGTTGGCGTGTTTAAAAATGTTTCGATTTGTTTCTTATGTTACGTCTGTATATTTTGCATGCAGTTTGGTAGACAGTGTTTCTTACCGTATCCCCATAGTCACAGAACATTATTTGCCGTAGTGCTTGTTTAAGTATTGCATTTATTTTATTTTTGCCGTCAGTTAAATATTCATTGATTCTATACTGAATTTTTCCATCCATTAGCCTAAATATCATAATCTTTAAGTTTGTAGACTTTTTCTTTATGCGCACAAAAGGAACCAGAAAACTAATTTTGTGTGTAATGCTTTAAATTGAGTAGGTATTTAAACATTCCAAAATTTCTGTCGTTTTCTAACCACATGTTGATATAAACAATATTGACTGTTTACAGACTTAAATTTGTGTCATTTGTTTATATAATATAGAACATAAATTTGAGCTTCATATTGTTGTTTTCTCCTTAGTGCTACTTATTGTTGACAACTTTGTTTAAGAGTGCACCATAATATCCATTTACAGGTTTGCACAATAAGGACATGATTGCTAGTAATTGTATTGCCTTCGTCATTCCGTATTTTAATGAAATCCATTTTGTTGAAATTATTTGTTTCTTTAATTTTGCTAATTAACAGCTATTTGGGTTTATTAATAAAAATGATATCGTATTTTGTCTTGCATCGTTTACAGTCACTGTTATTTTCATTAAATTGATGTTTAAAACAACTATGCAGCCCTTGTAAGAATCCTAAATGCATTTAGCATTTATTTGTATGCTAACCCACCCTTCCATTTATATATTCAGTATAACTATGTGGATTTTTCGTAACAAATTTACACAACCCGAATATCAAAAATTAATTAATTTACTCTGCTAAACGATTCCTGTTAATCTGTTTGCTTCCCGATAGCTTCTGTTTGACGAAAGTCTGGGGATAAAAGCATATTATGATACTTTTGTTGACGCCCGCCCTACCCCAAATATTTCTTATACCATAACATTTCCGTCGAATAAAGAAGGTTGGCTATAACGACAGCGATCGCACACACCCTGAGCACAACATCAGTCCCAATATCGACAAATAAAAGTCGTTTATGCGAAGCATCAAAGGCGACTCGAAAACAGGTTAAAGCAATATGGGAACAAGTATTAAAGACACAAAACGTTATAGTTTTTATTTGAAAATGTTCAGTATACTATAATTCTGGACAAAAAGTATGCAAAACGTACATTCCTGAGACCATATAATGTTTTAAAACAAAATAAAATGCAAAATCTGACACCATTTAATAGGTTTTCCAAGATGTTACGTATGTGGATGAAAAAAAATGCCCAAATTACTAGAATTAACTAAAAAAACTAAAGTGTACAAGCAGAAATTGCCTCAGATTTCACAAATAATTAATGTTTATATAGTATTTTTCTGGAACACAATATACTTTATCTTTCTCAGTATCGTATTGTTTATTTTAAGTTATTTTTGTATGGACGCATTTTTGAATCGGCGTTATGTATACAAAGAAATTGTTTATTATTTCCTAAACTTAACCTACTTTACATATTTAAAGTGAAAAATGTATGAAGACAAACTAAGAGAAACAGTAAACACCGCGCTATCTTGAATCCTGATGGATCTCATGTTGTAAGAAAGCAATGTCATTACGTAAGTATGTGTTACCGTGGTTGATAATAAGTTTAAGTTATATGATCAATGTTAGTTTTGTGTGTAATTAATAACACAAAAAACTAACATTGATAATATAACTTAAACTAGTTGCTGTTAAGGGACCAAGAAGACTTCGATCATGTTATAAATGCTTTCTTGGTGGATTTCAAAAGTTTCTTTAATGATAATCCAAATCGTTAATGAGATCTTTTTTGAAAACTTTTCATAATTGGTCTAGGGCTTGACTTAGATCCCGAGACCATAACCTTCTTAACCACAAACACTTCAAGTATTTTATCAATGCTTTCTTCGTGTGCTGCAATTGAATTAAACGCCCGAATCTTTATTAATACTCTTTTGAAAACTTATTGCGACAGCGCTAGGGTTTGAATTTGAAACCTTCCAATCCTGAGTCCCAAAACATAATCTTTTGACCGCGAACACTTCACAAATACTATAAAACAAATTCATGCACGCTGGCAGCACATAAAATACTATTTTTTAGACTTGCGCGGACCATACAACATATGTTGCGTAAAAATTGCATCTAAAGTCAGATTTTACCCTAAATGCTTAATGGACCGTTCAGAAAAGGCTTTGTCTGGCTATGTACTGTTTCGTTGTTAATAGATAATGGCAGTTCGTTAACATGAAAACCGAACATCGAAGGAGGTACTGAAGAGCAATACTTTCTACTTTCGTAAGTAAGGACATATAGAGTAGGTACATTTACGTTAAATTTTAGAAATTTTAATAACAAAAAGAAATCAACCACAAATTTCCCGTGTTCTGCCATGTGTGCATTAAAGTGACACAGACACAAATATGAAATTGATTAAATAAAATAAAACACCATACACCGAATTAGGACCCGTATTTTATTAGGGTTAGAAAGTCCGAAAATACTTACGATCCCCATGTGCAAATTTCAAGGAGCATTCCATATATAGACGTCGCGCTCCAGCTCCAATTAGCTCGATTGAAACTGGCCAAAATCATAAAGTATTATTCATTAATGGCAACATGTGCATACAAGATTATTCTAATCGTAATAAATAAAAAATACCTTAAAAGAAGCATTTACCAAGACGTTGGGCAGCAATACCAGAGGGCATTGGTTCGAATCATACAAAAAAGTTTCTTTTTAATTTTGCTTTTATTGCATTTATGTATTTGACTACACATTTTAGATAGTATTAGTAAGCTCTCAAATCGACACAAATAAGGTTCGCAGCATTGTTTAAAAGAACATATATCACTTACCACTGCTAAAGAAGATATGCCTTTGATAGTTATTGTGGCTTCAAGGTGCAATGATATATTTCCCTCATGTACACTTTTAATATACATGTAGTCATTTAACATTAATTGTGTTGTGTGTACCCTTGATTATCTCAATCCTGACAAGCTATGAGAATATCCAAAGTGAAAGGCATTGAAAATGGAAATGTGTCAACACCATGCTTATTTGGCTGCATAGTAGGAAGTTCAGGGAGAGTGTTAGACGGATGGGTCTACCTAGCTGGACACCACCTGAGGCTGCAATGGTCTCATGGAAGAGATCGGGATTATAGTCTTGCTAAACAATGCCAGCTTATTAAGCCCATAAAGCATCAAACGGTACGTATTGGTTTACGACCTTTTCCACTGGGATAGCGCTGTAACTAAATGGCTAACGAATATTCTCAGTATGGTGTAAAATTTACCTCTTCAATGCCTTTAACACATGCAAATACAAGAACGTTGCATTCGAAATTCAATTTTGAAATCATTTATAACTGCTACTCCTTTTCTGCAACTCATTCTTCTGCTTTTTCTCACAGGCTACTACTTCCTTGCTACTCCTTCCCTGCTACTCCTTCCTTGCTACTCTTTCTCCTGCTACTCCTTCCTTGCTACTCCTTTTCCTGCTACTCCTTCACTGCTATTCCTTACCTGCTACTCCTTGTGCTGCTACTCCTTTTCCTGCTACTCTTTTTGCTGCTACTAATTTTCCTGCTACTCCTTCCTTGCTACTCCTTCTCCTGCTACTCCTTCTCCTGCTACACCTTCTCCTGCCACTCCTTCTCCTGCTACTCTTTCCTTGCTACTCCTTACTTGCTACTCCTTCTCCTGCTTCTCCTTACTTGCTACTCCTTCTCCTGGTGCTCTTTTCTTGCTTCTTATTCTCCTGCTTCTCCTTCCTTGCTACTCCTTCTCCTGCTACTCCTTCTCCTGCTATTCTTTGCCTGCTACTCCTTCTTTGCTACTTCTTTCCCTGCTACTCCTTCTCTGATACTTTTTTCAATGCTACTACTTTTCCTGCTACTCCTTTCCCTGCTACTCAGTCTTCTGCTAATCTTTCCCTGATACTAATTCCCTGCTACTCCTTCTCCATTTACTCTTTCCTGGTACTGATCCTACGTATGATCCGTTTGCTGCTTCTACTTATCATTCTTCTGTTTCGTCTCAATCCCCTTTTCCTGCTTCTCCTTCCTTGCTGTTCCTTTTCCTGCTACTCCTTTTCCTGCTACTCCTTCCTTGCTACTCCTTCACTGCTATTTCTTACCTGCTACTCCTTTTGCTGCTACTCCTTTTCCTGCTACTCCTTTTGCTGCTACTCCTTTTCCTGCTTCTCCTTCCTTGCTACTCCTTCTCCTGCTACTCCTTCACTGCTATGCCTTACCTGCTACTCCTTTTGTTGCTACTTCTTTTCCTGCTACTTCTTTTGCTGCTATTCCCTTTCCTGCTACTCCATTTGCTGCTACTCCCTTTCCTGCTACTCCTTTTCCTTGTACGCCATTTGCTGATACTCCTTTTCCTGCTGCTACTTTTCCTGCTAATCCTTTTCCTGCTAATCCTTTGCTGCTACTCCCTTCCTGCTAGTTATTTTGCTGCTACTACCTTTTCTGCTACTCCTTTTGCTGCTACTAGTTTTCCTGGTACTTCTTTTCCTGCTACTTATTTTGCTGCTTCTCCGTTTCCTGCTACTCCTTTTGCTGCTACTCCCTTTCCTGCTACTCGTTTTCCTGCTACTAGTTTTCCTGGTACTTCTTTTCCTGCTACTTCTTTTCCTGCTACTCCTTTTCCTGCTACTCCTTTGGTGCTACTCCCTTTCCTGCTACTCCTTTTGCTGCTACTCCGTTTCCTGCTACTCCTTTTGCTGCTACTCCCTTTCCTGCTACTCCTTTTCCTGCTACTCATTTTCCTGCTACTCCTTTTGCTGCTTCTCATTTTGCTGCTACTCCCTCTTCTGCTACTCCTTTTGCTTCTACTCCCTTCCCTGCTACTTCTTTTGCTGCTACTCATTTTGCTGCTAGGCCCTTTCCTGTTTTCTCCTTTTGATGCTACTTCTTTTGCTGCTACTCCTTTTGCTGCTAATCTTTTTTGCTGCTACTCCTTCTGCTGCTAATCCATTTCCTGCTACTCCTTTTGCTGCTTCTCCCTTTCCTGCTCCTCCATTTGCTGCTACTCCTTTTCCTGCTACTTATTTTCCTTCTACTCTACTCCTTTTCCTGCTACTTCTTTTCAAACTACTCCTCCTACTTCTAACCAGCCTGCTGATCCTCCTTCGCTTGCTACTATACCTTATGATTCCCATTTAGCTGCTTCCCCTTCCTTATGATAGTGATAAATACCGAAGCACTTAGATACGCATGTCGTATATTAATACTGTGACTATGGGTATGTTTTCTATGTTCATTTTAGCTTTTACAACTGGTGTAGGGTAAGCGCATGCAATATAAATGTACATATATTTCACAACAAGTTTAGCTAACGTCAAAAGCTGTGCATCATCTTTTTAACTTCATTCCGTAAATGTTTAACGTTTAAAGGCGAAACCATTAGGTATGAGCATGTATATTTATACGCCTAGCATATATGGTGCGGAAATTATTGTCAAATGTACGTATGGGGGTATGGGATTTTATACGATTATTCACTGCGGTATATTTTAGTTCCGCATTGTTTTTCAATAGCGCAATAGTTTCGTTTCTATGTAGACGTTTATTGCGCGTATTTTACTCTGTGTTCGGGTGACATATCAGTGTGTGCTCAAAAGTCTCAGTGGTCTATATACGTGGGTACAAAAACAACATACTATCTGCGTTGGGAGGTTTATGCGAAAAGGGATATTTAATTGCAAGAAAACGAATGTTTCTAAAAAGTAATATGTAATAAATGCAACTGATACAAAGTTCAAAGTATGGCGTTTATTAATGGTTACAATTTATACTTCTGCTGCATGTAAGTTTATATTTGGTGTTTCAACGCCATAAGTCTTCTTCATTCAGCCTGTAAACACATCACTAGGGAGCGTAAACGTAAGTACACAATTTTGACAAAAAGTAACATGGTGAGTTATTAAAAGCCACAGCATTCATAATCATTTAAAATTGATTAAATGATAATATATTCGGTGCAATATCCGAACGAGTGGTTATAGACAAACCTTGCATGGATTTAATGCATAAGTGATGGGCACGCTCTAGTCTGGTGATCTCGCGATCAGTTAGACCATAAATACGCACAGTACCGTAGAGTGCCCAGGGCAGTACTGCACTATATACTGTATATAGTTTCCAGGTAAGTGGATTTAAGTGGATTATATCAACGGAGGAACAATTTATTGTATCTAAAAAGTGTTTCGTAAGTTACTAGTCTATTGATCTTTTCCCCGCGATCTCATATTTTTGAATAAAGTTATACCTATGTGATTTTCCATCTTCATTCATGGCATCTATACTATACCTAATAACGACATTATGTTTTAGTTCCAAGCTTTGTGCTTTTGTTAAATACCATAATGCCACATTTTGCGGGATTGTATTGATTTCGCCATCTTCTTGAATACTGACAGCACGTATCAATCATGTGCTGTAATCGTTTTACTGACAGAAATAGCAAAAATATATTATCGGCTACGGTAGAGGTACAATAAATCCCGTGCGTACTATTTCTACAATCAAATTTAAATTGAAAATAAAAAAACTTAAACACAGACCGCCTTCTCTAGAAGATTGTTTGATAGAGAACGCCAGTGACATATGGCCTCTATGAAGGACACAGCTATACATACCAGTAATCAGTTAGACCAAGTTAAGCCAAAGCTGATGAGAGATGCTGGCCTGATGTAATTTGTAAAATAAACCATCATGCCAGACTCTGTCAAATGCGTGTCTACTTTCTAAGAAATAAGCATATAATATGCCTTTATTATCCATGCAATCATCAATGCTTTCCTTAGGAACGTATAGGGTCATTATACATCCCACAATTTTTTTATGAAAGCCACCTTGTAGCGGATGCATTTTAAAAGTCATCTCTCGTTTAAGTCCACATAAAATAATAGACTCATATAGTTTTAAAATTGAGGAAGTAGAGTTATGATTCTATAGCTATTTGATTCTGTCCTTTTCTTTTAACCTTTTCAGAATATTGTAATAAAATGTAATTTTAAGGTTTTGAAGAGTATGTAATTTAAAATAAAGTTGAAGAAGTTTGTAAGACGTTTGCGCCGCCATATATAATGTGATCGGCATACACACCATTTAATCCACATGCTTTGCCAAAATGTAACTGTCTAATGTCTTCATCGGCCTCTAATTTAGATAGTGGGTTAACATTTTCAGTAAGATCACTTGATGATCTTACACGCTGAACGCTCGATGTCACGTGATTATAAAATGTGGTTATAAAATGTCGGATCATAATCGTCATGGTCTGTGCCACTATAGGTCGGCGAAATAACTATCCCATGCCTGGGTGATTTTGCTAGGATCACGATAAGTTTTGTTATTAAAAGTTAATTTACCACCTACAGAAGATGTTCTACGTCTCGACTTAGATTGCAAACGTTCCAAAATAGCGAGCTATTTATTGTTGTAGCATAGTCAATATCGTCAAATGGTTTACGCATGAATTTTCTAGCCTCGAAATGATGACGACGCCTAACAGTACGTTTTACTAGCTTCTATTGATTGAATGATTCTGCGAACACGCCATCCTCTATCTCAATTATGTCGTTTGGCTTTCATTTGACCATGATGACGTTTTAGTTCGATACCCCAATAAGGCTTAAGATATAAACGATATCGGGTTGATGGAATGTGCATTTCGGACGCATGTGAAATTCAGTCCGCTATGTGTTGATAGAGATTATTTATATGGACGTCATCATTAGTATGTTTCTGTATGGCGATGTAAATAAGCGCCCTCTTTAATTCTTCATCATATTTGACACAGCAATGATCATCTACCTTTGACCACTTTATCAGACTAAATGGGAGATTAACTGTTTTGTTCACTTAGACAATTAATGTCAATTTGTTCACATACCAAGAAAAGGTGTGGTTGAGTATAAGCAACCAAATGAAACAAAGACATAAATGTTACATTGACCGCATGCTTTGTTTCATTTAATAAACACACTATATCGTATTGTTTGTAAAATTACATTTTACCCAATCTTTTGCTTTGCAGCAAGATTTAAAATGTGAAATTAACCAGTTTATTAAATATATTAACAATTTTACGTTACGTCATAGACCTGGTAAATTTAGTTCTTTATATTCAACACTTTTCATTTTCCACACGAATTTAGTGTGACTTAACCATGTCTATGTTTAATCCGAATTAATTTAGCTCAACACCGTTGTTTGTTTTTTCTCATTGTATGTCCTTCAAACTATATGCAATCAGCTATCAACTGCAAAAATGTGCATACAGAAAAAAGCATTCAAATATCCGTAGCTTTCGCTTGTGCGTCTACTCAGGGTTGGTGGAGAAGCTTTATTTTACTCCGTTCATTATTCATGCATGACCGTAAAAACAACATTGGACCTACTTTCAACGATAGATTAAATCATCGTGAAATTTACATTGCACCATTATAAACAATATAAAGAAGAACGTCTATGGGAATGCTGTTTTATAGGCTTATTTAAGAAAATATTTATCTAATTGAGATGTTATTCAGATATTATTATGATTAAGTAACTTAAAATCAACATCCGTTCAGTATAAACAAGTCTTGTACAGTTTACAGGTTTATTAAACAATTTTATCTAATACTACGAACACGCAGAATACAGATCTCTGTGGTCAGTAAATATCGACACATTTGCAACTTACATAGGGACATTCCGAGACATTTCCATAGCATTCGTTTATTTACAGACCGGTTAATCATACACCATTGCTATCATACCTCAAAACAGAATGAATAAACAAGAAACACACAATTAACACCGCCGCCGCCCAGCATATGGACTTTTATTGTACTACCATAAATCCATTGGATATATTAGCGTTGTAGGTTCGTATCATTGCAAAGAAAACCATGCATTTTATATTTTATATTTGTTAATACACGCGTGTAGGAAAAACGTTACGACAATACTAGTATCATGTTAAGCAAGTGTATTCCATTAGATGATAGGTGTTGATCCATAAATGTTTTCAATACATATGAGCCGAGGCCTAAACAGACCGTATAAGCTACGTAATGACTAAATATTAGTTACGAAATATTGATATTCTTTCAGATCATTATTCGTCGCACGTCACGTGTCTTTATGTCATTGAATGTGTAAACACAATATCCACAATACAACCTGTAGTATTTATAAATGTGAAAAGTGATTATATGTACAAAATCAGCAGTTTGTGTACAAAATATAAATGTTAATAACACTTATCGTAGTTATAATATAAAGGCCATTCAAATGTTACTATTGAAGAACTTTGTTAAACTTAAATTGATTAAATACTTAAGACTCAAACAAAACAATTATATTTGTAAAGGTCCGATCAAACTAGCTGGTGGTTAAACTTGATAATCTTGCTTAATTGGCTGATTTTATAAATGAGGGCATATTTAGAGACGACGAGACGAACCAACGTCATGCATAAACGCTTAACTACTTAGCAATAGTTAAGGCAATAAATGGCCTCAAGCGTATTAACCACTGTGCTGTAGCTTAGGATAAGTACACATGGTAGTATATTTACTTCCGCGGTGGGTTTAAATTTGGTAGTTGTAAAGCCTAATTATAACTATTGAATATGTCAACGCCATGTGTGTAACAATGACGATTTGTGGAAGTCAGCAATAGGCTGTGGTTCGTTATTTGTTTTAGGGTTTGGATGGTACAGCGGAAAGCGGAAAGTGTTCGTTAAAACCGAAACGTTAAGGTCGCTTTAAATCCAAGGCATGTAAGTCATTTTATTTTCAGATTAAATCACTGCTATATTTAATTTACTATTAGACTCTTTCGTAAATATGTGTTCTATTGATCCAGATTTTTGTCTATAAGTATTTGTTAATGTTTTTGTATAGTGTTGAAGTATTTACCAAACACAATGTAAAAGAAATAGCATAAGCACTCCAACCTGTGTCATGTTATAGTTTGATGGTATACAATCATCTGGCATTAGTAAGAGCTTTGAGTGAGCTCTTATTTCACTCCTACTAAAATGATTGTTGGGTTTTGTCAATCCCCTCCAAACGTGATCGGGGGCTTTTGTTCACTTCAACAAAATAATTGGTAAGCTTTTGTCTGGGCGGCCGTTTTTACCTTAAAGTTGTGTAGAAGCTTGTATTTGAAATGTATAAGCCTTAATATTTTCAGGCTTTTTTACACGGTTTGACAATTTTTCAAACCTTCTGCAACGAAATATTATCAATCTTCTTTATTAAAATGGTAAATACTTGATTGGGTACTTTATTGAAAATCAAAAGATCCGTAGGGAAGTATAAAAAGGAACATCTGATTTATTTACCTTCACTTATTTACGTATTTCACTTCTAGCAGGTTGTCATCTGAATCAATCTAGTTGTAAGATAAGATAAGCATCTATGCATTGGAAACTACTTAAGAAGTACACACTAAGGGTTAAAGTGTGTTTCTAACCATATATTCCCATAAGTTTTTCATTAAAGTGTTAGCGCAGTTTGATAATTTATCTTTCTAAAAAACTAGTTCTGCCATGTTATGGAAGAATACAAAAAGGTATGACAATGTATATACTATTTTAAAACTTACTAGACATGCCCGTTAGTACTTGTCAGCCATACAAGTGGACAAATAAAAGCTATGTGCATACATGTAGATATAATACGAATCTGCCAAAGGACTTGTAGTGCATTCATATTTTTAAAGTATTATACAAATGAGTCAGTTTTTGTTTGTTAATGTCAATATGTTCATATACCAGAGAAAAAAGCGGTTGAGTATAAGCAACGTACAGAAACAAAGACATAAATGTTACATTTAATAAACACCCATTGTATGTAAAATTACACACATACGCAATCTTGTGCTTTGCTACAATACTTGAAGTGTCAAATCAACCAGATTATTTAATATATCAACAATTTTGCATTACGTCATCGGCCCAGTACATTCATTTTTCATATTCTACGCGTTCATTTTCCACACACTTGTTGTGTGACTTAATCATGTCTATGTTTAAGTTGAACATGTCTTCATCTAGTTCAACACCGTTTTTCATAATATGTCCTTATACCTACATTCAATTGGCTAACAGCTGCAAAACCATACAAGCAGAAAAAAACAGTCAAATATCCGTAACTTCCGCGCGTGCGTCTATTCAGAGTTGGTGGAAGAGCTTTAGTTTACTAGGTAATTTATTTATGAATGACCGTAAAAAGAAAACTGGAAATACTTTTAACGATAAATTAAATCATCTCGAAATTTACATTGCACCATTATAAACAAAATAAAGAAAAGCGTGTATGGGAACGGTGTTTTATAGTCTGATTTAAGAAAATATTTACCTATATGGGATGTTGTTCTCTATTCATGGACATGTTGATGAAACAAAGAAAGCAAAGCAAATATAGATATATTAATTTTTGTTCTGCGCATGTTCGATGACGGGAGTGCGCACCTAAGCAATATCTACCCAAAATATTCTCTTTCGGATTTATTTAGTTATCTTTCTTAAAATATCAAAACCAACTAGTTTGTTAGACAAAGTACCCATATTTGTAATGAACCGAATCAGAACATTTGCACTTTCCAGAATTTACGTTCTTTGAACAACCAAGACAAAAATAAAAGTTTCGTGAAACTTCCCTTTCGGATTTATTTAGTTATCTGTCTTAAACAAATTTAAACTAGACTAGTTTGTTAGACAAAGTACCCATATTTGTAATGAACAGAAACAATCATTGTTCTGATGCATAAATCTGTATTATAAACACAGTTGTGGTGATCACTTAAATTGACTTTGGGGACTCAAAACTTGATGTTTTATTATATGAACAGTCAATGAACGTCAGGCATAAACTGGAGACCGTAATGGCTTAAATAGAACTATTGTTCAACCCATGTTAATTGAGAATGTGGATGGCTTTTAAAAAAGGAATGGTCCAGGTAAACTGGGGACATGATGCATACGTTTGCAATAAAATCTTTGTTTCTTACGAAACATTATTATAAAGTTTAAAGTGATGATAGTAGATGTGTTTTTAAAATGCTCATTTTGCATCTGCTCTGCGCTTCCATAACTATTTCGTGTTTTATTAAATTATATTTACTATTGTAATTATGTGGATGTTAACAGTTTGTTATTGCTGCAGATGCTTTTGACATGCCTTCAATTTCACTTCTTTGTATCGTCACATTTTACATCCAAAAGATGGCATTGTATTCTTTGCCTTGTTTCCAACCTTGTAAATTTTATAGAAATTAATAGTTATCAACTTAGAGCGCTCAACTTCCACATTTATGTTAAAAAAGTTTCATGGTCAATCAGATCTGATAAAACAGTAAATACTTCAATATCAAAGACGACGCAGCGCAAACGTTATTCGTGAAGTGCCCTTTATACAATACCTGCATTTTTCTATGGACGTTATCCTTTTACAGAGTTATTCACGGCAAATGTTCACTTCATGAAATCATTGTATGCAGACAGTATCATTCGTAAGTTGTTATAAAAGCAAATACAATTCTGTATATTGGCTTAAGCAAAGTTTAAATGATATTGTCTGTACCACTAAGGCATATTTTTGCTTACTACATTTACAATAAATGATAATTCCAATCGCAAAGTAAAAATACACAAAGCAAAACAACAAAATCGTGTTTAATGTCGTAATCGATAATCGAAAGTCGCATGCACATGTTACAAGTACAAGAGTGACCTCTGAACCAAATGTTCATAGAGGCTAGTTAATTTAATAACTAATGTCATACTTTGTAAGAAAGGTGTTAAGAAAATATTTGTGTCAACCCAGTAGTTTAATATTTATTACAAAAATGGTTGCGATAAAAATAAATGTTAATACAAATAAAAAACACACGTATGTGTGTTTTAGAATATATAATTAATTGATGTTCCAAAGAGTTAAACTCACACTTGCTAACTTTAAATATATGCAAACCAAAACAGATGTGTCTATCTAGCTTTGAGGTTAATGGAAACATGCGCTTGTTTTAAAATATGACGATTCGTAACACACTTGTGTTCGCTAACAACACTGTAAATGTGTTTTTTTTTATATTGTGTATATTTTTATTATGTATTTTATGCAGCATACGTTTGTTCATTATGATTTATTATGCTTAGTGCTTATGTTATATTAATTTAATATGACTTAATATAGTAGTGCACTGAACAAATGTATATATGAACAATATAGGATTGCAAATTAAAATAATCTACGTTTTAATTAATCCTAATTGTTGAATTAATATTGTCTACACTTCTGTTTTATTGACAAATTATACACGCCTCACACCATTTATAACAGAAGCACAACTATCGTAGTTTGTGCTATGTGTAACATATACATCAACCCATTTGTAAGACATCTATTGATATAAGTATATTGAAAATTTAAAGATTATCCACACCAGTTCCTAACTAACTTATGTATAGGTAGACGAAATTATACAATCAGCATACTATTCTCAAGGCTAGCTTATATGTTAAATAAAACTTTACCCACAATAAACCAATCAGGTAGGGATTTTAGTTAAATTTACCTTTTAGCAATACATTAGTCAATCTGTGTTCATTTTTGTGTTTTAGCCCATGTCTTTCAAAGACTGGTTCATTGTTCAGCATAAAACTATTAAACGGATAGACAACTTATCAAGACTGTTTCTGAAAAGTTTTTGCCAAAGAAATACGACTTGCATAGCCTATGTCAAGGCAATGCGTTGTTTCATTGTTTATATTAAAGATCTACAAAACTCTACACAATTTTAAATGTTATATACCTTTATCCCACCATCTCTGTAAATATCGGTTAATATAACCCGTGTGATAAAGATGAGCTTTATCAACCGGTATTCGCGCACCTGCTCTAAGCCGGACTACTTTTTTGACGAAACGATCAGGAATGTTTACGAGAACGAAATTCATTTATCCCGTAATTATGCTTGTGGTCACCCCAAAATTGTCCATAATATAAAGATTGGTTAAATAGAGCAAACGAGGCTATTTTAAAAAAAATAATGAGAGCGGTTTCGATCTCTGTCCTGCAGGATTGAAAACTAAAGTAGCAGCTTCTTAACCGACTGAGCTAACCGGACAGTTGATCGCGACATTCTGAAGTTTAATTTAACAATGATATAGAAAATTTGAAAACAAAAATATATCAGAAAACTCAGAAAAATGAAACAGCTTGTATTACAGGAACATGATTAAACTTGATTATAAGTATCAGTTATAAAATCAATAAAAGTACGAATTTGTAGTCTGCAAACATAAAAACAACTGTCGAAATGACAGATCATGCGAGCCACCGTTGTTTTGATGTTATTTAGTGTGAATTGAAAAAAATGTGATGAAGAATCGTGTAAAAACCTAAGCATTGTTGAAGAGATGAGCCACGAGGATTTCGAGGCAAAATCTGGCTTTAATCCGAACATTTTTTAGAAGGAAATTGATCTTGAATCTGTGGTGACTGTCTCAGATTGCATCATCTGTCTAATCTTAGGACAGACCCTGATGATCAAAATTAATGTCGTTACAAGATAAACATTCAAATGGTTTAAATAGAGCTCGATCTTTAGTCGAACCAAACACAGATGACTGCACAGATCTGGACAAATGTGCTAAAAATCACAGTTTCTAGACGTAAAGATGAACACCAACCCACCACCTCCAATCCCAACATTTCTCCAAATTTCGCATGTCACCCTGTCAAAAACACAACTATCTTCTTAAAGTTTAAAGCGCTATATTCAATGTTTATAATTTTAATGTCATCAACAATTAACATCCATTAGCTACTGTTTGTTACATCCACAAACACACACAAACCTCGAATGTTATTCGCGTTGCTTAATGCCAAGTGCATAGCAACTTTAATGTTACACGGCCTTGACATTACACACTACATGTATAACTTTACACGAGGGTGTGATTTTTGTTGTTCTTTTTTTTTTCTAACCATTATTTTTAGTTATCATAATCAATAAAATTACAACCTTATGTACAGCGCAAGTAAAATAAAAGAAATAACATGTTTATTGTCTTTTTTTTTTTATTGTAAAATAGAACTTTTTCTTATAGCCGAATTACTCTATTGCTCGCGCATGAATTTCGTTATTGCATTGGAATGTTAGATCATGTAAGGGATGAGCAGAAGCGGTAAATTTAAATGTTTCCCTTTGAAAAGCTCTTGATGGTGGGATAAAAATAATTCCAGGGAGTGTTGATATAGATAAATGTTATTATGCTCGGCCCAATAATCAGAAAGCACTCGGCAAACCTCGTGCTTTCTGATTTTCTTAGCCTTGCATGATAACATTTATCTATATCAACACTTACCTGTTATTCTCTATCTCTCTTTCAATGACGTCACTGCCTTCGTCAAATTGTTTTTCGTATTCAAAAATTTAGTTCATTAACAATCAACAATTTTGTGTGATTCTTCTTAAAGAAATTATCCCTCTTCTAAATACTATGTGAACATTATTTTTCAAAGACGTCACTTCTTTCTCATAACTTATCAAGAAACATCGGCGCTTGGACATTTTTCTTTCAAATAAATCCGTTTTCTTTTTATTGCTTGCATTTTTGGAACCCAGGGTGCGAGGTTTCAGCATAAGATTCGGTCAATATTGCCGACTGACCATTCCATTGTTTTAACTGTTGGTTTGCTCGTTTTTGTTAAATGACTCCTCACAGATCTGTCATAACTTTTACCCTTTGCTTGCATGTAAAAACCTTTATCCTGTGCTTTTTAAAATTTTGGTATATGTAACAATGCTCATGGGACTTTATCATATATTCTCATTATAAATGCCCCTTATCTCCTGCTTATATACAAATACCGTTCTTGCACAAAAAAACGACAAAATCACAATAAACTCCCATAGGACAATAAATAAAGTAGAACGAAGAAATAAGAAAATACCGCTATCGCAAGAACACTAGGCACACATATGATTAATAAGGAACAGTCCTCTGTGTTTGTGTTTAGAAAACATTCGTGTATATAAAATCTGCCACAACATGACATGTAACTCCGATCGATCGGACCGATTGATCAAATACGTCAATGTTGGTAGACGATTATCTATTCCATATGATATCTGCCAAGATCGCACACTTGTCACCCTTTAGATTTCACACAAAGAAAATAGAACAAAAGTCAAATTGCCACGTATAAAAATGAAAAGACAAGGGACAAAGGTATGTAAATGTCGGTGAAATGGCAAAGTTACAACCAAAATTGCGACAATTTATTATATAAAATAGCAAAACCTCAACACTTACCGTTCTAAACTGTCAGTCGGTTATGTTGTCAGTTCAAGCGGATTGTTTATGTTGCTTTTTAGCCATTGGTGTAAGACATTCTATTTCTTACTTTCGATTATCGTTCTGTTAAACTGGATGAGGTACATAACCGGAATTCGTGCATAAACGACAAAATACATTTAACTGATAAACGATTCTAAACTGTCTATGCATTGTTACTAAAACTTTCTCATTTATCACATGGTGGTATATTTGATATGTGTATATTAAATTAGAAAACAAATATGTGGAAATAATAGTGCGGAACTTGCTGCAAATATTAATATTGAATCATTGCGGTCGTATATTATAAGTGTTCTACTTTTAAACTCCGTAGGCGGACATTGTAAGAAACAATTTAATTTAACTTGTTTATATGATACAATTCATACAGATGAAAGCATAATTCAAACATATTTTGCGACTGTTCCAAGGGTTATACTGTTATGATTTTATCACACTTTATTTAACAGTCGCATAGAAAACGAGGTAATTTTATGAAAGCTTTACTCCGTAAGAGACTGTTTACCCCATTATGTCATAAACAGTGAACGCATGTTTTTAGGGAACCGTCACTAGATTTATGAAAATATGCTTTGCTGTTTATTACTTATAGTAAGTGAGTTCGTTTTGCTACAATGTCTTGTGAGATTATGTGGATGAGTACCTACTCCGATGTACACTTACTTCTGTCTTTCTTTAAGTACTGAGACTGTAAAGAAGTAAGAAGAATTTCTGAAAAAAAACACATTATAAAATGCATCAATATAATACATTTGTTAGTTTTGGAATCTGGCTATAATTGTACTCAATGCCTTTACGTAAAGCCGATAACTTGTCATTATACTACCTCTTTATATGCATCTAAAAGAAGTACACTTTTTATGTTATAGAGTTATACAAGACATTTTATTCAATACAAAATTGGAAGAAATTTAATAAAATCATACAACATCCTGGCAATTATCTTGCGCGTCTTTAAGAACTATGATAAAGTAAATCTATGTTGTTATTTAATTCATCTTCTTAAGAGTGCTACGGTATTTTCCTTTGAAAGATTGTACTTTGGCGACTTAATCACAGCTACACATGAACAGGAGGCTACACATATTTACTCTTCTTCTCTGGTTATTTTCTTTGATAAAAACGTATTTTCATTTACATTAAACAATATCGTGTAGTTCTTCTAATAGTTTACATTTCTAAATCATCTATCGACACTAGTTTTGAGTACATCACTACTTTCTTTTAATGACATCATAACTGTCTAAGAAAACCTGGACATTTACTTATTTAGATAGTTCGCTTTCATTTTCATTATATGCTTTTGACAAACCTCTCAGGCACTTCCTGGAGGTTGTTGCTTTGTCAAGAGGTTAAAGCACTCCAGATGGTTCCTTTTGCAGATTTACCGTTCCGAGGCTGTTGGGTTTCTCTTTGACATTTCGTACACCGTTATTAGTCCAGGTATTACCGAAACTATAACAATAATTTACACCATCAAGTTTCTTATCTGTCTGCAGGCATGTATGGCTTTTGCACCAGCATTGAACACATACAATATAATAATCAATGCAGTGTCTCATTCTGAGAATTCTTATGCAATAAGGTAATTTATCGAATATTTTAATCTCAAAAAATCTTTACAGTGATGAATTTGAACTTGCTTTATTGCATCACCGATGTGTTGTCCAATATTTCTGAATCATACCTTAGTTTGTCAAACCATATATCAGTCACTATCAAAATATTTTTGTACATTAATTTCTTTTCAAATATTGAGAAATCTTATTTGAGTGTATCGATTTCTTTGCTTGTGGCAGCTAATTTTTCTTTTGCATATGTCCATGGGATTATCGGTGTGTGAAAAATTCAGAAATGCCAAAACATTAAAAATGAACACACTTTACTGGACTTCCGTTTTGTTTTTGCTTTTTTTTGTCATTTACTATTAAACGGGACGCCATATCGCAATACAATATTTTCAGTTGTATTATCATTTATGATGTCTGTTCAGTAAATTCGTCCTTATAATTATAAAGGTACTGAATTTATAATTTAGTATTTACAATATCAGATATATGTGCAGTTTTGCAAATGTCACGATGCTGTTATTTAGAAAGAGAGAGAACTACCGATGGATATTGTACTGGTTGTGTCCCCCACCTTGTTCCAGTGTTACACGTAAAGCCTCTTAGTTGTGCTGGTTTAATTATACAAGCACGGCGTCTAAAATTTAGAAAAAGAATTAAAGAAATATAACGCTAAGTAATGAAACGTTACAAGAAATTATTTTAGATAAAGCTGTTTTATACAAACAGAAACAAATATTGTTAAACCTGTTATATATTATGTGAAAATGCATATATTTGTGTTTATACCTTAATAAACTATGTTAAAGTCAGACTTGTTTTTATGACGTTTAAATTCAATGAAATACATTAAAACAAACGACTAATGAACAATAAAAAAGATCATAATAAAGAAATACTAATACACGTTTACTTGTAATAATCTGTATAAATATTTTCCCGACTTAAGTGCAGAAGTTTTTTGCTACGTGCTAATTTGAAGAAGAAATTTAAATAGGGATAGATAGTATTTATATAATGATATTATTCACTTTTAAACAGGTTGATCGAGGTCAGTTTCATGGACATTTGTATACAAATACCAAAAATATTTTAATGTTTGCTTTCAAATACATCTGATTGCAAAAATTCAAACAAAATGAACAGCTCGATGTTGGACTCGATGTTGGACTCGTAGGGCTGCTTCTCAACGTAAAAGAGATAACACATTATTTCTGGAAAATGCACAAAATTTTAATGTAAAATCATATAATTTTAAGAGAAAAAATGTTTACTAGTTAACCAGTTACACAATTGGAAAATCAGGCATATATGTTACATCAAAGGTTTGATTCATAATACATTCACTATTGTATAGTGTTTACTTACCTAACAATTTTAAGAATAATTTAACTTTTTTTCTCAAAAGTTTCAATTTATTAGATTTTAGCTATACGAGGTACCATATATGTTAGACTTAGAAGTATGGGTTCACCGATCAATATATTTCCATAAGGAAAATACTGCTAGTCTTAATATATCTAAATAATACAAAAATAATTATCAGAGAATAGAAAGCAAAGAAAGATGGCTCTAACGGGATTCGAACATATGTCACTAAGATTCATACAAAATGACAGTAGGTTATCTATAGATTATATTTACTCTTTATTGAGGGTGCTGCATAAGAATTGCTATTCTGTAAAAGGAATATGTATACAGTTGCATATTACTTGTTTTCTTATAATTTCAGAGATCGTAGGATGATCGCCAAAATGAATTCAATTATATTAAAGACTGCAGTTCTTCTCGTTGCTTGGATGGGTATTTTTTTTTATCTTAATTATTTAAAAAGTCCTTAAACTTAAATACATGTATATGTAACCATTAGGTTTGATATTTTATACTGTAAGATCCTTGTTTCAGGACAAAAATCAAACATTCATATGCAAATTAAACGAAATTATATAATTGTATATACACAAAAGCACTGTTTCTATGAAAGTTTAGTGATTTGATGTTTGTTTGGTTGGTTCATTTGAACTAGTCATTGTATCAGTCTACTTTAAAAGAAACCTTGTTTTAAAGGTTATATCCTACACTTTGATTGTGCCAGAAAGAGATGCCTGTAAAAAAGTAGTAATAATAATAATAATAATAATAATAATAATAATAATAATAATAACAATAATAATAATAATATAGTGTTTCTATGTTTAGATAAGTTCTGGTCTTAGACAAAATAATTTTATATTTGGCTAGGACGATGACTCACGCCAACATGATCATCTTATAACTTTTCTCAAATGTAGGCCTTATAAACTTTATACAATTATGTTTTATTTCTAAAACAGCATTTCGGAAAACTCCCTCAAACCCGACCGTTTCCATCACAGAAGCCATTGCTATAAATTTCTTTTACTACCTAGATGTTAGCACAACTTCAACATGATTGTAATGATTCTGTTTTAGGTGTATGTTTAACATGTTCAGAGAATTGCAAGTTATGTGGTAACCCTTCTACTCAGTGTGATGAATGTAACAGAGGATTCTATATGACTAACAACAGAAGGTGTAATTCATGTTACAGTGGTTGTGTTAGCTGTACTGCAAGTAATTCCTGTACCTTATGTAATTCCGGATATTACCTAAACAATGGCTATTGTAATCAATGTAGCAGTCATTGTGTCGTGTGTAGCACACCATGGTCCTGTACCGCGTGTCAGTCTGGAAATTACCTGATACATGGCTATTGTTACCCATGTAACAGCCCGTGTCTTTCATGTGCATCATCTCGATGTAACGCGTGTGAGCCAGGATATTACCTTTACGATGGCTATTGTAATCATTGTAGCAGTCCCTGTGTCGAGTGTAGCACACTATTGTCCTGCACCGCATGTCAGCCTGGATATTACCTGATTAATGACTATTGTTACCAATGTAACAGCCCCTGTCTATCATGTGCATCATCTCGGTGTAACGCGTGTTGGCCAGGATATTACCTATACGATGGCTATTGTAACCAATGTAGCAGTCGCTGTATCGAGTGTAGCACATCATCGTCCTGTACCGCGTGTCAGCCTGGATATTACCTGATTAATGGCTATTGTAACCAATGTAGCACCCGGTGTCAATCATGTGCATCATCTCGATGTAACGCGTGTGAGCCAGGGTATTACCTATACGATGGCTATTGTAACCAATGCAGCAGTCCCTGTCTCGAATGTAGCACATCATCGTCTTGTACCGCGTGTCAGCCTGGATATTACCTATACAATAGGAATTGTTACCAATGTAGCAGTCCATGTGTCGAGTGTAGCACACCATCGTTCTGCACCTCATGTCAGTCCGGATATTACCACACACAAGGTATATGTGTCGCATGTGACACAACATGTTCTTCCTGTTCAAACTCGACCGGTGCCTGCACATCATGTCTATATTTGTCTTTTTTAATGGATGGAATATGTGTTCCTTGTGGTGAAAACTGTCTATCGTGTAACGGTACTTCAGGAACGTGTGACAAGTGTAGGCAAGAGTATTATGGCGATAACTGTCAAGTACGGTGTGACGAACACTGTAATGGAAGTTTGTGCGACAATATTTCTGGAAGGTGTATCAATGGATGTAAAGTCGGTTACTTCCAACTGGAAAACGAATGTGTTACCTGCCCTACCAACTGCACCACCTGTCAGGACAATGCTGTATGTACAAACTGTACAGAAAACCACCATCTGAACACCCTTAGTGATGGCTCCGTTGTGTGTTCCTTGTCCGATGATACGTGTGACCAGTCCAAGTGTATCAATCATGGTGGTGAGTTTTTATAATCGTTTGTTATTTATATTTTAAAATATACATATGCATTTTAAATATAGTTTTTCAGCCCCTTAATGTGAAAAAAAAAGAAACTCGACCTAAGGAATAATGAGATATGTCGGTAGTCTTAAAAAGGAAGGAAATTACAGTAATTAACAGTATACATAAAATTCACCCACTTAATTGTGGAATCTGACAACCTACACCCAAAATCTTTTCTAAAAATATTTATTAAATTATTGTAATCTGAACTGTTCCCGCGAAATGCTCGTTGTTGTCCAAGATATATGCAAAAAGTGAAGCGTGACATCACTGTTCTTTCACATCTGAGCAACTCTGCACAGTAAATTATTTTTAAACCACGTGACCATTTAATTTTGAGTTCCCGTTATATCATAATCCTGATAATAGGCTCTGACGTCGATGTTTACTTTAAGCAGAAACGTGATTTTAACGATTATCTAGTGCCTTCTAATGGGGGTGGTATTCAAAATCGTCATTGACTTAATTATAAGTTTTTGCAGCAAAAGATCACACGTAGCCCAAACAGAGGTAAAATATTCTTACATCTTTTTGTTATAGGCACACTTTCTATTACCACCTTTTAGAATTGAAATCAAACCCAAGATTATCTTGATGGCGTTATCGTTTGTCAATTAAATTTAATGAAAGTTAAATGTTTCCATTTATGTGATACTTAATTAAGTTTGGAACTTTATTAACCATGTTGTTAGAAAGAGACGTACATTTTAGCATTATGGCTATTACTGTCAAGTACGGTGTGACGAACACTGCAATTGAAAGTTATGTTCACATCCTTTTTATTTGAAAAGTGAATCAGTGAATGTAAAGTCGGCTACTACCAAAGGGAAAACGGATGTGTAAACTGCCCTTCTACGAATCCAACTGAATATGGAAGTATAACAATTATTTGCAAAAACTACGAATGGTCTCTAAGGAATGGGTGAAACTAGCACAGTTTTGTATAATGCATAGTTAGACCAACCCGAGAGATATTAAACCACGGAAACAGACCATGTTCATACCACTTGCACGTTTACTTGTTGTTTTTTAAATAAAAAACGAAACTGAATGCCACGGGTCGAGTCTAGTTCTCGTTGTCTTCTTGTTCAATGTTTCAATACATACATTTATAAATTTAGTATAATATGTGGAGAAAATATTTTGCATTATAATGTAAATAAAATGGCAAGCATATAACTTAACAGTCTTCATATTATATAACAAGGTATATCTTATAACTGCACCTACTCCAGAATTCGAACACATAGCCTTTGAGTCTGAACGTATATGCTTTTGTTTGTCTGACAATGTTTTTACAGATTAAGAATCTGACAGTAAGATTTTCGGCAGATTTTGCGAGCAAATAATAGTAAAAACTATTCATTTATAGAAAATCGATAGTAATATTGTTGCAACATCGACGTGTTTTAGCAAAGTTCTACACTCTCGATGGATAGTTCTTATAAAAACGTAAAACGTTGCATGTGAAAAGTCAGATTTCATCTATATTATATTGTTTGTAGTGTTAAAATGGAAATTGCAAACAAATTTACAGGATCGCAATAAGCGGATTTTAAGAATAATTTTAAAATTAGCCATACATTGTCAGGATTTTTGCAGCGACTTTACTTCTGTTTCGTGTGTCAGATCCAGCTTTTAATCATTATTTTCATTCATTATTTCGATTTGCATAGGAAAACGAATACTGCAGTGAAATTGTTGGTTACCTAACACGTTACTTTCTAGACGAGCACATGCACATTCTATAAAAGCATTTTCTAGAAGGAAACAACTAGTATTAAAAATTTAACTGCATATGTAGTCTACCATATTAGGGTTTTACTTAGCATTATTTCAAAACTGATGTTGACCTGCATAAACCTTCACATTAAAAACATTATGGCACAAAACTTTCTCATGTCAACTTACTTAAACTTATAATCAAAGCCCTCACATCCTTGTCATAACTGGGTTTCTTCAGCAATATGCAAGCAATTGCTGAGCTAGCCTTCTTACAACTACAATATTCTGTAACTTTAAAGAAATTTTGGCTTTTTCATAAAAGGCATTTTTATGAGTTTTTTAAAGTAGGATCCAACGTATTTTATATGTTAAAGGCGGATGTCACGTTAGTAATAGTTATGATTTATGACCTCATACGCCTTGTTTAGGATTAGAATAATATAACCGTGAAATACTCGATATTTTTTATATATTTTATTTTCTTACTCTAATATACACGTTGTGAATCTGAAACTATGCGTTTTATTATATTGCTCAACTTGTCTCACTTATAAAAGGCTCGACTTAAGAGATTAAGAGACAAGAAATTCGTCAGAGACTTCCAATTTTAGATTTTAGTCACTGTTTTCTTATAGTTTCAACGACCTGTCCGGTCATGTAATTTAAAAGCAATGTAAGGTCTTGGCTGTAAAAGGGTTAATTGCAAGCAATGCAGTACAACGAAGGATTCCCGGGTTGTAAATGTCAGCAATTAATTTTTTGAAGTTTTATAAAATGGTAACAAAAGTTATTAAGTTATGATTACTTAATCTTGACGTTGGTGGTCATTTGTCGCCTTTCTTGACGCATAATATTTGATGAGATGAACTGAATGTATATGCATTTTAAATAATGTTTTGACTATTCCCAATAACTTGATATAAGCGTCAATACATATGTTTACAAATTTATTATTAAGATGGTAACTATTATTATATAACATATATAGTCATCAAATGAGAAAAGAAACCAAGTCTTAAGCACTTAAAATTGAAGCCAGGATTATGATGCAAGATAAAGCCATGACCACTGCAAACATATTTATTTCATATTTCATAACTGCTTGTAAACCAGTTATTATCGAGTTCAATATAAATACAAGTTACTGTCAATCTTTAATTCATTGTTAAATGATATTGTCCGGAAGCGTAGCTTAACACAGTGCTAGGCGTTCTAGGCATTCTGGATTTTCTCAGGAACAAATCACCTTTTCAAATGAACCCTGTGTCGGTGATTTGTACAGACAATTGTTATGTTAGATGAAGAATATGTCGTTACTTGGCGTCTCTACGCAGAACTTATTTCTCAGTGCTTACACGCCTGAACAACTTGATGTGTAATTTCTGGTCGTATACGTCTTTGTATTGTTTCACATTAGATTAAATGCATATTGTGTATCGGTAATTTGTATTTAAATAATCAATTCAAAATAACTTACATATATAAATACATCTTTATTATTGATTCACAAGTTTTGCTGTAATGATGACCAGTTCCAACTTAAAATTACTTGTAGATTTGATATTATAAAATGATCTTATTGGTGGCCTTATGGAAGTTTTTGCCTGTGACTCAATTTACACGCAACATATTAAACGTCTGATGCACATAAAAATGTCTAACTGGTATTTTTTTTTTTACAAAAAACAGTACAACCTTCCTAAAATAATTAAGCTTGTTAGAGATTGGTTAATTTTACTTAAAATGTCTCTTGTACATTAACCCTATTAGCCTTTGTCTAGAGATTGTTCAGATTCACATACATGTACTAATTCTTATTGAACCTTTACTTATTTTCCTATCTGCAGTAAAATAATTATATTAAGGTATTTTAAGATAATACTGACAATAACATATTTTTATCTTGCTGCTTGCAGAAAGAAATGACACCTTTACAGGCGATACTAATTCACTGGAGACGACGTCTATTATAGTTGGTGTTGTAGGAGCGGCAATGGCAATACTTGTGGTCGTTGCCATTCTGATTGTGGTTTACTATAAACGAAGAAGGTGCGCTTCATGTTTCTTAAGGAAATGTGTGGTACATATTTTAGAAAAAAATATGATAAGCTCTAAAAAGGAACCATGGTAAAGTAACGTAAACTAGAGAACATTGGTTGTTATAACTTAATATATCATTTTATCTTAAAAGTATAGTGTACACTAACTTAGGAATTGACAATTTGTATTAATTGTTATGCTATACATTGTTTAACTGTTTTCGCTAAATAATGGCACCTTTAATTCGCCTTGTTGTGTAAAGGATTCTTTGCATCCTGTTTTATCTAAACGGTCGTTTTTTTCCCTATTCAAATAGTGTTTGTTTGTTAGGTAATGGCAATTGATCGGCATGATGCAAGATACTCCGACCTTTTACAATAAATTTTATTGTTGGAAAAATGTTGTCACAATTATTTAATTACATTTCCCTGTGCTTTGAAATGTACTTCATTTTTACAGTAAATCTAACCAGAATAGCGAAGCAACTGACACCACATCCAGCAACGTTGTGACATACAGTGTTTCTCGTCATGTAACAGAAATTGAAGGTAACTAATTAAGTGATACCTTCAGCTACTTTACTATCAAAAACCTAATGCTATTATTGAGCATGGATATCACTCTAAAACACTCTTCGATTCACATATATAGTTATTATCATATATAAGTTGTATAAGAGTATTACAATGTTCCTTATGTTTCAAAAGCAGACATGGTATTCAGTCAAAACACATTATACAGTCCAAACTGTTAAAAACGCTTTTATCTTTATAAATATTTGAAAGTGCATATTACGTTGCATTCTATATTTTATACATTTTCCTTTCATTCTAGCAGGACCGATCTACTCGAAACCGAACAAAGTGAAGGGCACAAGTAGCAAGGTGATGAAAGGGGCCGCAACACAGCACACGGTATCATCTACCTATGAAAACACCAGTCTAGGTCAGGGTCCATCACCTAAGATCACAGCATATGAAGACGATGACCTCTTGGAAGAAACAGACGGTCTGGATTCTGATCCTACAGGAGGTAAAGTACTGATAATTGTTAAGGAGCGTGTGTCGTATTTGTGAAAGATTGTGTAACAAAACTACGCATACAAACATCATGGAGATCGGTAAAAATACTAATAGTGTTATAAGATATGTCAAAATGGAATAATTTATGCAAAATAAACAATAACTAAGAACCAGGTTTTGCTAATTCTGTCAAAACCTCTAACCATGAAGGGCCCGTTTAGAAATAAGGAAAATCGAAGTATATACTTGTTGTTCTCCTTACAAAAATGTTTTGTTATTTAAAGTTCATTTTAGAAAAAAGCATCTTCCTTTAACCACACAAAACAGGCATGTTAAATTCATTTTGAGGTAACATGATTTAATTAAAACTTATTGATACATTTCTAAATTAAACGTTTCTGTAAAGCTATTTGTTGATCTTGCCATGTAGTAAAAACAGCCACTGGTATAGGTTTTGTTAACTTTAGATATAACGCGCGTTCATGTTTTCTTAGCATATAAAAATGTCATCAATTGTTCTTTAGTTTCTGAACTGTCATGAGTAAATTCTCACAGCTTTATTATCTTTCGTTTTATAAACAAATAGGCTTATGAAAACAAAAAAATAGCTTGCCTGCTTTTGAAAATAGTGCGATCACAGGTCGCGTCTATTCTGCTGATATCGTTTGTGCATCAAACATTTCCAAACATGATGAAGATCTATGGTTTTCTTTTCACATTTTACGGGTATTTTGTTTTTAACAAAGTTTCTGACATATCAGTGGAATATTATTGACTCTTACCACGATATGTTAACCATAAAATAAAATCCCTCATACATATTTGGGTTGAAGGTACAGTGGAAGGTGTGTATGACACGTATTACAACACCAGTGGGCTTCTCAGACGTCACGTCACCGTAAATACACTGGTAGAGGTTGTGGCAAAGAAATCACTCTCTGACTACGAAAACGAATTTAAGGTAAAATAGGGTTGTTGTATCTCTTTTCTTTCGCAAGTTGCAATTAAATATAATGGGTGAATATGTCTTATGTGTTTAACATTTTATCGTGACGCGTTGTTTTTATTTGAGGCGTGCATGAACTCAGCTGTGTCTCATTGTACATATTTTACTGACTGATTACACTATTTTTTTGTTAGTAAAGCAGTATTTGATTAGACTGAAGCTTGCTACTTAACCAATATTTAAACAGAAATTAAATCAGGGTTTTGTACTTAGTCAATTATATAATTGTCTAAGATGTTCTGCAGAAAAAAATGGTAGCGTTTTTAGTTTTTTAGTTTTTATAAATGCATTACTCAATCACCATACAGACATTCCCGGACGAGTTGGCAAGAGACTACCAAGAGGCAGTGAAAGCACACAATGCAAGGAAGAACAGATACAAAAAAGTCTACCCGTGTACGTATGTTTTTTATGTCAGATTAACTTACAAACATTCAGTTGAATTGAATATTTATTTATTTTTAAACCTTTCAAAGTATTAGTAAACGCAGCAGTCATTGATGTCAACAGCAGTAGATGTTATCACCTGGCAACAAAACACAATCCACATAAACAAATAATATGCATGATACTAGATTATTAACTTGAGTCATTAATTTGTTGTTTTTTTATTTTTTTGTTTTGTTTTTTTGCTTTGTTTTTTGTTTCGTAATCATTTTGACAAAAATTTTAAATATCGTTCAGATTGTAAATTCTAAAAGATACATATGGTGAGGGCTGCTTCTTAAACCTATTTATTCCCGGTCTTGGCCTCGCGTAACAACAGTGTAGGGAAAAACACCACTACTAGAGTCTTTGTTTTTTTGGTGTGTGAATTGATATTATAAATAATATTAATTGATATATATCTTATTTTTTTACTTCAAAATAATTTATTTACTGCTCAATAGTCATTACACTCGTGCTTAAATATATAACAAAGATTGAAGAAGACTATGGCAATAAGAAATAAATATTCGTAAATGAAAATAAATTCCATACATACTTTAGTAAGTTTTCTTCAGATGATGCAACACGTGTTGTGTTAAAAGACGGCGGTGACGGTGATTACATCAACGCAAGTTATATCACCGTAAGTAGTATAACATGACTTTGGTATTCCTTTTTTATCCAATAATATACACTTTTTACGTAATGTTTATAGTTAAACATATACATTTCGATAATTACAAATCTAGCCGCCTATTTTAAAGAAGATTAAAGTAAGGCATTATGTTTTATTAAAGTGTTAACAATAATAAGTATTGGTTCGTATTTAATAACGTTAAATGCTACTTTTACAATTATCTCAGAAATATTGTAATAAAGGAATTTTGAAAAAAAACATATCAAAAAGATTATTCATTTTCAGGGGCCGACTGGAAATATAGCATATATTGCGGCTCTAGGTAAGATAGATAACAAAACATATTACCCCTTCAAGCAACTGTTCTGACGAGTACACAATAGAGCTATTTACGATACGTCAGTAGTGTGACCTAGTGTAAATTAAAACATAACAAAACATAAGTAGTTTAATTGAGAAGCGGACAGCGGTATATTTAGTCTATTTAAAATTAAAAATATAAAAAAGGTGTATTTTATGTAAACCAGGCTTATAGTAATCCCATCATAGTTATACGTGACAGTCTGTGTGTGCACATGTTTTTTTGTGTGTTTGTACGTCTAGTATCACTTGTCTACCCTATACCCCGTAATGGGATGTCTTGTTCCAACCATGTGACTTGTCTAGTATGAATATCTATGAGTATTTATCCTTATATGGAAGTATCTGGGGGTGAAAGTGAGTTCGTATGTTAGGCTGCACGTGGGTTTCAATCTTTTACCTTTTCTAAACCACTGGCCTTTCTCTTCTAACTAACCAGTCACTCTCTCGCTGTCTGGTCAGATGAACGGTTCGACTGTTGAAAAAAATGCCATGTACCAGAATAATCTATTAACTATTCTGAAGTGTCCACCTGGTAATTACTATTACTATTTATATGACATTTAAATGTATTACTGTATTGTATTGAATTGAGTTGCATTGTTTATAAGGTTTACATTATTGAACTATATGAAAAGAATTATCTCTTATCTTATAAACTAAGACGCTTAATTGTTGTTTTCAGGTTTTTTTCTGCATGTTTATTTAAAATAAACAGCAAATGAGTTTAACCCCATCGTCGTAGTCACTAACACATACGAAGACCCCATTACATTTAGTCCATGACACGATAGCCTTTCGCGTGTTATTTTCTTGAAATTGATTTGGCCTCTTTTTCAGTTTCATATAATTACACCAATTGACCGATTTACCACGATAAGAAATAAATTATTTGTCATGTTGGCAAAATGATACAATAGATTAGTTAACGTGACTATCCACTAAAGGAAATAAAATATAACTGTAATATAACTTACAATAAACAGTTCCGCCAATGAATGATGTGTTATTCTCCCGTTCTGTTTTAATGATAAATAAAATAATAGTGTTTTAACTTCCCTTTTTAATTTCTATGAAGACTAACCTATTGATAATGTTAATGTAAAATGTATTTTAAAGTGATTATTACCATTATTATATAATTAATATTTATCAGAACGCATTAGCAGAAATATTTCTTGTCTTCGCTTGTACAGAAAAGCATTTGGAGCGATAATTTCCGATACTTACACGAAATGCATGCCCTTTAAAAATTAAAATTGAAGACTTTCGATCGTTCCAGGCCCGACGGTTGCTCACTCCGAGGGATTCTCTCTATTCTGGAGAATGGTTTGGCAGGAGAAAGTGGACAAGATATTGGTGCTGACCAAACTCAACGAGGGACAGGTACGAGGAAATGTATCATAAAAACATTTATTCCGTTTTCACTATTGCTTAATTTCAGTAAAAACAAACAAACAAAGGCAAACTAATCTCAATTGTGCGGTTCAATTGACCTGCAAACACACATAAGGAAGTCAAACAAAAACAATTTTTTATGGTTTTAGAAAATGAAGTTTGAGCGATACTGGCCGATACAAGGCACACCGGAGAGTTATGGTCCGGTAAAGGTACAGACCATTACCGAGGAGAATTTTGCCGAGTACACCATAAGGCGCTTCTACGTGTCTCTGGTGAGTAGAAATAGATTTTGTTAAAGACACTGTTCAAGTGTTGTTTATGTAAGCTTTGCTTGATTTGAATACGTTATCCCATCATATGACGTGTCAATAATATGCGTCTATTAAACCAACAACTAGAAGAAGCGTATTTTGTGTGTGTGTGTTGCCCGTTGAGATGGGAGTAAAGTTAAAACAAAAAAGGATTGATGCGAAGCACCAAAAGACGTCCAATATATGTTTAAAACAATAGAACAGTATGTCGGACGTACACTAACGACGGACATACGATGAGTACTTATATAAACATATGCAGCACCATTGATATAGCATACTGTTTATATGTCAAAGATTATATTTAATAATATAACCAAACTATTATTGATGAATAATGAATGAACAACCATCTTAAACATCTTAAAAACCCTTGTACAGGTGAAAATATGCCTGCCTTACTAATGTAGTTCGAAGTTGCCAAAATCGGTAACATCGGTACCTAATTTACGCGCTAAAAAGACGAAAGAGTTTGTATAATAATCAACACTTAGAACTGCTCGGTCATTTTTACAGGATTTACATGTCCATTTACCACAGAGTTATTATGACTGTTATGATAACTTCCACAACAGCTGATTGATAATTTAACGCTTTCACTAAAGGGCATCGTGCATCAGTGCGGACACCAATTATAATTACACTGTCTTAGAAGTTGACAGCAGCTATGTAATATTAACCAAGCGCATTTTACAGCTTTTTACACAATGATTTTGTTCCAGTTTGTTCATATATCATCCCCCAATTATTGTTTTTGATATTTGTTCAGATTTGATTGACCAGTTTAAACAAAGAAGTTTTTGATTGAGCTAATTTTAGCGTTTATGTGAGATTTAATACTTTCCTATGATAACCAGATGCAAAGACAAACGTAAAAGAGATAATGAGAATTTAGGCGTCACCCTACAAGGAAGTGGTCCGATAACCTTCCAAACAAAATCGTGACAATTAATTTGATATTTAGTAATTAGTAACGTCATCGAAGCGTTAAACTGCCGCTGTTGGTATAATGTACCATTTCTGCTTTATTGACATTGAATTTCAATGTTATTTAAAAGTAGACGTTAAATACAATGATACCATCAAAGTGTAAAGTATATTAAAATTGTTTAGTATTTTCAACGAGCATCATCGTGTAACATACACACGTAGTAACGGCTTAAACACTAGTTTGTTTAGTTTCATGTACATTTTTTTTTGTAAATATTGTACAATTTTAATAAATTTTGCGCTGATGGTCACTTGGAAAATCATGCCAACTAATGTACGTTTTCATCAGTTTACATACAGCCTATACCACACTAGGTCTACAGGTCATTAAAAGTAAATACACCCCCACCCCACCCCCTTGTATACATATGCAAATGATGCACACAATATATTTTAGAATAATAAATCACCAGAATTTTTTAACAGGGGGCATTCCTAGCAGGCTTCCTGAACTTCGTAACTAAATCACAATCTTCCAACATATGTTTTTATTAACCACATCTTACTGGTATTGTAAAATGTTTTTTTCTAAGAACTTTCAACAAAGAACCGTGTACCAGGCTCACTACACGGTCTGGCCCGATCGCAGCATCCCGGATAATCTAGTCAGTCTTCTGAATTTCCGACACAAAGTCGAGGCTCTCCCGACCAAGAGGAGCGGTCCCATGGTTGTCCACTGCAGGTAAAATCAGTTCTATGAAGCATGAAGCAATGACCCATAAACGATCAACACGTTGTAATACTTTTCGATAATTGTTTGTTTTCGTTTTCTATGTTTTATACTTTTAACTGCATGTCCTAGGCAAAAAAACATACCTTCTTACTTCAGTATACGAAATAGCAAACTATTATTTAGTCACAAAACTTACCTGAACTTAATGCAAGGACACACGGCCTATTCGAATCAGGCTGATTGTTTTACCTTATTTAATGTTTCCATTCGATATAATACCTGATACTTGCACGATAGTGCTGGCATCGGTCGGACGGGGACCTATATCGCCCTGGACCAGTTGATCCACGAAGGTCAATCAAGTGCCTCAATAGATGGCACTGCGGAACACAGCGTTGATGTATACGGATGTGTGAGTGCGCTCCGGGGACAGCGGGTGTACATGGTCCAGAATGTTGTAAGACCTTTTTTCTTCTAATTATTTATTTAACGTTTGCTGATAGAAGGTGTTGCTTAATTAATACAAGATGAACAAAGAGTCAATGTCCGATTGCTTTTCAGCAGAGTGTTAAGGTTGTATATAACTTTGACAATCATACACATTTTATCACATAACAAAACATTTAATATATAATGCCGGTATACCTTTTGAACTTTAAGCATAAACCTATTGGAATGAAATATATAATGTTAAACATAATATATTCGTCCAAACCGACAACGAGTCGACAAGATTAAAGCAAAATACTGTATAAACAAATACATTGCGTTATACAAGAAGTGTCTGCATGCAGCTTTTGTTTTCAATCCTAGGACCAGTATCGTTACCTACACCACGCCCTTGTCCACGCACTGACCGTCGATACGGGTCCGCTACCAATCTACCAACTTTATACTTGTCTCAGTGATGAGGGGAAATCACGGCTGGCCCAACAGTTTAAGGTACAATATTCTTATTAAGTTAAATTATACTCTAATTTAGATATTGTCGGTTATGAATGAAACAGAACACAAGGCTAAAAAAAGAGCATATGCACCGAACACAAATCAGCCAATCAACACCAAGCCGTTAGTGTTAGACCACTTTACATGTAGGAATTTATTGAATTATATAATGTTATAATGGAAAGATGCCTTAAGAATGGTGTATGCCTTCATATAAATTTAAAACATATGAAATTGTATATATATATTGTCCAACACAAGATGCTTCAGCGGATTGAGATGCTAAAGGAAGAAGACACGACGGTTGTTGAGAATAGGAAGAAATCTCACAAGAACAGACCTGGTGTAGATATTCCAGGTAATGTGCGACAAGTCATGACATGATATTTTATGCAATATTTATTTATTTATTTAAATAATTCCTTATTACGTTCTTACCATACTAATATACATGTAATTATGTTCAATGAATCCTAATGTAGCTTATTCATGCCGAAAAACTGACGAGGATTTAAGCCACAACGTATCGTAAAACAAGTAAATATTATTTTCGGTAACAATCAAATAATACATCGGATTTTCTGAATGATTATAAAATGTACATTCTTTTCTCTGATATTCTTTTTGTAAACTGTTCAGGTGACAAGCACCGACCTTTACTGACGTATCAAGGAAAGTCCGGGGACTCTGACTATATAAATGCGGTGTACCTGGATGTAAGTAGACGAGTTCACTTCGTATTTGATGCAATAATTAGTTTGGTATTTTCTTCGTTCAAAAAATGTTGTCGCAGAAAACTGCGAATTCATGTCTTTTAGTCACTTTTGCTTCAAAATATGATGCTTTTACAAGGTTAAAAAGTTTTACATTTATTACAGAGAATGTGAGAAAATTAGGTCTATAAATTTCTCTATAGAAACGGATCTTTTGTACTTACTATCATTTTTCCTGGTTTTAAAACTGTTTGTATTAAATGACAACTCGTGTCAGATTTTCTTTATCGCCAATATACAATTTTAAGAAAAAATAAACAACAGTACTTGGTAAAACAGTAGAAGACGATCTGCATTATGATAACGTCCATGACGTCATCAATCTGAAAGCTGTCTTACACCAGTGTTATATAACAAAATATATAACACGTGTATTAAACGGAATAAAGGGGAATCATGAGTTATTTTATATTTAGCTTTCAAATGAATTTAATATTGTTACCCTGTTAAATGTTGAAACGGATTTATTTTAGGTCATTTCAATAGCCCTAAAACTAAGGTTTGTGTCGTGCTTGGTTATGTTTATTATTATATTTAAAATTGAAATAATTTACTTTTGTGTCCATACTTTTCGCAGGGCCATGTTGCCAACTGCAAGTTCCTGATTGCCCAGACTCCGCTCCAGGACACCGTAAAGGACTTCCTCAGACTCGTGTTTCAGGAACACGTCCACTGTATTGTTTCCATGAATCCAATAGACATCAACGACAAGGTGAGAAGCGTAGGGTCGACCATTTTAAGTGAAACACAGATGTTGTTTATTTTATCATGTATCGAAACGTGATATAATGGCCGTATCAATCATCGTTCAGAAACAGGTAATTATATTAAAATAAAGACTTTATTTTCACACGATACTGTAATCCGAGTTCATGTTTTAATAACATTTGCATTTTATTTATAAGCCTATGTGTACATTTACACTAAAGGTATACTTATCAGATAAGATACAACTAACAATTGGCTATAAGTGTGCAATTTTCGCAATAAATGCAATCCTACAATCTGAACCTATTCGTCATCTGTCAGGATGTTATGCAATGTGAACATAAATACAATGCTGGGAAACTGTATGTTAGCTTTGAACATATGATGTGTTGACGTGTATCAGCTGTCATTTTGAGTTGTTAATTCTTTAAATAACTGAATTGCGTAAGTATCTTGTTTTAATATGTCCTTTTATTAACAACAAGCTTTGAGTATCGTATTACTACTTAAGCTCGGGTTTATGACTAAAGCCAGACTCTTGATACATGTTTGTTGTTACCTTTAGAACGTTGGAAGATACGTACCGGCGACCGAACAGGAGATCAAAATTGGCACATTTACTGTTAGATGTCTGACTTGTGAGACAAAATCAAATTTTCTTCTGCGAGAACTTAAATTCCAGAATAGAAGTGGGGTAAGTATTTTTGAAACACACGCATGCGGTTCCGGCTAGAACAGTTTATATTTAAAGACTTTAACTGTAGTAAAAGTTCATGTTTATTCTGCAAAACCAATACAGGAAACAATTAAGAGTTTCCAATACAATGTTTTGTATTTATATATTTGTATTGTCTTTGATACAGATGTATTATTATCGGCTGTTTATCTTCCTTTCGTGTAGAGATAGAGGAATTTGTGATTTTCCGGAAAACTGGCATCAATTTAAGGATATACATACAAGAGGCAGATATTTCTAGTATAAATGTGTTAAATAAATCCACTTATCACCAAGATTGTGTGCCTTTTCGTTTCTGTTTAAAATGGCTTGAATCTTTGTTTGTTTTCCCGATGGTCTTTAACCTTTCAAAATGTATCACTTGTATATATCAACTATTAATGTCTTAAGAGAGCAGTTGCAACTGTGTATAAAATACAATCACGTCAAACTATAAAATCCTAACGGGTTTCTTTCATCTTAACAGCGTTCATTATAGGTTTTATTGAATGTGTTAACATGTATGTAACTTTCCAGTATATGTAATTATATGAAATGTAGTTAATCTGAGACAGAACGAATGATACTGCAACAACAGTACGGATCACTCATTATGTTTTATCATTTACATGCAGGATTGTATATAAGAGTGTTGTTTTTAGGACAGGTGATTTTTAAGAAAACATGTTTGTTTTTGTATAATTGTGTGTATATAACTTAGTTTAGCCAATATATGATCATTCGAGACTAGACTGTTACAGAAAAGTCGCTTGACCCTTTATAGACAAACATGCTTTATTACGTGTATCTATGTCGTATTCGTGTTATATTGGTATTAAAGTACGAATTCATTTTATTTGTATGTTTTATTTATGATTCAGATTTAATGTATAAATTGCAGGCATATTAAACGTTGTAATGATTTTTATCAAATGTATTGTTAATTGTTTGGAGTTTTTTATATAAAGTATTCACGAAGCTGTATTATCAACCACAGAAAGGCGTCAAGGAGATCACTGTGCAACATATTCAGTACACGGGCTGGACGTCAGGTGAAAAGGTCCCTGTCAGGGCCGAATCTCTGGTGCAGACAATCAGGGAGGTGGAGAGAACAGCCGGGCAGCGCCAAGAGCCAGGACCTGTACTCGTCCACTGTCTGTGCGTTACCTTATTGAATTCAAGTGACTTAATTCTGATCATGTTGTGATGAAAAGATGAAGATGATAGCTGTGATGATGATGATGATGATGATGATGCTGAAGTTGATGAGGATAATAATGATAATAATGATAATAATAATAATAATAATAATGACAGTGATGATGCTAATATAAATAATGATAATAAAAGTAATAATAATAATTATGATAATAATAATAATAATTGTATTGTTTTTTTATTGATGCTAGTTCTAGTAGTCGTAGAAGTAGCATTAACAGTAGTAGAAGTAGCAGTAGAAAAAGTAGTACTAGTAGTTGTAATAGTAGTTATAGTAGTAGTATCAGTAGTAGTAGTAGTAGTAGTAGTAGTAGTAGTAGTAGTAGTAGTAGTAGTAGTAGTAGTAGTAGTAGTAGTAGTAGTAGGTGTAGTAATAGTAGTAGTAGTACTAGTAGTAGAAGTATTATTAGTAGTAGTAGTAGTAGTAGTAGTAGTAGTAGTAGTAGTAATAGCAATGAAATTGGTAGTAGTACTACTAGTTCTAGTAGTAGTAGTAGAAGTAGTAGTAGTGGTAGTAGTAGTATAATGCAATACGTAATTAAGCTTATTGGACATATTTATCGATAGCATTTATGAGTATTATAAACAAAATTATTGCTTCGATTAATGTTTCATACACGGTTTATGCAACTAATCTGTTTCACCCTCCAGGATGAGTGCAGAGCGCCGTGGCCTGTTCGTTACAGTTTCCCTTCTCATGGAGAAAGCTACCAACGACCAGGCGATCAGTGTCGTCAACACCGTCGCTCAAGTGAGGGATAGAAGGCCTATGGCTATACCGACAGTGGTAATACGACTTGTTAATCATAATAATATAATTGTTTTGGAATTAAAAGTTTTTACGCAGTCGTCAAACGTTAGGAAATTAAAAATCATTAAATTGTTTATGTTTTTCCATTGAGATTGACTTTTCATTTAAAACATATATTTATGATATCGTAATTTTGATTTTAAATAAGGTGTTACTGTCTTTACATATTTAAGACTGTTGATACGTGCTTCATAAACTATATGTTAATTTTTACGTGATTATGTTTCCAGGAACAGTACATCTTCTGTCACGAGTGTATCGCCGTAAGCAGCCAGAGTGCCGAGTACACCAACGTAACAGAGATCTCTACGCACGATATATCATTGACGTCTCAGGGTGTCGTGTACGATAACGTCACTGAAATCTCCCACAAGATGTAAATGGACCTTAAACATAAATACATATACGATGCATCTAGGTAAATTTTTCTGTAAAATTAACTTAATTTTTATAGAAATCTGTAGGGACTTAAATGTAAATTGTGAATCATAATGTGAGGTTATAAACATGTCCATAAGTACGCTTGCCCTTTCTTGGTGCCAAAATAATAGGAGAACAATTTAGCTTTCTATCATGGTAAAGGGATCATTTACCACTAAATGTCTAGACGGGTAGGTCCATTGGGTATTCAACAAAATGAATAAAGAGATTTAACGACTTATTCTTGAAAATATAACAAAAAAACAATAGTTTTATCAATAATTGCCCATAATGATATTTGATGTTTTGCCTATATACATTTCATGTTAAGTGGCTTTGTGTAGATCGTTTTATTGTCAGCAAAGTTTGAAAGTTGTCCGTGCCCATAATCCTCTTAACAATGTCACACAGACTGGTAGTTTAGTATTGTGTTCACACATGTACTGTCAGTGCAAACTCAGTACCGGTTGTCCTTCTGAGTCATAATCTGAGAAATCCTTGTAATATACAGTTTCTTTAAGATCTTCTTCTCAGTTAAGATGCGAGAAACCGACTAGGAAATGATGTCACGTAACTGAGTTAACTTTTCAGTTAGGTATTTCGCATCAATTTCTAAGAAATATTTGTGTTATAGCTGACTATGTTCACACCTTTGATGATAAAGACCGTGTTTGTCATGTTCAAACAAATTCCTACCTTTGTTTAAATCGACGTTGAACAATTTCTCTCTGTCAATGTGCGTAGCTTTTCATGAATTTCCGAAGTAAAATATAAAAAAAATCATGTAAACCATTGTTTGGCAGTAACAGAAAATAGTTTGTCCGTTAATTTGAACAAATTAAATCATGTTAAGTACACTTGGTCATAGAAAGGGAAGAACAACACGCATTTGAAAAACATGGGGCAAAACCATTTTAGCGGACAGCTTGTGAAAGATTTTCTGCTAGAATGTTTGTTAATCGTATTAAATCTGTGTTGTATTATAACAGTTCTTACTTAGTATATTTATGGATTTTTAGTGAGGGGATTGTTGCTTTATGTAATCTATGCCGTTCTCTCTTTATAATATGTATTTACTTTGGTGAAATGAATTGCATTTTATCCCTTACACATAACATGATAATTTTTCATAACTTAAACAGTACTGAAGAATTAATGAAACAGTTTAGAGTACATAAATGTTAATATGATATTTTTAATTGTTTTCACTATATTCTCAATTTACTTTCTCAATTTGATTTCAAAATTTGTTTTGGTTCAATCTTGTGTTTTTTATGATAGTTTTATAAACAAAAGTGATACTCAATTAAGGAATTTCACTTAAAATGGAATAAAACATTTCCATTGGCAATTAAAATTAAAGACAATAGGCAGTTATAGAGAAAGAGAAAAATAGAGACAGACAGAGAGAGAGACAGAGTGAGACACAGACACAGAAAGAGACAGAGAGAGAGAGGGGGGAGGGAAAGGGAGAGACAGTCGGGAGAAGGAAAACTTTCGCAAATAAAGCACACAGTCGTAAAAAGATTTATCTTTAGATTACTGCCAGGCACCATAGGAAATATTTACTATTAAGCATTTAAACAGCAAAGTGAAAGTTGGTACAAAAATTGTTTTGTGGTTATGGCACTGAAGTATCTCTTTGCATAGTTGTATTTAAATATTAAAGATATATTTTTCTTCTATGGAGTATTAAGCCGACAAACGGCTCTTACATTTCACCGCGTGTGTATTTAAATTATATTATATATCTTCTTTTTAGCATTTCATTTTTCTTTATTAATTTTTTTTTAATCCATGACTTTTTTCATGAAACACATCCGTTGTGTTTGTGTTATCTTGGGCTGTATTTTATTATAGTGAAAAAAACATTTTAACTAAAGGTCAGACGTGATTTTATTGTTTGTTCTCTGTTTATTCTTTTTATTTCAGTATCAGTCTTATTCTTTAAAAGGTTAATTAATGTTGGCGACATTACACAAACCATAGATTGGTGGTGTTTAAGAAAACCGTAAACAAATTCTTAGAATGTAAACATAGGTCTTGTTTTTTTTTTGCATATAAATTCCTTATAAAAGGAACAACTATATTTCAGTCACTTTGTTTCTTGCTAGTGTTACATTACTTAGCTTTATAAATGATAATAAGTATTAAGTTGTGAAATGTAAGTACATTGAGGCTAATCAGATCAATATTAGATCATTTCAATACTAAATGCACCTTTCTAAGTTGTTGTGTGTCGAATCTGCATATAATATTTTTATTTTCTTTTATTCTTTACAATTCACATCTACTAAGTTTTAGTAATCCTGTATTGAAGTTTGCCGTGTTTCAATTATGCTTCAGTCTTATATTCCTTGACACGTATTACGCTTGTATATGTATATGTGTATGTGTGTATTTGCCTGAACTTTAGTAGACATTGATATCTAACCCAATACCCCAATTAATAGAAACTTGTTTTGAATTATCTTATTGTTTGCTGAAGTTCCGAATTTTTTTGTCGTATGTTGACTATTCCATTACTCTTTACTCACAATTAATCTTTCCATTATTAAGCCATAATATCATAATCTTTAACTTAATAGATTTGCCTTTGGTGTATCTTTTTAATCATAAATTCAACGTTGTTCAGCAAAGTTTCGATCATGTGCGCTAAAAGAAACGCAATACCAATTTTGTGAGTGTTGCTTTACAGTGTATAGGGGTGTACTTTGAAAAAATTACTGACTGTTTACAGACTGATATTTTTGTGAGTTGTTTGTATAATAAAGAACATAAAATCGATTTTTTGTTAATCTTATGTACTATTTGTTTTAATGGACGACAATATTGTGTTAGGTTTAACAATATTGATATGGTTATTTGTTAGACTGTTTCATTCCTGGTTTCAATAAAATACACTTTGTTTTATTAATGGTTTCATAATTGCTTTGCTGTAATCACGCATATTTGATAAAATAAACAATACAAATAATAGTGTCGTCTCTTTTCCCATTTTAGTCAATGCCGTTTTGATTTACAGTTTGATTTTTCTTTTAAAAAATGCAATTATGATAATTATTTCATAATGTTGCTATAATTTATTGGTAAGCGAACACAATTTTTTATTTACACAATCAGGATTACGTTTGGCATTACTAAACGTAACAACCCAAAACTCAAGACTTTCGTAAAACTGTATGCTTCCTGATTAAAGGTCATTTTACTATTTCTGACGTCAATATAAAATGATCTCCAGACTGGTGTTACTATAGGTGAGGCACAATGAAACAATGTCATCGGTATGAAACTAATTAAAAGAAGTACATGACATAGAAGATTGATCAAAACTTCTACGACTAGTTATACATTTAGCCTAACGTCAATTCCAATAATATAATGAGCGTCGATTGAAATTGATTAAATATTTACTTAGGTTACATGTACGGTAACATGTGTATGCAAAGATTCGGTCAATCGCAATATATAATTAAATGTCGATGAACGAACTATGTACCAAACTCAGAAGCTCCGTTGGTTAAAAATGGACATACGTTTTTTTTTTTTGTTGTTTTTTTATTGTGTGTGTGTTTTTTTTTCTTTTACTTTGTAATAACTGTTGAGAATATTCCAGCATCCACATTTATAGCGACAAGAAAGGTTTGTTTTAAGCATCTGCCATATAACTATTATTGAAAAGATAGTACATTTGTTCCTTTTCCTTCCGAAGTTCATGACCTAATCATGCATTTCCTCTTTTGACGGTGTGTACACTATGACTAAATACCGTAACTGGAAGCATTCTGACATTAATACTAAAATGAGTTGACTTTCGGGGTTCTAAGAAGCTTTTGGAGCTTATTCGGTTAGAACATGAAAAAAACATTAAAGTAGTGACTTTTTAGACAATGTAAAAAACAAAAACCATATAATCATTTAATATCGTGTCGAGCTTCTTACAGTTTTACATAAACTTTATAGTGTGAGTTTATTAGGAGAGTATACTAGGGATATATTTAGTTCACTATAAATCATAGGCAAGTGGGCAAAGTGGGAACAAACCCTGCAATCTAGAACCGACCATTTTACTTTATAGTTTGCGACATCTATCTATCTATCTATCTATCTATCTATCTATCTATCTATCTATCTATCTATCTATCTATCTATCTATCTATCTATCTATCTATCTATCTATCTATGTAATTTTGTATCTATGTATCTATGTATCTATGTATCTATGTATCCATCTATCCATCTCCCATCTCTCTCTCTCTCTCTCTCTCTCTCTCTCTCTCTCTCTCTCTCTCTCTCTCTATATATATATATATATATATATATATATATATATATATATATATATATATATATATATATATATATATATATATATATTTATATATAGTGCCGAGTACACTATCGTTGACTCCAACTATATGTTCTGTTTGTTTAAGTATATTAAGTATTTCGCAGCGATCGTGACTGGAATCCACGCGGTAGGTGGCTAAGCAGACAGTATAGGGAAATAATTGTTCTGATGTCTGTTTTATGTACATCTATAAGAAGATATAAGGACACGTTGTTTGGCTAAAATTTTGGTCCATGGACACATGTAAAATACTTTAAATTATCTTGCTTAGTTCCACTAAGAGAAAAGAAGAATTCCTTTCAATATCCAATTAATTATTTACTTATTTACATTTGACTATTGACGTATCTTATAATAACTTACAATGTTCTTTTCAGAACGTACACATTTTCACATTTCCTTAGCGTTGATAAACAGTGAGTGAAGGCCTTAAGACACTTGATATCATATATTGCTTGAATTCAAATCAAACCTTAAGCTTTGCTTGCATCTAAATAGAAATTCAATTAGGTACGCCTTTTGCGATGGGCCTTTCAAAATTCATACAAACAAATTATATTAAATATAAGTCAATGTCATATATGCTTTGGCTGTGAATGGCTTCGCAAAAAATCTTGTAAGTAGATATGTATTCTTTTCAGTGCTGTTTTCACTTACTTAAAGCTTCAAGGTAATGGTATTATCACATACGATTCAAACACTAATTTAGACACTGATGTAGACAACACTGCCAAGAGTTCAACTTTTCGCCCAGCTAGCATTTGTCTTATTTTTGGAAGAAAAGCCAAATTTCACGGGGATTAAATTATTTTTTTTATAAATTGGTCAAACTGTTTATTCCTGAGCTAGTATGTTGTTATTTTGTAAATGCAAATCCTTCATTCTGGTTTTCTTTCTTAGTCATAAAATTAAAAAAAAAAACGTTTATAATGCACACTTACTTTAATATGTTTTTCTCAGTCAATATTCGATAAAACGGGGAGGAGGGAAAACAGAACTGAGCTCCTTGTCTGTGTATCCTGAGACAGATTCTAAAATATTTTGGTTGCAGCAAATCATTTCCATTTTTGTTGACACAGGTCGACACGGACATATGCAAACTAAAATAAGTTAAATTAACATATCCTTTTCGATACAGCTTCGAAACTGAGATATATTTTATAAATTCCGATAGTTATAAAATAGAATTATACATATAAGTAATTTAGAACTTATCCTTGAGTTTACATAATGTATCGACTATTTTAAAATAAATTCAAATGAGTCAGTGTACTAGCATACTTTTCATTTAAAGTAAAGCGCAACACACACAAGAAAATCATGCGACAAAGTCCGTTCAGCGGACCGTTGGTGTAGATGTGTCTCTACAACAAAGCGTTTAATCATTTAAATTTTAAACGATGCTTTTACATGGTCCTCGGAAATATGTTCAATATTAAGTCTTCTGTTCTAACTGTTCTAGATAGGTAAGTGTATAATCCTGTTTGTTTGCATTGTATAATGGTTATTGTTTATAGTAAGTGGATTTCTTATTGCCTGTTTATAAGCGTTAATACGTTTTTAAATAATACATTCAAAAATTTAACACATTATGCCAAGTAATCACCACCAAAAATTAAATTGGCTTGTATTCGATCGATTTAAAAGAGCTTGTGAACTAAAGATAATGCACTTTTTTATATCTACTTAATATCTACAATAAATCAATTTGGAGTATATCATTATTGAAAAATCATATATTTTCTTTGTTTATTTTTACATTCGTTATGGCAACAAATCTTTCTATAGAATAATCACCAACATATCTTTATACGGATAAGAGCGTTTTTTTTTTTATTATTATTATTTTACATTTTTATTTCATAATTTGTTTAAGGTTTATCTTTGGTTTTATATGATTCTACAATTTAATTCAATTTCGGACTTATTTTCAATACGGTAAAAAGAGGGAACTTAACATTACTTAATAATAATATTAATTGTTAAGAGTAAAATAATTAGAGAAAGCAAGAGATATGGATGAGAAAGGTGGCATGAGAGACAGACTTTTGCGAATAAGAACGTAACTACCAGGATGATATATTTTATAAGATTTCAACAACGCACACAGATTTTAGCTCTATAATACATGTGTTGCCGTTGACATCTGTCCATTGTGTTTGTCTTACGTTGAGATTTACTTTCTTTTCATGACATAAATATTCTCATACAACGCACTGGCATAAAATAGTATTATTTAACAGTAATTAAAATATTCCACATTTCAGCAGCCTTTCGTGAAGGGAATACGTTGAAATGTTAGTGAAATGGCTTAAGCATTTAAACAATCGGTAACTTAGCAAAGAACAACGTTCGTACCAGTCAATTAGTGTTTACTGATAAATGCAAGTTAACCTTGACAACTGAGGACACAAACAGAGGTGATGTTAAATGAAAATACCCATAATTTTTATATTGAACACATTTTAAAGATCCGGCGCGTGTTTCTATTATTTTTCTCTTTTAATCTCAAACAAAGTAGTTTAATTCTATTTTAAGTTAATGCTGACAACATTCAAAATCTCAAAGATTGATAACAGTACACTTACATTTCGGTCACTTCGCCTCTGATCAGTGGTACATTTACCACGTCTGTTAGATTATCTATTGACCGCAAATTAAAGACGCTCTTTTAAATATAAACAATTGTTAATTATATGTAAGTAAATGTAAATCAATCATTTACTGATACTATTTTGTGTTTTATTCTTGTGATATATTTTTATTATAGTTTATATTTTTAGTCTTTACATTTAGGCTTTGTGCTTTAGTAGTCCTATGATATAAAACGCTTGTTGGTAATTTTTTTTATATTTAATAATATTTTAATGTGCCTATTATTAATCTTTTGCGCGTTTTAGTATGATATTATTTGTCATATTTGTCAATACTCACTTTTTTAAATTTCAGTCAATTTGTCATAATATTATAATATTTCAAATTAAAGTTTGTCTTTGCTTATAAGAGATGCATATTTTAAACCTTAAATAAGCTGCTGTTAAAGATTCACTTATATGTGCAGAAAGCAAAAGAAGATAAACTGTGTTTGTTTTGCTTTACATTTAAGTGTATAGAAACCCGAGTTTAAATCCTTACGATTTCGAATCAAATGCTATACCTGTAGCATAGCTATTCTGCTCAGTGCTATTGTTGTAAAGTTGAACACAATTTCGTATGATAGGTCTTCCTTGTATTCAGCTCTTCTTTATTTTTTGCTGTTTAGGAACACATTGGAATTGTTGCAAAATAAAAGACAATATTTTGTCGAGTTGCATTTATCAACACTGTAATATTGATTGAATGCTTCTTTAAAAAGGTGCTGCCTTTTTGGAATTCCTTAAGTAACTTGATCATTTTATGCATTTCTTGGCTTCACAAATATACACACCAAACCTTGGAAATAAAACAGTTAGTTTTAATATATCCGTAATCTGTCTACTTTCCAATTAAAGGTGCTTTGATATAACCTGGTGACAGTATGGTGGTTATAATGCCATAATGGTGTAATTATTGTTTATACCCATTTCTTCAAACCCATTATTAACTTCTGTAAACCAGTAGTGTCGTTAGATAACAATTTGAAACGAGAGTTGTATGAAACAGAGGATTCGCTTCAACAAAATCAATACATTCAGTCAAACTATAAACCCATTCAACTAATACTTCCTGTTGAAACTGTTCAAAAATCATAACTAAGGTTACATCTTGAGAAATGCAAACATTGTATCAATCGCAATGTATAATGAAACCACCATATAGGGAGCGTTATCAGACGTAGTAGCGCATTAGGTAGAACATTGGGCAGCCTTACAAGAAGTATTTGAGTCGAGGTTATTTTTGTACTTGTAGCATTTAGTCTATTATTTATGAGCAGATTGGTATCTCCAAAATAAAAAAAAGTAAAAGCAAGTTTTCTAGTATTGTGTTGAAACTACAAACCATGTATATCGGTAATGGAAAAGCGTATACACATGTAGGCAAAGGAAATCTGAACAGGCAGTGTAAAAGTCTCGACTTTTAAGATATACTTTTAACTAGCCTTTGAAATTTAACAGGTTAAGACATGAACAGCTATGAACGTTGTATTTAATATATATATTATGAAACATAGTATCAGATGACAAGATGTAATCTCCTTTATAACCCATTGTAGAAATTAAAAATTGTGGCTTAAACAGCATCATACACTGGTAAAAGACCCCAATCATTATAATCAAGAAAATGTTTATGCAGAGCGTCAAAGTCGCCGGAAATAATTTTATCAGGAAACTATGTATTTTAGCATAGAAACTTGTAGCACCACTTCATTGTGGAATTAAATGTGTCAAAAAGCGCATCTTCTTAACTGAGTCAATTTAATGTGTGAATGAAACAACATCTGTGAACAACATCTACTCCAAAAATGCTGTTTTCAAACAAATAATCGTGGTACGACTTTAAAATGATACGAAGACGCCAACATCCTCCTTTGAGCGAGAAATCCACACACACCTAACACAAACATTGCATTTGTAAGACCCATTTATTTCACAATATTTCTACAAAGGTAATACTGTTAAAAACAAAAGTCAATTAAGTTTAAATCTTAACAAACCTTGAATAACGAGCAAATACTACACATATGTCTGTCAAAGTCTTTGAGTAAATGTGTTTGTAAGTTACTGCAGTCTGTCCAAATATAAACTAATCACATCACTAATTGTTGTTATATTAACCCACATGTTATTGCGCGTTTCGATCCACAAAAGCTTTTATTTGGGTTGTAAAAAAGGACCAAAACTGCGACTACTGACAATTTAAAAAGAAAAAGACTAAAACTTTTATACGAAGAAATGCTTAACTATTGATATGACACTGAAGAGATTGTGGTCGCATTAGTGCAGTCCTGCAATTTAAAAATAAGAATTTGACAATTGAAAATCGACATGCGTAAAAATTTTCTTGTTCCTTTACCATAGTTTCTATGTTTATGTGTTTAATGTAGTAGTACTTTGAAGTCACAATAAAAGAAATAGAGCACTTTAGTAAAAATGTAATGTGTTCTTTAAAAGCTGAAATAGAATAATAATTTCAGTTTACTAAAATATGATCGCTTCTCTTATACTCGAAATGTCAAAGTACAAATAACGTCTAAGCTGTTTATCTACACTAAATATCTAATAATTTGTCATTTTTAACTAAAGCTTATACGCATTTTTGTCTAACTTCTTTATTCAATGAATTAAAACAAAAATGTCAAGGAGATAAATAAGGTTCTGCTTTTAAAAGATATTGTCTTGTCTTGATAAGCGTAGTTCAACAAGCACTGGCAAATTTACATAACCTTATCAATACAACTTTGTTCTGTATAGAGTGCATTTTAAGTGCTACATTCATTATTGTATAATGTTATTATGTATTCTGCACTTATCATCTGTACAGGAACAAAGCATAATATTTTATGTGGTTGTGCAGCTTGTCCAGTTAACTGCATTTCGTGTCGCAATTACAATAAATGTGACAATTGTGAGAAAAGATTGATGTTGTTACATACCAGCGGAGAATGTAAACAATGCAGCAGGCAGTCCCAACAGGGTTGTACCTGTATATCATGCAATGATACATCTGGCGTATGTGATCAATATAAACAAGGCTATTATGGAGAAACATGTACATCCATGTGTTTGGGGACATGTAACGACAACATATGTGACAAATATTCAGGAAAGTGTATCAGTGGATGTAAAACTGAGTTTTACACGTCGGGCAATTGGTGTGCGCCGTGTCCAAACAATTGCACATCATGTCTAAACGGAAATCAATGTACAAATTGCACTACTAAAGGAGAACTGATGACGGCTTAGTTGTGTGTTCCCCGTGTGATGATACGTGTTCATCGTGCGAACAGTCCCAGTGTTTACCCTCTAGTAAGTGTCCTTATATCGCAACATTAATTGCTGACATATGTCAAATATACATTCGCACTGGTTTTTGGGAAAAGTATTAGTGCCAAAGCAATTCGCGAATAACGTTTAGAATGAGCTGTTTTTAACTCGATTGTACCTAACCTTAACCTTTGTTCAGTTCAGAAGCAGAAGGAAAGATAATTGAAAGCTCTTTCAACTTTCGTTTAAAAAAGTCGGGTTGACAGGTGCTCGAGGGAAACGGCCTGCATTTTTTGGATATGTTCGTAGGTAATCGTAAAATGTTTCATATCGATCAACTGCTTTTCAGAGGAATGCTTAATGCTGAAAAATAGTCGAAATCAAGATTTTCCTTAACTTTGTTATTTTCTAAATAGTTAGAGTGTCATTTTACGTTTATAAAGGATATTAAGACTGGAGAATGTTAAACGTGTTTACTTTGATTTTAATATTTAAAAAACATATGAACACAAACACCAATTTAAATATCGGCTCAATAAACGCATGATTATAAAGTGCACGCTTAAACAACAGTGGTCAGTGTCACAAATTGCACCCTACTTGGTTGCGGGAGAACGCGTGTATTTTCTTTTCATAGAGCATCTGGTCTAAAACACAATATGTTCTTTTCACAGATGCAACAACATCATCAACAAACAACCGGCATCATCTCAAACTATTACTACAAAATACACAAATACTACTGATTAGAATGCTAACCAGCTCAACGCAACGCCTTCCCACCTGTCATCAACAGAATCTTCTTCTACTGTTGGGAGTGTTGACAACTCCATAAACAACTCTGACGAACACCAGTAAGCTGACACAGGAAACACCCCAGATGTCGCACCCATCATAGCGGGTTCCGTCGTAGGGACATGTGCCATAGTTGTGGTCTTAGCTATTTTAATCGTGGTTGTATGGACCAAAAGAAGGTATTCAGTAAAGTATTCAGTAAAGCCTTCATTGCTGGCTTACGCACAGTCTATCTACCGAGTGTGATGTTCTTAAGAGGTGTCGCCCCATTATTGATAACACCTTCGGAATGGTGGTGGCGGTTGGAGTGTTCAGTTCCAACCCGTCTACATTGGCTGCCAGCCTGGTATGTTAGAGCCAGCTGAAATCCCTTTGAGGTGATTTAAACAGAGCACTGACTACAGCCTTCCGGAGTTGCTCCTTAATGTCCAGTGCTCCTAGCACGGCAATGGTCGACCGCGACAGAAATTCACGTCAGCTGACCCATGTTTATCATTTATTGTCTCTGCAGGTGTTGGTCTGGTACTTGAACAGTTATATCAAGATCCTCCCCTTTTCTGAAATTAGCTCCTGTCGTATAGATATACATGTCGTCTGGAATCAATTGATTGGAGCATTGTGTCGATAAGTCTACTAGGAACTACTAGTTGTTCGATTCTTGAAGCATATTGTTTGAAGTTGTTCTTGACCGCTTTTAAGTCGATTCTTTTTAATGAGATGTGTTGCGTTTTGTCGCCTTCTTTTCGACATTTAAATAATATTAATATAAGTTAAACATTTCAGTTTTCTAAGGTTTAGTTCACAGGTTCAGGCAGTATGTTTTTAAGAGGTTCCCTATTTAGAAACGTCAGACGGAGGCAAGTCAACATTATACATCAATACAAAGTATAAACGTTAACACAGCAACTTTTATTTTAAAATTCTTTCAGAAAGCTAAAGGGAAATATTGGCGTCATTGATAATAATGTCAATAGCGTTGTGTCCTTCTGTCGTGCATCCCATGCATCAGAAAATGAAGGTACTTGTATAATTATGCTAAATGAACACTTAAACAATACATTTCAGTTCTTTAGCAAGCAAGACAATGTTTGTTTTGAGCCTGGGGACATTACAAGCATATAAGTAGTAATGGAAGTTGTTCGTACTGTACAGATTTTTTGCTATAAAAACAGAAAAAAAGTCAGTCTAAAAAGGATATTATATTAACGAGAGTGTGCTATTTGCAACTGACTTTTCTTTTAAGCTAGTGCCACGGGAAATAATAGCACTGATCAATAAAAATAAATCTGTATATTAAGTAACCTTAAGTGCAGTCGCACTTTAATATTCTTATAATAATTATCTAAGCATGTAATCATGGAGATTCATTCAAACGATCAACATGTGTTATTTTAAAGGTGTATAGTTTAATTTGTCTTCATAACCAATAACAACACTAAAGTACATGTATGCTACAAAAAAATTTAACGCATGCTTCCCTATTATGTAGATGTTAGGGTATTCAACAATCTGCATTCTGGTAGGTTCGCTGTACTCAACGCCTAATAAAGTTAAAAACACTGGCAGCAAGAAAAAGAAAAGTGCAGTTGCATCGCTCCAGGTTTCGGTAAATTGTAAGAACACCAACCTATGCCCAAGACAACCACCCAAGATCACGGCATATCTGGATGATGACCTTATGGAAGAAACAGGCGACCAGGATGCTGACCCTACTAGAGGTAAGCGAGATCTTTAATTTTGACTTAAAATTCCTAATTAGTCAATCTTTTGCAGTGTGCAGACAATAGTTTATTGGGACATTCTTTTAAATATTAATTTTAGTTGAAATGCAGAATGACCGAGTTAATATGGTAATTATGCTATGACATTAAAATAGGTCCAAATAAAATATCGTTTTTTGTGTAAGTGGTGATAAATAAAATAGGTCTAAATGGTACTGGCAGAACATAAATATTCAACCCATTCGAAAAAGAAGATCTATCGTAGCAGGAGCATTTTTCTTGTTTGAATGTATTGAATGTCGTTTGGAGGGTGTGTCTGAAACATACTACAACACCGGTGGGCTGCTTAGACGTCACATGACTGTACCTACTCTGGCATATGTTGTAGCAAAGAGGTCATTTTTTGACTATGAGGAAGAATTCAAGGTGTTCTTTTCCTTATTTCTAAATCTGTGTAATAAGAATAAATAAAATAAATGTTGTGTCGTTTGGGTAAATTGTTCCTACGGCATTTCGTTCATTTTCCTTACATACATGTTTTGGTACTGGACTACATATATAGTCAATATGTTGTGTCATTAAATGTAATTGCATACAACTCATGATAAATTTAAATTGGTATATCATATATAGCTGTAATGACAAGGCCAACTTATTATTATAAATGTAAGGAAAACCAGAAATACAATCTTAATAAAGAGAGTAAACCTTTAATAAGTGTCTTTGACCTAATTTGTGTACGTCTTTATTTTTGCACTAAGCTTGTGAGGCTTTTTTGAAAACACGCGTTTACACTGGCTTTCAAGATGAGTCAAACTTTGTGTGTTATTTTCTCATTTGATTTGGTCTGAAAATTGGCTAAATTTTTTAAGTGTTAGCATATTCACACTATATAATTATAATCTCTTAATTAATCTTTCAGAAATTTCCGGATGGATTGACAAGAAACTACGAGAATGCACTGAAAAAAGAAAATTGTAGGAAGGACAGATACAAGAAACTCTACCCATGTATGACATACCGATTGATTATCATACACAATTTCAACTACGAATTATGGGCAAAACGGCTACATTTATCATACAAATATTTACATATAAAGAAACACATTATATGCAGTATATTACCTTTGAAATACATACTTTAAATAAATCAATAACAAATATCTTGACAAAGCAATGACTCAAAATGCAAATTTGTTTACACAATACATAATAACAATTCTTTATTATAAAAAAACGCAGTTCTTGTCATACGCTTCGTTCTTTCGTAACAAAATGTGCTTTAACTATAACCTTTGAATCTAAATAATGATATAGTAACTTACATATGTAAAGGTACGCAATATACATATCTTAATAATCAAATATTCTTTGACAATAATCACAGCTTGAAACATAATATGTAAATTTCTATATTGCCATTTTAGATGATACCACACGTGTCATATTGAAAGATGGTGGTGACGGTGACTACATCAACGCAAGTTATATAGCAATACACATACTTCTTAAATGAAAAAAATACAATAGAATATTTAAGAAAATAAACACTTATTTTCTTTAAAATGCACAATCAACATAAACAAAAAGATGTAACCATTTAAACGTAAAATGACGAGAACAATGTTTCTGTACGAGACTATGTGGATTTTGATCGGTAACTGATATTGGACTATTCTTTCAGACAACCCGGGGAAACCTTGCGTATATAGCTGCTCTTGGTAAGCTAAATATTATAACTGTTTTATTAGAGTATTTTTAAGGCATTCCAACTATTTGATGAAACTTGCTTTTTTCGGTTTACTCATAAATTTACACATATGAACTAAAACTGGTTCAAACTGTACATGTACAAAGACTGAGATATTGGAGTTAACATTCAATCACGGAGTCAAGTTAAGGAATAGCTTGCTGTTATGTATTAGAAAAAGCTTTAATATAAACTGTTTTAAGAAAATGCTATACCCTTATCTTATGGCTCAATTTATGAGAGATTATACATATACATTATCTTTTAACTTAAATTTTGGTAAGGAGTTTAGCATAAATATACATTATACGTGAATAATAATAATGCAACCAAAGTTATAACAATTACAAATGAAATATGCATTACGAGACTCAGTATTATTTACTCATTGGAGAATGTCATATAATTACATATAACATTTTTGTTATTATTATTATTATTATTATTATTATTATTATTATTATTATTATTATTATTATTATTATTATTATTATCAGTAGTAGTAGTAGTAGTTGTTGTAGTAGTAATAATAATACTACTACCACTACTAGTAGTATTGTTACTATGTATTATATGTTCAATTTGTTTAAGTTAAAATCAACAGATATTGTAAATGTTCGATAGCTTTGATTGTGATTTGGGTGTCAAAAGTTTCAATGTAAGTAGTAAACACTCAGAGAAAATGTAGTTTCATCTAAAATATCAAATGTAAGGTGGTAGAATGATTTACATTATGATATAACGTTATGATACAAGCGATAATGTTATCGGGTAACACAGTCAATACGAATATATGACTAGGTCCGGTGAGAATTCTAAAATTCACAAGTGAAAAAAATAGTGACAGGATTCTCATTGTCACAGCACTTCAATGGTCGGTAGATAATAACACGGAGTGGACTGCTAAACTTTGTTTATGTAGCCCTAACGTCAAGTCCGTTGAAGGCTCCAAGAGAAACAGTGTAAATAGCATAAGCTTTTAAGTTAATAAAATACCGTGGCTCCATCAGCATTTAAGATGAATAATACTCTGTAGAAACAATGTACACATATTACAACATACATGCAATCAATAAAAAACAATATGTACAAAGATGAATGCAACGAACACGAAATTTTCTTATGATTCAAGTAATCAGATATATTTGAAACAAATCAGCAACCAAGCGATGCCATATTTTAGCTAAGTGATGCGTTATATGCGTTATCGAAGATGTTGCATTTTAAACACTTAAAAGTCTCATTAAAAGTCGGTAGAGAATAAAAAAGAAACAAGAAATATATTTGTTAAAATGTATATGACGCTAACTTGGGTTTTAATTAACACACTGTATTGATCGTTTTATTAAGAAATAGACCCCAACTTGTAAATTTATACAAATAAACAAACAACACATATTTACCTTCGCTGTCGGCAAATGATTTTAGATTTGTATGGACTTAGTTAATAACGACCAACACAACTTGGTATATGTATCATCTAGGGTCTCGACCAGTGGGAGTCGCTTCGATATTTTGTTTTTCAGACTGACCGTGCAATTTTAAGTAGGTCCAACGTGAGGTTAGACAGATACGCATACATTGAACAACAACAACAACAACAATTTCAATTTAATTACAAGAACGAAGTAAAAATTCAGTATTGATAATTTTCATCAACGAGGTTCTATCAGAAATACGAACGATTGGCGAAGGGTCGAAAAATGGCAAGATCAATGATTCAGACAAAAAAGAGTGAGGCGACCATTACGCATCATAGAGTCTTAAAAGTAAATGTAGGACAGCTTGGTTTTCTTATAATAAGAATACCCTTTAGGAAGAATGTAAACTGAAGGATAACCATTACATATATTCCTCCTAGTGAATGCTTTACAACAGATCGAGTGAGCTCGTTTTGGTAATGTGTGCCAGTCTGAATTTCCTTAATTTGTAAATAAGTGTCCATTATATCAGGATATATTTTTACACTATAAAGTAGTAGATGATTATTCTGATTATTTTATATGTTAACATCAGTAGCAGTTTATTGTACCATTAGTAGCATCTACTAATAATGCCTACCTATTCAAATGAAGGAAGAATGAAGGAGGCCAAAATGTTACAGATAAGAAAACATAATTAACATTTTGCAATATTTAATATGTTCCTTAATAAATATTTAAACCTAATTATTATCGGGATAATGCCACAGACAAGCTACGTCTACTGTAATATTCTGTGATCATTTATGTGTCTCCTACTTTTGCGTTCTTTCTTCTTGTCCTACATATTTTTGTCAATGCAAACAGCATTGTTTATCTCGGAATAAAACGTTTCTTTGTTGAAACAAGACATAGTCATAACTCTTCAGAAAGTTGTAATGTTTAAATAACGTCCGGAAATTTCAGGTCCAACGGTAGCACACTCAAAGGGATTCTCCCTGTTCTGGAGAATGGTCTGGCAGAAAAAAGTAGACATTATACTAGTGCTGACCAAGCTTTAAGAGGGAGAGGTGAGGGAAAACTTTCATCCGACGTAAACTTTTGTCTATATTTTTTTTCTGAGGAGTTCTTATTCGGGAAGTTTAGAAATATACGGACTCGACGTTTTGGTACTCCGTGTATTTTTTATTAAAGTTTTACATGGCTTATGACCTACTGGGGCGCCCATGGCATAATAGTAAAGTCATCAATTTATTAATGCCTCTGACTCCATAGCCTGACACTGCGTAGGTTCGAGTCCCATTCTGGGCAAAGGGCTAAACGTAGGAAGACCTTCAGTGTGCTGGTAGTTCTACTCAGACAAATGCCTTGGATCTTTTTCCAACAAAATAGCTGGAATTTTCTATAATAATCGTTATTGGTCAAAAATAAAACTGCCATTATGTCATTACTGGTCATAATTATACACTGGTACTAGTTTTGTTTTTGTTTTTGAAATGCATCGCAGCGACCAATCAAAATCATTATAGCGAAGTCCAGCTATTTTGGTGGAGGAATATCCCAAACAATTTTAGAACCACCAGCGCACCGCAAGTCAGCTGGAAGACCTTACGATATTAAGTCCTTTGACCCGAACAGGACTCCACTATTCTTGGTAATTTTGGTAATAGATTTGTATTATTTACAAGCATGTACATCTGTAAATGTGGTGTTGTTGAAGAACCTTAAAAAGATTATGATTACGTTATCGTGCAAAGTCAGAAGTATGTCGATTTCAGAAAATGAAGTTTGACCGCTTTTGGCCGCTACAAGGCAGGTCGGAGACTTACGGTCCGATAGAGGTACATAACTTCACCGAAGAAAATTTTGCTGAGTTCACAATAAGACGGTTTTCAGTATCCAGCGTGAGTAAGTCTATGTTTATTTTGTAACGAGTATCACAAAGGTGGCGTACATACTGACAGGGTTTTGAATTAGTCATCCTTAAACTATTAAAACTGAAAGATGTCAGCTGCCAGCACTTTCCCCCCTGTTATTTAATCCGAAGATACACTTTATGCATGCAATTATTATGTGTTGGGGGTGTGGGGTGGGTGGAATGGGGTGTGGGGGTGGTTGGGGTTGTGGGTGTGGGGTTGGGGTGTATGTGTGTGTGTGTGTGTGCGTGAGTGTGTGTGTGTGCTTGGGTACGTGTACGTGTGTTATATTGTTTAATTTGAGCGAATGTTGATGACACTAACCTAATGATAAACAAAGATTAAGAATTTTTATACCAGTTAAGAAACATAGATATAAGATAGTGTGTATCTAATGTAGATTAATTCGATGGAATATTTCGGTTCAGTTCTTTCATATTAATTAGTTTTACACTTACAGTTTTGTTTCCATAAAAGATATCAACTATTGAGATTGTTTCAACAAAATCAGTGCATTTTAAACACTGAAGTTGTGCATGTAGGTTTACCTAAATATGTTTATCCTCGCCGGCTTATGCACAGGTATTTAGGCAGATCGAATTACATTATACATCGTTTGTATAACTCAGTTATAAGCTTTAAAAGATGTCAAGTAAAGATATTGTGCGACAATTACAAAATAAGAAAGTCTTTAGTTTACCTTGCTTCATTTACATCAAGTCGTGACGGTTTATGATATTGATAGTTTTCTGTTTAGTTATTGACAAATAAGTTCCTACCCACAAACTCGCTATGTTTTTGCTTACAATGGCTTACATATTTATATACTGGTTAATTGCGTACGGAATGTCAGCATGGTGTGGATTCTGCTAAGTATCATGTGTTCAAAGTAACTCGTACACATACAACATTATTATGATAAAATCAGCTTCAGCGAACAGCTCTTTAAAACAAATTCAGCATACAAGTTATACAAGTTAAACAAGACATCATATTGTAAAAACTTCAATAATAATGACCGAGGTTTCATAAATAGATTGCATGAGAGCCATGACGGTATGTGTTATGCTTAATAGAGATTAGAGTGTCCCCTAACAAGCATTGTTTTAACGGGGACCTACATTGCTCTGGACCTGTTGATACATGAAGGACAATCAAGTGACCCATCCGATGGCATAGGGGAGCCCAGTGTTGATGTCTACGACATATCTAAGATACTACTTAATAGCATGTTTCAAAAATTAAAATAAACAACTCTCTCCTATCCTAAACAGAACTGATTTAATCACAAAGTTATGTCTCTATATTATTTTAATCTTTTAATTGGTTCTAGCTCAATGTTGTGACATCGAAGCAGTTAATATCACTTATACAAACCAAATAGTGTATATTGTCATTCCAGGATCAATACCGTTACCTGCACCATGCACTTGTTCATGCACTGATTGTCGATACAGGTCATATGCCTACCTCTGAGCTACAAACTTGTCTCAGTGATGACAGGAAGAGTCGATTGGCCCACCAGTTTAAGGTACATATGCCTATGTTTCGTTAATATTAATTGCTAGCTTTATGTCTAACCCAGATGATTTCTGTTTACAATTACAGATACAAAAGTAAGCGTATAGAAGATATAAAAATGTTCGAATTCGGATTATGTGTGTTGCTACTAACGCCGGCGAATTTGGTGCTGTTTTTGAAGACTGACTTAAACATATGTCGCATTTTTGTACACTGCAGATGTTTGTGCAAACGTTAAAATCCAAACTCGTTTAACTGTGCACAAGTAATAAGATTGGCAACATACCTTGTCACTGTCACTTTTTCCAGTCATTTTAGTTTACTTATCCACATGACCTTGTTATGCCAAACATTTCCAACGTGTGTTGTGTTTTTACACACATTCAGATGCTACAGCGGGTTAGGGTTCTTCAGGACGAAGACACAACAGTTGTTGACAATAGAATGAATGCTCGCAAAAACAGGGCCGGAGCAGATATTCCTGGTAGTTTTTTACTTAGTCCCACATGTGTGCATTCTAGGCTTTTAAAAAAACAACAACAAATTTACTTAATGCAAACGGTTCTATATCATATGTATGCTTTAAAATGAATAATTTATATTTATCTTGGTTTAACAATTTATATCGACGCTCAGATAATTTCCTAAATGAACAAACCATTCCGTAATGTTCACAGCAGAAGTAAACTGATTTTACCCCTTAATATTCAATATTTAATACCGTGCAGGTGACAAGCATAGACCGTCACTGTCGTATCAAGCGAAGTCCGGGGACTCCGACTATATCAACGCTATTTACCTGGATGTAAGTAGAATGGCTCGTTAAAAAATGCTAAAATTTGTCGCTTTTGTCAGGTAGGTGTCTTTTGATTGATTTGTAATGTGTCGATCTAAAGAGTATTTTGATAAATAATAAAGCATACAAGTAAGATAAATTTACCAAAGTCTGTACTAATTAATTAATGAAAACAGATTTGATTGTATAAATTGTTTGTTTTGTGGTATCTTTATTTTCCTGAAAACAACACAAATTATGTACATGCAGCTATTAAAACAATAGAAGCAAAACGTTTATGTAACTACCACTACGTTTATTTGTGGAAACTATTTGTGATAACATATTTTCAAAATAGGTGTTTATACATTTGTGAAGTTATTAAAGACAGCATTACGTGTGTTCTCTTTGAAGGGCCATGTTGACTGCCGGAAATTTCTAGTTACCCAGACTCCGCTTCATGCTACCGTGAAGGATTTCCTCAGACTCGTGTTTCAGGAGCATGTTCACTCCATTGTATCCATGGATCCACAACACGTGCATGACAAGGTGAAATTTCTGGGACGACATGCCCCATATTGTTAATAGATAATTAAACTTTGCAAAGAAAACCCTTCATTTTGGCCATACTTAAATACCTTTTAAAGATATCGATGAATTCGAACCGCTTAATACGTCCATGCATTGTCTAGTGAAGGCATAAATGGTCTTATACTGATTGACACATTTAGGCTAAATGAATTATCCGGAGACAAATTGTCAAGTAGAAATAATGATAAATAGCTTTTCACCAGAAACCTAGTTGATTTCATAAAACCTTTGTCTTATTATTTTCTCGGCAGGATGTCGGTTTGTACGTACCAGGCAACAACAAGGAGCTAAAGATCGGATCCTTTACTGTCAGATGTACAAAGTGTGAAACGAAACAAGGTCTAACATGATTCTACGGGAACTAAACATTCAGAACAAAAGTGGGGTAGGTAGTGCTAATCTTCGATGGGAAATAATTATTTAAACTCAATGAAACTAAGATTATGTTCAAATGAATTCTTCTTCTGTGATATTTACACATACATATACTAACTGGTTTATTTCAATCAATAAGACAAACTATTAGAACCAGAAAAGTGCAATATACTCGGGAAAGCAGCACTACAAAGCACCAGGGTAATAATGTCAAAATGACCGTTAAATTACACTTTTGTATGAGGTCCGTGTTCCAAAATATTTATGTATGTGTATAACAAATCACACTTTTAAGGTACTTTCCATTACAGAAAGGCACACATGAAATCACATTACACCAGTTTCAATTTACGGGCTGGATGCCTGATGACTCTGTTCCTGTCAGCGCTGAGTCTCTGACACAGATCATCAGGAAGGTGGAGAGAATAGCCGACCAAGAACAGGAACCAGGTCCTATTATCGTCCACTGCTTGTAAGTTACACGGTTATTGATAGATTATTGTCCTCTTACTTACATACTGAGACCAGAACATGTATACACAATGTAGTATTAAATAAGATTATTTGGAAGAAAAAAAATCCAATCTGTGTACCAGTCGTATATAGCAAATGGGGTATATTCCAAACATAAATTATATTTTCGAAGTTTGATTGTTTTCCAAGCTATTTCGTTGTTATTTTTTCTATAGGACGGGTGCTGAACGCAGTGGCCTGTTCTGCACGGTGTCCCTCCTCATGGAGAAGGTCATCATTGACCAGGCGGTAAGTGTCGTCAACACCGTCTCTCACGTGAAGAGCAGAAGGTCTATGGCTATACCGACAGTGGTAAGATGTTTTTTTTATTGTTATGTTCCTTATAATGGTATCAGAAACTCATCGCTTTCAGTTATTTATGTTCAGAAAAATATTTAGCGTATTATGATTGTCCTTATTTATGAACTATTTAGGCAAATATTCCATAAATGTATTCTAATTAAGTTAATTATTATGTAATCAAATTAATTAGGGAATCTTAGGAGTAAGACTTCATCCGCACAAACAAGTATTTTCCAATAAGTTCTGTAAGACAAGTCAAATGAGTACTTATACACACAAATGTCCTTGTTCATTAAAAAGTATCGATGCAAGTGAAATCTCGTGTATAATGTAATTGAAAAGTTTGGAAGTCATCTTCATTATAGTAATATAAATGTAAATAGTTATATATTATATTTCAATCTAAGCCATTTTGATTTAAATGGTTATTTGTATTTAACCAGTATTGGATTGCTTGAATCGTTTAATTTCAAAGAAAATGAGTTACATACACTGGGTGTTCCTCTGACATTGTTTGGTTTACATAAGTAAGACAGGGCAAAAAACATGCATATGGGATAAAAGTAATTTAGTGATTTCTGTAAGGGCACTGATAGTAGTGTGTGATATTATATCTAATGTTATCAAAATCTAAACTATTACACACATTATGTTACTCTAGAAGTGTCTATAAATAACCCACAAGCAGATGCACTATTACAACAATTTCCAAAATCACCTTATTTAAAAAAAATACCAAGTTTCTAAAACAGTATTTTCCATTTCATCTTTGACTTTATGTTGATTTTTTTATTTAAGTTCAACTTATTCTGCATCACTTGATTCCTATTCTCGGGCCAGTACATCTTCTGTCTCGAGTGTTTTGCCGTCAGCAGTAAGAGTGCAGAGTACACCAACTTAGCCGTAACCGCCTCAAACGATTTATCATTAACGTCTCATGTGCCGAGTACATCGACGTAGCCGGAATCTCCTTCTTCGATACATAATTGACCTCTCAGTGTTCTGAGTAGATCCACTTCACGACAATCTTATACTATATGTAACTAAGGATCGACTATCACAACATACACCATATTGTTGACCATATTACAGACTATTTTAAGTCATCGTCCAGTAAAATTAGAACGACCATGAATGTACTACTAAATGGTTGTTTTGATTTGTTAAAGAAACGTTAAAACAGATGAGTGAATAAATACTAGTACACTTTCTATATTATAAAGATAGGATGTTTCCGAAATACGTTTACGTGATGACAACTATATTCGAAACTGTAATAGACAGATGAATTTGAAAATAATAAATCTCTTCTTTGTTAATATTTTCTTTAAAAAATGACGAATCCGTACTCATATATATATGCTCAAAATTGTATATCACACATATTAGCAGGTCTTTTTATAACTCGCTATTACCCCATCATTTTTTTCAAATAAATGTATATGTATTTTTAGCGAAGAACAAACAACACATCAAAAAGACAGATAAGAACTGGCCAAACAAATATCGACTGCCATCAGACCACTCGTGTCTTAAGCTCAGTCGGGTTGTTGACAGTATTATAATAATAAAATATTTTTTGCACCGAAATTTGGATAGACGACATATAACTATTCAGACTAACACATTTATATACTACAGAAGATGGAACCAGTTATCTTATTTGACAAAACAACATTTATAGAGAGTGAAGTAAGTTTAATCGTAAATTTGTTCAACTAAATACATACACATTGTTATTTACAAGATGCATTGTAACGCTATTCAGCGTTGACTTTTTCACTATTGTTCCACAATTCCAAAACAATGGCGAAATATATATATATATTGCACAGTTATATAAATAATAGCACTTAACATTGCCGTCGTTAATATTCAGCTACTTAAATGTTAACGGTAAGGTCATTCTCAGATAATGTGTTTTGCGTTTGCTTTTTATAAACAAGCAATTTGTATTAGAATTTATATCTACATAATAAACAAAATAACCGAAATTCAACAAGAACTTTAATTTATTGTTCACGAAAATGTGCCTATACGATCAATTGAAGATGTTAAAAACAAATTAAAATTTAAAAAGGTCGGGTAAACACTAACCTTTTCACACTTCAAAGGGTGAAAACAATGGCATATTTTACAAACTTTGTGTTGATAAAAAACATTTTGATATTTTGTATTTTTTGTTGCCTAAGAATATTCTCAACAAGAAAAAGAAAGCATGTGTTTAATCGTTAAACATGAGTTCCTCAAGACCTCTTGTATTTTGGCGGAAAAACTTCCGACTTCAAGCAAACACTTTTATAAGCAGTCAGCACATATACATTTTTATCCTCCTGTACCAGTTGTTTGAACTAACCATGTGCGTACTATAGATAAACAACCATTAAGCGTACATCGTTAGAACTAACATCCGGAAAATGCAAGTACTTGAAACATATCCACTTTGCCTTGACACATTGCTTAGAGTACCTTCCCTTCCATTTGATTATTGACATTATTGTTTGCATGTGTAATGTGTATTGGTTTACATTGTTTTGTCTTCTTAACTGACAATATTCATTGACATTTTTTTTCCTTTGACATGCAAGAGGTTTTAAGTACAAACACGTAAAGTAAAAAGAAACAGACACATAAGGTTTATGTGGATGTAAGCAGGGCGATAATGCTTACACATAATTCTACATTAGTATGTGTAATGGTTTATTTGTCCATTTGATTACGTATTGATTATGTTTTGTTGGTTTTTTTGTCAGTAGGTTTTATGTTGTTTTCTTCTGTACCACAATACTATTATCTTAATAAATATTCCAGCTGCTACTGCTTGTAAATAAATATTGGTGACGGTTTCTGACTGTTTTTTTATGTTTTCAGTTAGCAAATCAATGTCAGTTTCCATATTACATAATTATAAAATATGTTATGATGTTTATGCATAACTAAATGTATCGACAAGGTGTAATGTAGCAATGTGTAGGTGTCTAATATATTATTTTGGCTGGAAATATTCACAATATTATATTTTAGGACGTAAAGGAATTAAGTCTTTGTCGACGGCTAGACCTGTTTAACTTTCTACAGGACTATACAAATTCTGTTTGCAAAGATAAAGAACTTCTTGACAATAAAGATTCCCCTAGCATGGGTAATTTTTAAAAATAATATTGTTTCCTTACTGTAAATGTTCAAGTCAAGCCTCATAGCTGTCTTATTAATGTGCATATAGAAGTATATATTATAAAGAATAAGTGATTATAAAAAGGTGTGTTGAATATAGTTTTTTTTTAAATGCTTGAATTTCAAGCTCCAATAATTTACACACACTAAACTTTTAGGCTTTAACTCTGTCTCACATTTAGCTAGTTACGTCGCTTGGGAGGTGGCATAATTGGTTTTCTTGGTGAGGATGACGTCACCATAGATGTGTGAACATTGCGGTTTCCCGGTAATCGCGGAACAGTTAAAGGTCCTTTCCTTATCGGTAATTGTTGTGGCGAGGCTTGACTACGTGACACCTGTGTCGTTTGTGAGATGACCTTGACCTCAGTATCGGAGGAAACAGCCGTGAGGTACTGTCTTTGCCTCCATCGGCTGTCCTATAGGTGTTCAAATAATTCAATACAAGCATTAAACAAGAATTATGTGTTACAATTTTCAAAAAATAATTTGTTTTAATAGAACTTCATATAAACGATGACGATGGGGGCTATCCTAATTTTTAATCATGTATTAGGTGCTTTATTCGTACTGCACAGATATAAGTTAAGGACGACAATTTAAAAGAAAAATTCTCACCACTCGTTCGGTTAAAAAATCCAATAGATGACATTTCTGTAAATCATCACATTACTTTTTATTAACAGTTTTCTGTTAATGTGAAGAAAATTTGTTTTAGGACGATTCTATGTGTTGGTAATCGAACCGATTACATGACACTGCTACATCTAAGTGATACGCTGTTATATCAAAACACCTGTCAATTAATCCACTTAGAAAAAGTTGTCTGATATTTTGAAACAAATCATTACATCAGACCAAGGATGAGACGCTGGTGGTAATTGAAGACAGACCTGTCAAGGGGTAAATTAATTAGTATTAGTTAACTAAGAAATATTTTGGGAAGGATGGCGGTGGGGTTCGATGTATGTTAAAGAAATATATTTACCTGCTCTGTCTCCGAAATCTCATCATAATCAACAGTAACTGTTGCCATTGCAGTTTCTCGAGAAGGTTTGCTGCACTCTGTTTTCTTCTTTGTCTTAATTGTCTTCGTGGATGTGATTTTTGTACTCGTAACGTAGTTTTTATCTTTATTCCCGAAAGTTATCTTTTTATTCAGGAGCTCAGTTATTTTGCTTGGCAGTCTGAAATGAGTTTGTACAATGACACAATACAAATTAGATTGTTGAGAAATCAGGATGTATAACCAGCTAATAAAGCAGCTAAATCAAACCAAAATCATCGAATTAACAATAATGGAATTGCAATACGCTTGTTATATATTAATTAAATAAGTTAATAAGCCATCATACATCAATTTAAATAAATCAAAACAGGGTAGCCTATCCATTTGGAATACAGTGATGATGACGCCGGTCATTAAATGGCAAATACTTAAACCTGAAACAGCGAAGCAAATATGATTGTAAACACTTAGGTTTTCGCAACTGGCATTAATCGGGGACAATGAGTTGTGTTGCATAGATCAGTCAGGATAAACCATGTGGGTGAACATAATGGTGAGGCGAAAGGCGGTGATGTAGATGCCGACAATACAATGGGTAAATTTCTGATTCAAATCATGGGAGACAAAATAAAGGTTAAATATGTGCGAATAATATATGGACGACGATTAATTATTTAATATAGCTCAATCGTAATTGGTTACAAAAGGTGCGAATCCTTCAGATGGTGAAGATGGTGATGACAATACTAGTAATAAAAGGATAAATACCATACACCAAACAAGGATACAAAAACACGCTTTTGCAATCGGTACTCGATAATGACCTATCCTACATACCTCAGTCTGGATAAACCACAAAATGTAAGAATGATCGCAATGAGGAAGATGGTGATGACGACGCCAGCGACAAAAGCGGCCAAGGCTAACTCCATATTGGCCGCTTGGTTCTGGTTTGAGAAAGGCATCGAATTAATTTTGGAACCGTCTGAAATGGCGGGGTAATTGTGGCCCTCGAGGATACACTGGCGGCGAATCTTGTGGTCGTCTGGCAAATCAGCGACAAGAAATAGTTTTGTGGACCAACAGAATGTATTTTCAGTAGATAATAATTTAAATCTCAAAATTAAATGTTAATGTGTCATTAATTTTAATACTGTAGTTAAATTTCAGGATTTCTAGACGCCTATATTATTTTATCATTTGTAAACATTTTTCCATTACGCCTTTTGTCGTAAATGAAACAAATGCATTGACATAGTTATTCTATTTATTGTTTTCATTTTCTCTTTTATTTTTCGCTCTTTTGCTTGTATTTTCATTAAGCTGTACAGTACATTTGATAGGCAATTAAAATACACCAGATGTCTCAACGTTTTTACTGTTGTTTCTTTTGAACAAACTACTCGTTTTGAAGCTATTTTTTTTGCATTCCTCATCTCAATTTTAAAAGGTATTAAATACGGTATTTTTGTGTTGTGCTGTTTTTATGAACAATAAATAGGTACCAAGCTCTTTTAATGATATCATACAGTCATCTTTGAGAAAGAAAAGCCTATGATAACGTGTATTTTTCTTTTGGTTACTTTATTTTAATATTTGTTGAAAATGGAATTTTGTCTTTAGAACCAGTAACCTATTTTAACATTTATTTAGTTGTTTAGTATGCATGAACAATGCACTACATTTTTGTCTCGCGCAATTTATTAAAGGACTTGATTATACATACCTGTTCGTATGTTTGCAATTAATGTTTATATTTTACAGCTCTATGAAAATCAAATTTAAAAATGTGTTTAAATAGTTGTCATCATACAAAAATGGTAAAAGAAATTATTCTTGTTTTTGTAATAAGTTGATATTTTCATAATGTTATTTCAAAACATTTCCATTAAACGGACAGGTCGATTCAGCAGGGTCAAGCAACCAGTTTAGGGGAGGTTACTCCCACATAGGACGGAAAAATATATGGAGAAAATATACAATTACTGGTGACATCAAAACGTTTTTAAAGATTATTAGTACTAATTGGTAATATATATCTTATATATATATATATATATATATATATATTCTTGTATATTCTTGTATATTCTTGTAAGATACATACTGCCAAACAAAACATTACATTTACTCAAATATAAACGAAAAATAAAAAAGCTCACCTAGCGGCGCAAGACACCTATTCCATGGATTGTTAGGGTCACAAGCCTGAGACTGCAATACGCTTTGAAGGGGTTCGCATCTCTTGTTCCGGAAGTTCCACAGCCTATCTCCTGAGCACGTAATTAACGTTTGCTCCTGCCCCCCTAGTCCCCCACTCCTGACCTCGTAGTAGCTGGAACAATTGCACGGATCAAGGGCATACCCGTCGTTTAGATTTGGTATGTCGATGTTACATCCTTCTGCAAACAGGACCGTCAAAATAGTACATATTAAATATAATAAATACTAGAATAAACTTAGGAAAAAGGTAAAATACATAGCAAAACATTAAAGCCACTAGCCTATACATTATATTTCTTTTCTGTACGCACTTTTACACGTTTGTACAAAATATCTCATTGTATGAAGGTAAACGTACTACATTTAACCGTTGTATCAACAGAAGAAGTAATAGTTGTTGCTGTTGAATCATTAGATTAGTTTACGCAGGTACAGTAGAATATGTTAAAAGAAAGACAACAGGATGAGAAAACTCACAAGAAGGTACCGAGGAAGAAGCAGTAAGGAAGATTAGTACAAACTTACTGAATAATACAACAGGCATTTTACCGTAACCTTATTTTCAAGCCGATGCAATAGATCACAAATAAACATCCGGAATGTTTTGGTGTGTGAGAAAAGCAAGCATCTTTTGTATATCCGTTCACATATATGATACGTGTATTGCTATCTGCTCTCTTTTGACGTTCAAGTGCGTTACTCCATAACTGAGGCACTCAGTAAGCATATACGACACTTAAGATGGCTATATCACACTCTACAAGTGTATTCTTGATGTCGAGGTAATCATCCGGAAAAGAGGAGTAGGACGGTCAAGTGGGAGAGGCCATGAAACTTCCTTAAGCATTTATTCCGGACTGTTAGGGTCATACATTTGATGTCGCTTATACATAAACATATACATAAATATGAGAATGTTTACAAAACATCTTAAGTATTGAACAAATTTCAGAACGAATAAGCATGGCCACTACAGAATCAGAAATATAATTTGTGTTGACAAGGAACAATTTACAATATTAAACATGTTTAAAACAATGAAACGATTCTCTGACAAGTTTTGCAGTAGTACATGTTTAAACGATTTTTGAAGACATTATAGTTCACAAATTTTATAAGGAAGTTTGCATATTTGTTGTCAAATGTAAACATGACTTTCCTAATAGACATAAATATCAGTGATCGATTATTTTCGTACGCTGATCTTGGATAATAAAAAACATAGATGTTATCTACAACATTTGTATGCATGTATGTGTATGTGTGTGTGCGCGCGTACTTGTGTATGTGCGTATGTGTGCGTGCGTGTGTATGAGTGTGTGTGTGTGTGTGTGTGTGTGTGTGTGTGTGTGTGTGTGTGTGTGTGTGTGTGTGTGTGTGTGTGTGTGTGTGTGTGTGTGTGTGTGTGTGTGTGTGTGTGTGTGTGTGTGTGTGTGTGTGTGTGTGTGTGTGTGTGTGCATGTGTGCGTATTATCCAACATTATATTGTGATTGAAAGCCGTTATTTTGACAAAGCGACTGAAATTCATTTTTTCCAACTCTCCTGTCCTTCCTTGTATATGAGTAACAACTTGTGTCTCCACACAGATTATCGTCTGGGATACAAATTTTGCCGCTGCCCCTGAGAGCGGTGCTTCAGATGAAATACACCTTTTATGGGGAAGATATATATAGTCTCGCTCCCATCAGGTTTATGGTTCCTTACTTTAAACTATTTATGTAATGAATCAACAGTATAAATAGAGTGTGAAGTCCACAGGATAGCCATCTTCCTGTTTACAGCGATGCTCCCTACGGCGCCTTGGATGTTTCACATCCGAGCTCTTCCTTGCAATCATCTTGAATACTGTTGCTCGCCAAATACCATAAATTGGCATTCAATGGTAAATAAAACCAACTCACACACTCTCCAAACAGAGACGGCACAGTACGGATAACTTCGCGACATTGACTCTCTTTATTATTTTACAATCCATTTGCAGGTGAAGTCTCGACCTTTTACAGTATCATTTTATGAGCTCGTTAGCTATACTTATTTTTTTTTTGGCAGGTTCGGATAGCGTTCTTATAGCATTTCATGTGTTTTCTAAAGAATTTGATGATTTTCTCTTGTTAGAAAATTGTAGGTAATTATTTCAAATGACGTCACTGCTTCTATATCATGAAAAATCATTAACTAGTTTTAATAATATTTGACTATTTTTTTCGACTGATGTCCCTGTACAACCTTATTAGTATAAGAGGCAATTATATCATATATAATGAAGTGCCTATAGTGCTTATAGTGTACTATTTAATGTAAAGTGTAAACTGCATATTCTATTATGATGGATGTAGGTAGGATTCTCTGTAGAGTTGTTTACTCCCGGTACTTACAGCTTACTGTAAGTTTGTTTGTTGTTTTTTATTTGTTTTGTTTTTTTCATTAAAATGTGGTATTTTACGCTGATTTCATTGTTAAAAACGCCAGGAAGTGCGAATTTAGAGCGCTCGGTAAACCGCTTTAAAGACCAAACAAAAATGTTTTATCATCAGCAACTAACTTAAAGGCTGTGTCATGTTCGTATAATAGACATCTAGATCTTGAAACAATGTAACGGTGTTCGGTATTACGTTCTTGACTTTGACTTTGATCAAGCAAATAAAAACACACAGAAATCTTTCTATTCTTGTGTCAGCACTTTCAGGATATCGATTCACATTTATTTAAACAATATATGTATCTAAATTAATAATATTTTAAGAAACGGTCTGACCTTTGTGGGTATTATGAACACATTTAAATGGTATCTCTGAAAACATTGTCGATTAACGTAGTAACGAAAAATAAGAAGATGGCATGATGTTATTAAATTTTCTTCAATGAGTGCCAATATCGAAAATGAAAAAGGATTAAATAAACATTCGTCCTTAAAGCGGAACAATCCATTTTAGTCTAAGTGAATATAATTATTGTTGTATTATCTCCCTTTAAATGTAGTATACCTCTCCTTCTACAGATGGTTAACAAGTGAAACATAAATTCTAGAAATTTCTGATGGAAATAGACACATTTTATCTTTGTGTGTGTTGTGATTATTTGTATAATTATGGTTATGAATTTAACTTCATATTACTGAATATGAGCAAAATAATGTTTCTATCTAACTTTTATTGATCATAATAAAAATATAATATAACCTTAAAATTGCACTCAATTGAGTTAGAAATATGACTCGTGCAACTCTCGACCGTTTATCATTGTCACGTACTTTTTTATGACAGTCAAGTTCTCTCTCGAGTTGACAATAAAAAAAAGGCTTGAAAGCATGCATTGATTTAACTGTACGTCAGATAGTTTTATAACGTCAATAGGATATTTTACCAGATGCTGTCAACCCATACAATGATTGGCGTGAACTGAAACACGCTAGCATATATACCTTAAATCATCCATATTTTAACGCGTATCTCATTGGTTAAGGAAGCAAATGACAATTTGCATAGACAAGGTAGTAAATCGTCTGTAATTTCGGCTCCGATAGGACTAGTCATTATAACGACCCTTCATATATCGCCACAAAATTTTCCAGTCAACGGATACATCACAAATGATTTAATGTAAATATTTACAATTTTACACTTTGAACTTGGCTTTACTGACAATATGCCAATATGCTAGTCGAAACCTTAGGCTCATTTTACGTTTGATCAAAATTTGTCAACAAAGATGGCAACTTTGCAGGTGACATTCTTACATGAATATCTTTAATTGTGAAGGTAACGTAAGAAAGATAATATACATAGCTTTAATGTAAGAAAGTACCTTGCAACATTTTTTCAAAAGATCAATCAGTAAACAATAACTGTGTGTTATTACATCAATTGTAGTTACTGAATCTTGATTTGTTAGCTGACAAACCTTTCGGGTAAATCAGATAAATCAGTATTTCTTAAATTATCAATGAATTATATGATAACTGGGACAATGTAAATGTTATATGTGTTTTATTTTTATATATTGGAGACTAACCAATAAATATTCCATAAAATGAAATACCGTTAGATAATATATAATTAAGTCATTGTAAGTAAAACTTAATATTTCCTCAAAAAACATCCCTTTCAAAGAGGTTTAATGTTTAATACAACTTTTACTTATTAGCGCAACTTATTACGGCAATAATGATTAAAGCTTAAAGTGGTTGTATGTTAAAACGTACATGATAAGTAACTTACAAAGTTACCAAGAAATTAAATTAATCTGAATGCCCGACCATTAGTTAATGTTATGGCATTTAAAAGCGTCATTATTCTCACTGGACTAATCCAACGTGGAATGTTGAGAATATAACAAGACAAGGATTTAGATTATAAATGTACAATGTCATTTACATAAACTTCATATAGAGCATCGTACAAAAACGCACCTAATCGAACACCCGTGGCCTGGCAGGTGGAGTTGTCCACTCCGTATTTCTTTGAGTCTATTGCCCCTCATGGCGTTTGTTCAAATCTCGTTCGGGTCGAAGATTTGTACTTAGGGAAGTCTTTCAGCGGTCCTGCGATGCGTTGTTGGTTCGACTCAGGCAATTGTCTGAGGTTTTCTAAACCAATAATAGCTCAACGTCACTATACTGACCATCACAATATTGTTTATATGTTTATTAAGACAAACTTTACAAAAAAAACATAAAATCATGACACAATGCAATAGTATATACATGTTTTGCATAAGGCAAATAAAACAGCACGAAAACTAAATTTCAATAAATAGATCAAGTGCATAATCATAGTTCAATATATTGACTATTTTATTTTCATAAACAAAAGAAAAATGCAAACTCAATATTCTATTAACTACATAGTCAAAGTTTATTGGTTAACATATTTACACATTCTTAAGATGTCTTATTTTTGCCACATCAGAATAACGCTCTCTTAAAAAGTTACTAGGCGATATGTCAATAATTTATCTTGGCAACTTATCAAAACGAAATAATGCACTTCTATACAAAGTCGTTGACCTTTTAAAAACACAAAAAGCTTTAAGCTGTTATCAACCGCTAGCAATTAGCCTGGGCCAGCTAAGGTCCTTTAGTCGGTTTCTAGAGCTTCTGCTTTATCCTTTCTGAATGTTAATCTCCATAGCAATGTACAGACAATTTAGAACAAGGCGGTGTTTGAAAAAGAGAGTTAAATATTATCACACATAGACGCACATACAAATTTACAGCGAAAAATCAACAATACGGCCTTGGAAAGGTCTTTTAGCAATGGGGAAGACTGGTACGCTTAAACAAGTTGGAGCTCCAACCTCCCACTTCCTACACGTTGACCTCCAAAGCAGTGTAAATGCAATTAAAAGTAAAAAAAATAATTATTCAATTTATATTATTTACAAAGGTAGTAAAATCTTTCACACAAAGATAAAGCATAATGTCACCTTGGAACGGTCAATGGGCAGTGGGGTCTATTTGAATGATTATTCATGTTTCTAGATCTTCAACTACCTGATGTGTTTTTTTTCACCATAGTAGTGTACATACAAATACAAGCAAACAAATACAATTGTATTTACACCATTTACAAAGGATGTAAAATCTGATTCACACATAGACACAACTTAATACAACTTAATACTTTTTAGAGCATAAATGGTGCTTGGAACGGCATTTGGTAAATATAACCTACTGAGTCCTTAAACCGGTTTTTAGAGCTCAGCTCAAACCTCGAATAAACCTTTCTCACCAAATCAGTGAAAATAAAAAGCTAAACTATTATATTTAAACTATTAACAACGGAAGTAAATGTCTTTACACATAGACGAAACATACTAATATGCACAGAGAAAAAACAATATTTCCTTGCAATTGGATCAAAAGGGTGTACTTTATTCGGTTTCTGAAGCTCTATCCCCTAAATACCTGAAGTTTGTCCCCATAAGCAGTGTATACGCAACTGAAAACAATTAACTATATTATCAAAGACACACTTTTAAAGAAAGAAGACGGACTATGCAAATATACAGCGGCAAATCAACATGACCTTATTGGAACTGTGTTTTGGCAATGGGACAAACTGAAATGCTTAAGCCAGTTTTTTAAAGCTTCAACCTCCAACTGCCTGGTAAGCTGTTTTTCAAAATAGTGTACACACAAATAAATACCGATTAATTTATTCAATTTACAGTATTTACAATGGAAATAAAACCGTATTCACACAAAGACAAACGATACAAATATTCAGAGAACAAACAATAACAATACTTTGGAACGGTCATCTGGCAATGGGACTGACAGCGGGTGATTTAATTGGTTTTAGGTTTGAAGGCTGTTTTCCAAAAACGAACATAAATTTAAAAACAATAAACGATACTAATCTAAATACATTTTATAAAGGCAGTCCAATCTTGTTCAAACGTAAACAGAACAGAAAATGGTTTCTTAAGCTCCAGCTTCAATATACCTGAATGTTTTTCTCCAAAGTAATATTCCTACAATTGGAACTGGAAATTTTACTATTATACTGACGCTTAATACAAAGGAAGCAAAGTCTTATTTACGCAAAGAGGTAATAAACCAATGAACAGAGAAAGACCAACAATTCCGCTTAAACCAATTTCAATCTTTCACTTCCTGAAGATTTTCCTCCACATCAATGCACGTACAATTAAAAAAAATACATTGTAAATACGTGTAAATGGAGTAAAATCTTATTCACATCTAGAGGAAACATAATAGTGTACAGAGACAATCAACAGTAGGTCCTTGGAACGGTCAACGGACAATGACACAAACTGGAGCGCTTTATTCGGTTTCTCAAAACCACTGTACATAAAATAAAACAAAGAACTAAACTACTGTATTTACATTATTTACAAATATAGTAATATAATAAAAATAAAAATATTTAGAGAAAGCAGCATAAATTTTTAAACTATTTAGTCAAGCAAAACTATATTTACGGCATTTAAAAAACGTGGAATGCAATTTTATTCATATTTAAGTAGTCGCGTTACAGTGCACAGGCTTTTAACACCAACATGTAAGATTATTATTACGTGTTGATGAAATATTAATTGTCTTCAATTGTTAATCATTCATCATCTTTAGAAATGAAAAGAAACTGTACTATGTGTTGTGCCTAAAATCTTTCAAGTTCTTATTCATTTGTTTTGTTGTGAATACTTCAACTTAAAATCTTTGGGGAAAAAATGAAACAGATTAAGAAAAACGATTAACAAACTGTGATGATTATTGTACAATCATGACGTTGTTTATTCTAACACTGCAACAATTCCACAAAAAAGTTAATATACAATATTGTTATAAAACACTTCCTGAAACTGCATTCAAAGTGGAATAGGGGCTTTCTTCAATTCTGTTTGTAAGGCTTACGTAGACGGAGGGTTCGGCTTCAGTTTCTGAAATATACCATGACAATAAATACCAACATATATTACTAAGTAACATGTATTATGCAACAGTATTGTGTAACATTTAATATGTAAATGTATTATGAAACATGTATATTACAATAGTTTTATGTATCAAGTATTGTGTTACACTAATTTACATGCATTCTGTAACAGTATTATGTGACATGAATATGTAACACTATTATATAATATATATTTTGCAAAATGTGTTTAATTGGTTTTAATAGTTGTAACAACTTAAGTTCAGTTATACTTTTCAAGCCATCGTTCATGTTGTATTGAAAAAGATGTGGAGTTCATTGTTCGTGAGAAGGTTGTGGAATCTGTTTACATAACATACTTTTTGCATAACAAGGCGTTCAGTTTTGTTATGATTTTTCTATCATCATTAAGTGCTTGGCAGTAAAACGATTTGATTGCTACATCCAGAGTTATAACCGGTGATATTAATGAGCAGAGACATGGAAACTGAATTGTCAAAAATAAAAGGCAGAACTAATTATAGACAATAATAGTATGCGGAAGAAATTTAAACTCATTGTATTGTCGCCAATTTTACATTCTTCTTCTTCTTCTGTCTTATTTTCATCTTCTTAATTTCCTTCTTCGATATCTTTATTTCTTCTTTTCAGATTAATTTATTCTATTAGTATTATAATTAACTTTATTATCATTATTATTATTATTATTATTATTATTATTATTATTATTATTATTATTATTATTATTATTATTATTATTATCCTCTTCTTCTCTTCTTCTTTTTCTCTTGTTAACCTTTTTATATTTTAGTAAAATCAAGAAATTGATACGAATAAACCGTTTATGTTGTCCTTAATCGGCACGTTTAGGTAGTAAGCAGTTAGGGTGGTCTCTGTTTGGGTTCGCTCAACAGTGTTGGTCGTCTCAGTAACAGGATGCCTGCGTTGTTGTACAAGATTGTATTTATTTTCAATAGACAATATGTGGTTACTAATTCCATACAACATAATGAAAATCCATGTGGTCTAATTTTCTAATCTACATCAAAATTGATAATTGATTACCGTATTAAATAAAATTAATCCATATTTCATATGACACTAAAACACCTTTCTAAATGTCTCAGAGTGTAATCTCATTAAATATACGCAATCGATAAAGCGTCGGCTCCAGGGAGGGGAGGCCCCGGGTTTGATCCGGGGCCGCAACATACCAAATTCGTTAAAATGGTAGTGGCATTGCTCTCTTACTAACGCTCAAGCAATTATAAGGATAGTTCCAAGACTGGTTCGCCCGGTGTCAGGATAATGTCAGACAACCTGCTTCTTTGCTTTCTTCCTTGTTGTCTGCTACACCTGTAATTACAAGGTGCAATGTTAACATCGCCATGCGAAATTTCTTTTGTTAAACAAGACCTCGCCAAACTGCTGCGAATTCCTATTTATTTATATTTTAAACTAATATATATAAATATATCGCATGAAAACATATCTCCTTTACATTAAGAGAGTTTCGAGTGTATTGCCAGAGAACAAAAAAAAATGCAGTAACTATTAAAACACAGTAGCGTTGTTAAGCTGGGTTATAAGTTCCAGTTTATGTCCAAGAATATGATATCAAGCCAAAACAATCATGTGTATGGTCAATTTTAATAATGGCAAGGTGGGCCTACAATAACGCTTGAATTGTAGTGCAATATTGAGTCATATATTACCGAAAAATTGATTACTCCAAATATTGAGTCATATATTACCAAAAAATATTATGTCAACTGCTTAACTTGTCGCAGTTTATTGTAACGTTTATTTTACTAACTTATAATTATTATTTTTAATAAGACAGTAACATGTTTTTGAAAGCTGAATTGTCATTTTAACTTGTTTCTTTATTCTCTTATTACTTTAAGCTTTAAACTATTTTACGTTACATCTTCTAAATATCAAAAGCAGTTTTAGGAAAACAGCTTTAACTGTCGGATTTGTTCTTTTTGTTAAATGACTCATCACAGATTTTACTTTTACGTTTGGCTCGCATGTAACACCTGGGTCCAGTGCCTTTTCGCATGCTAGTATATGTTGCAATGCTCATAGAACTTTGGCATACATTTTTAAAATTATTAAAGGTTAATCGTAAACTGGTTAGTGAAACAACAGCTGCTATTATAATAAGCCTAACATAATAATATGAAACAAACATGTGGTGTTTTGAAAAGAAAGGACCAAAGACAACGAGTTGAAATGGCGTTTTCATGACTGCTCTGTACCCATTTAAACTAAATTGAGTTGCAATTAAACCTTTTTAATGCATATTAAACCGTTAAGTGTAGTGTGTACAAGGGTATATTTACATGTCCAGTGTTTATGCTACATAAAACTGTAAAAAAATACGTTCATTTTCCGATTTAAAATGTCGTCAATGTAGATGACTCTATGTAACTCTACTGTAAACAGTCGTGCATTGTACAACATTTCCTTACCTTGTGATATTAATTGACAACAACGCAATTGATGTAATACCTTAAATCATCCTAATTGTAAACTGCAGTACGTTGGACAAACTGGACGGGCGCTGAAAATTAGATTTCGAGAACAATCATATAAAATCTATAACCCTTATTATTAAAAGAATTTCATTTTCTTACTTCTGAAAATAACAAATGTACAACCCTTGCAAAAATTGTTTTCGATGACGATGCTTTTAAAGAAAATAAATTACAAGCCAGATACAGTGCCAAACAAGACTGGATTTGAAGAAATCAGACCCCATTTCCGCTCGGTCTCAATGACAATATTCGTAAGGCAGGCAATATTTCTAGATATCCGAACATTGGCGTCTTTAGTATATTTACGCAAACGCAAACATCGATCCCATGGAAAAAGAAAATAAATCATTATCTAAAAAGCAAGTTAAGGAAAAATGTAACTACTCAAGAGCTGAACACATTTTATATTCGATGTGGTATTCATGCTTTACTGTATTTATTTATTTATTTATTTATTTACTTTATAACATTCGAGATCCTTGGGGGTTTTTTATGGATAAAATATATGTATACTTTTCATTTATATGACTTGGCTGTCATTCTTCAAAAGTACACTACCTATGCGTTAAGACCGCATACTGATAACCAGTCCCAATACAAATGCCATTTTATGGAGAGAAAAAAAAACACATTAGTAATGTGATTGACTTTATAAATTTACCTTGTATCGTTCGTAATAAAAATATAATCAATACAATTTTCACTTACATGTACGTTGAAAAGAAAGAAAAACCAATAAATGGTTATAAACACACACAAAAACCGTACAAGTCTGAATTTCAATTGCAACTACACTGTTGCAGACCTTAACCTAAATGAGCCTTCTCGAGATTCGTGTATCTGTTCAACTTCGCCTTTCTGTTATTAACCTCAGGGTCATATCATTACTGGGGAGGAAAATATGATCGTTGACAGTAAGTTAGGGAATTTACTCTTAAAGATTCTCAATTTTTTCATGCCGTATGAACTTTGTTGTAAAGAAAGATGTGATGATTAGCAACACCCTGTTCTTGAAATAATTTTATTTTCAAGAATATAATTGGGTATATTTCTACCTCTTAAACACTTGTTTGCTTAAGAAAGGTATTTTCATCTTGAAACACCTAAAACAGTCCTTCCGGTATATCTACAATAGATTTGTACTTGTACCAGCGGATAAAACCTCTAGCAACGTAACATGTTCGTATAAGGGGTAGAAACAAAATTGTACTGAGTGAATAATTATCCACCAACGGTTCCTACATTAGCACCAACTTTGGCATTCATAGAGTCATGAACAAACATAAAGAGATGTAGCAAAAATACAAGATCAAATCAAAACAAGAGAAACGTCCTTCACTGTACTTTATTTAAATCTTTAGAAAACACCTTACAAGTCACGATACATAGCTTATGCAAACTCTAGCAAACCAATAACATAACTAAACTATTTACACCTTATCTTACTGTTTATAATAACGTTGTTATATATGGTAAAAAGTGTATGAAAATTCAGGAATTATCATGTTTTGGTCTATAAAAAATTCAGAAGTCTTAGACAAGTTTTATACTTTAAGTTTTCATTGTTTAGCAGTTCGTACTTATGATTTGCAATGCCCTCTTTATTTGCAAAGACTGTGTTTGTAAAACTAATGCTATTTTAGTAAAATTTAAATAGTCTAATTGAAAAAGAATATATCGAACAGTTACAGATATATAATTATCATAAATAACAAGATAAATATATGTATAATAAATTTACAATGTTGACAAGTCTCTTTTAACTTTCCTTTGTTCTTTAATGATCTACTCCTCCCATACCAGTGTATCTGTGTTAAATCCATATATCATAGAGGTATAAAAGACATATTAAATAACAAAATAACTTTCGTTAGCTTAGACTTCATTGTTTACTGTATTGGAAAAACTTTTTACTTTTACAAAGTATAAAGAGTACTATTTTAACATATTCAAAAAGCATGTCATTTTTTATAAGAAAGAAATGCCATAAATCATTCTAATACGCAGAACCAAGTGTTTGTGTAATTGAGGAGTCTTTTCTAATAATTTTAATTTTAAACAAGTTTACAAATGTTTTATACACAATAATGAAGCATCAACTAGTCAATATAATTGGAAAATGTGTAAGATAATGTATCATTTGATTGAAAATATATTTACAGTTTTGTTTCACACATACAAGGAATGCATACTGCCAATACATATATTTGATTGTAAAGAAACAAAACATACTTTCAATATCAACTTAGGAAATACACTTCAACATATATTGATATTTGTGTTAATGCAAAGTCATGTATAGAACTATCATACTTAAGACCTATTGTGAGAAAAAAACTGCGTGCAACAAAAGAATCCTTTTCAGTATTATAAAATAGATCTATGTTGTGATTTTTTTATTTAATTTATATTTAAAATATCTATGCAAATTTCAACAAATGTTACGTTTAACATTAATGTCTATAAAAATATGATATAGGATAATAAAGAATGTTTGCATGAAACAACTTTTTTTCTTTTCTATTCTTTATAATATAGTCATATGTATGTTGTAGAGTGGGGTGGACCCGACCGACACACACCTATTGGAGAGAATAATAATAACACAAAAGATAAATTATACATACTATTGGTAAAAAGATATTTGCATTTCATGTATATTTTTTTTTTTAATTAAAGACTAAGACTTTTTTCCTTTTGAATATGGTTCAAAGACATAATCTTACTACTTAACAAATCACAGAATGACATCAAATACAAAATAAACACCATACTTGCAAAGATGGCATATAACACTTATATAAGAAATACACATATCACTTAAGTGTCATTGAAAATTTTCGGCAGCACATTATATATACATGTACTTTGATGAACAGTCCATTTCAGCATGTGTCTGTTGTGACTATTTCTTTCAAAATGAAATTGAATACTTATTTCTCGATAATTATTTACTCGGTTACTAAGCAATTAGATATTATCTAAGAAAGCTATACACATAAAGTTCAAAATAATATAGTATGGAGTTATATAGCATACCTTTAAATAATCGAAGTTCGAAACTAATACGGTTAATTAAATGTTGCTTAACAATAGCAAGAAATCACGTTTATTGTACAATGTTGTCAGTTTAACATGTGCGCGAGTCTAAAATCATTTAAGTAGTTTCGTCACTGCACCACAGTTCGCAACAGCGATATAATAATCGGTAATATAGCAAAAGGTTGCTTCGAGAAACATAGACGAGATCAGAAACACGTGCAGAGACAAATAATTTATTATCACACCGGGGTATTGATTTAATTGTATGAAAGAATAAAGAACTAATCAACTATGTATATGTGTCATTAACAATAAGATTTATTTGACAATTTGCAAGATTATTGATTGTACTAAGAGTATATTCTCTAAATTAAAGTAAAACTATAATTTAAATAATATACTCTTGAACAGAATTTAGCAAAATATGCGTTAAACAATGTTTAATGAGCACAATTTTTTTAAAGAAAATATGACATTGTTAGGGAAATACATTGTGAGAAAACGCGTGTGCTGTCGGGAAAATGCATGACTGTGCACCATGTAGTATAATGTTAAAACTATTTCAAAGAGTCGTACAATATTTTTTACACATGCCGCTAAAGAGATGTAAATATGAATCATCTACATTGTAACTACATTATCTTGTTGGGTTCCTTATGCATCTCCAAATGTAGGAGGTGTAAGTATTCAAATTTTATTCAGTATACGTCGGTATAGTGAAACAATTTCGATTGTGCCACGACGTAAGCGAAAATGAAAGTTAAAGTAAAATGTTTAAATGCATTTTGGTCTAATAATGTCATTTGTAATTGTGTTCAATAAGCTATTTGTATATTAAGGTGAGGGGCCATTAAGAATATACCGCTGTGAACCATAGCGCTTTATGGAGCCAATTTTGCATTTAAAATATTTGAAGTATGAATGCTTTTCCTTTTTAGTCATATCAATAACGCTATTAATGAATTCAACGATATACGCTTTAAACAAAGATCATGCCTTGCATCGTTTCATTTTCATTTTTTATGTTCTCTTTGATTTGTATACTTAACCAATTGAAAAGGAGACTATGTAAAATACCCTTCAAACAAATAAGCATGTTTTGCAAAAAGAAGAATTGATTTCAACTTATTTGTTTTGTGCCAGTCACTTGATTTGATTCTCGTTTCTTCATACTGACGTAAATGTGGTTGATATTAACAATTATTTCAATCCGTTTGTAATCAAGAGTTCATTTCGGAGCAGGTAAATTTATATTTTAAAATGTCTTTATGAATAAATTTGTTAAACTTATTCTTTCTTTGCAATTTCATGTTATTAGACTGCCATCGAAAATAATATTTGAATAGAAATCAGAATATAATTTTGTTTACCTTTCAAAAAAGTATTTACCATCCATGCCAATGCTTACAATTGGGTCGCAATCTAACATAGTCTTCAATAATTTCAAATAAAAAGAAGTCCGTATAAATTTCAAATTAAGCTACCTTTTTAAACATAAATTTATTCTTTAGTATTGTTTTCACATAAAGCCATAAATGGGTATATATATATTAAACAACACATACATTCATATGTGGAAAAAAACTTGTGCATAAGTAAAATAGCATATACAAAAAACAGGTGCTATGTTATTGGCGCTGTGATCCTTGCGGTGTTGCTTACTTGAATAGCAACTCAATGAAACACTGCCTAAGAATTTATTTTACCCTGCAAAGCAGATGTATTACATATTAGAACGTAGCTTTAAACATCGCACAAATGACAACACAGCATGAAATGGAGTGTTTACTATGACCATGTACCACTGTATTTTTTCATTTTGTAATTAACTTATATGACGATGTACATTATTTGTCTCAATAAAATATATTCGGTCCTGTTTATACACACCGCCTATTATTTGCTTGCATATGCCACACGTTATTTCAACTTAACATATCTTCGTTTCGTAAGTTTGCCATTTGCCCTAGATACTTAATCTTATACACATGACAACAAAATCTGCATACTGATACAAAATCAACTGAACAGTTGGATCACCATAGGCGCCGACATATTTTTTCATAATTGATTGCTCCGTACATCAAGTCAACATCGTTAATAAGAATGTCTTATAAATGCTGATGCGAGTAACAAAACTAGATTTTGCTCAAACTACAAAATATATAATTTGTAAAATATCTTTTTCTGGTGTAACGTCAAAAGCGTCATTGTGATTTCATTGTCGTTTATACATCAACTTAACACAACTCTATTTAATAAGAATGTCAAAAACCCCAATATACTTAAAACATAATTAATACAGACACATCCAATAATTAATTGCACAATGACATCTAGAGAAAATAAATATAAAAAAATACATTTTGAAAAGAATAAGAGTTAAAGAATTGTGCATAATAATCTTCGGTTTAATGTTTGTTTCATGCATTTTGCATATTACTTCTTATGTGGGTATTGTGAATATGATTTTTGTATGGTTAAGTAATATTTTTATATTTACAGACGTTGTAGGTTAATTTATATTTTTTGTTTCCTATAGAATTATAACAATAATGTATTTACACACACACGAATAAAAATTTCTATTCATGATTATATGAAAGAGCAATCTTAAAAGAAGAAGGCCAATCGTAAGTTGGCTTTGCATTAGAATCATAAATAAATATACAACTCAGAGAAAAACAAAAGTCAATTAATAAATGATGATTCATAGGAAAATATGAAATGGTCCTATAATAATTACCACAGAATTTAAATCTGAACTACCTCTAGACAAAGGCATAAAAAGTAAATGGAGTAGGATTTGCCGAAACTGTGCAGCGATAAAAAATTAAAAGGGACAAAAACAACAGACCAAACATTAAACATAAATAGAAAAACCAACAATCACCGCCTTGGAATGGTCAGTCGGCAAAAGGACCATCACTATGTTTAAAAAGGAAATATGTTAAGAAAATAAAATTCATTGAACGGTTATTTTAAGAAATAATATATTAAAGAGTCATAACACCAAATCATTGTTATTGTTTTGTTTTTAATTTATATTTAACTTATTCTGGTAACATGGTTTCTGCTTTTGGAAATAATAAGATGAGCGTTGCAGATAGCGCACACGAAGGTGTTTTACTTCTTAGATAGCGAATTTTTCATAGGTTATAAAACAGCAGTTAAATGCAGTTTTAAAATACACATGCTCGATTAACTCATCCTTGCAATAGGAGAAAAAACATGCTAAGTTAAGTTTTGCACACAGTTTGTACAATGGTCGTTAATGTTTGGTTATGCGTTGCTAGTTTATATGACAATAATGATGAGTAATGAGTATTATTTAACTATGTGGGATGTTGGATATTCATCCCGGCTTGCCGTGTGTCAGTATTCCTAAGTATGCAAAAGTGCTCCTAGACCACAACGCTCGCAGAAAAAGAGTCAATTAATTCCATATTCTTACTCGCGATTTACACAGTTCTTCTGTTTGATATAGAGAAAAGGGGGTAACACCTTAGTTATACTTTCCAAATTGCAATCGCTTCATTATTTTGAAACACAGTTTTATTTTTTTAATCAGAAAAAAACAAGGTCCCATGCGCTTGTGGTAAGGTGGTATCAATCACCTCTTGGTTAATGCTAAAAAAGGCGAATCATATATATATATTTATATATATATATATATATATATATATATATATATATATATATATATATATGTATGATTCGCCTTTTATATATATATATATATATATATATATATATATATATATATATATATATATATATATATATATATATATATATATATATATATATATATATACATATATACTATTATGAATAGTATATAAATGTCACAACTACCTCACGAAATTGTTTTTTTGCAAATACTTCCATGTAAGTTATTGCAAGGACGATCGAACCAGGTGCTATAATATCTCATTAATATACAATTAGAGTTTGTGCCGTCGTTTGGCTGGCCTGGGTAATATCTTGTAAACGTTGGTGGCGCGTTATTCGACGTCCATCTGAAGTCTCCCTCAGTCGATAGATCGTTCAATCCGATCCAAAATGAAACATCTGGTTTGAAACTGATCAAAAAGTCATTCTCGCATTGACTCTGTACGTCCACTAGGTGACCTCCCAATCTTAGACACGATGCTTCGCTTTCCAGATATGTGTTTGCGGCTTGGAAGAAGTAACAGTGGGATTGCCACAAGGTCCATGACGGCGGGCACGGAGCTGAATCCAATTCAATAATACAATACTAGCATTTTATTTTTCGTTAAAACAGTACGTGTTTTATATCATTCCTAAAACTTACAATACTACCATGAGACGTATTCTTCAATTTAGATTATATCTACAAATTAGTAGAATATATTTTTAAATTAAACACCAAAGTTGCATGTGTATTTCCTTAACACATCCGATTGATTAGACTTAAAATTCAACATTTCCATCGATTGTGAATGTCTTTAATTCACCGGAAATGTTCTAGCGGAGATAAATCTTTATTTACTTTTCCAATATCAATAGATAATCACACACTAAGTCAAAACTGGAATGAAATACATAGTCTTTACGCGTTAAATAATCTTTACTATGTTATTTTATCGAATAATAGTTTAAAGTTGCATATCAAAGCCTTTGCTTTGAGACTGTTGTTTTTGAAGTGGCTTCTGAAATATTTAAATGCAAAAGAAACAGCTTTAAATAAAGGAGCAAAAGATCAACAGATAAAGTAAAGGATCATTGTTTTTGTCTCGAGCCGATACAAAATTATTATTCATTTATTTTGCCTGATTATCTATTAAACAGTAAAAATGTCACACAGTGACATTGGAAAAAATTAATATACATTAAATAACTCGTCTATGTTTTTGTATTTTTGCAACTTTTTAAGTAAGAACCTTTTAGGGTCAATTACCTTTAAAGCGCATGTTGGTATCTCGTAAACGGGTACCGAAGTCGGACCTCGTTGTATTTGGAGGATTTTTTAATTATAGAAAAGAGGAATTATATCTAATGCGCACTTAGACATTTTCATTTATCCACACATCAAGATGCTAATATCTCTTCTCTCCATTAAACACATTTTAACAACAGTTACAATCTGCGATGCTGCATACTCGCTTGAATGTCGAACCACTACTCTAGTTTTCTTCATGAAACTAATGAAACATACGATTAAATTGTAGAATACATGCAATAAGTTGAGAGAAGCGTGCGCAAAAAAAAGATGCGCGTTGGCTGCTCCAGAAAAAGCACCTTTAACATAATAGAGAAGGAATACTTGACGTACCATTGAATGTTTTATGTAAATACTTATAAATGCTAAGATACTTTTGAAGTTGCCAGATAATGATCCACGTCTAATTAACTGCTGCTTATTTTATGATTGTTTTTACTGAAACCTGAATCTGTTTAACGTAAGGCCAAACCAATTGCATAACTATAGCATAACATCATAAAAAAGAAATTAATTGCGTAAGAATATATTATAATAATTCTATTGAGAAAAAAGTATCGAACAATTACTGACATGTTAAAGAAATATGTTGCTGTTATACCATTAGGACATGCACGTAGAGAACGCGTTATAATTCTAAACAAATAACAGTGTTTGTTTTTTGTTTTGACATTGTTTACATTGATGTTTGACGTCGGTGCTTCTATCTCGATGCGGCAATGAAAAATACTTTCACTAGCAATTTCGTTGCCATAACCTTAATTAACATAACACCTAATTTGTAAACCTAAAGCAAATAAAGTGTTTAATGAATATAAAAGCATATGAACGTTTACCTGTTGGTTTGTAGAAGGCCATCCAGCCAGCTTCTGAAGTCGTACTGGTGCAATCCCATATAGGGTTCATGTTGGCCAACATACAGCTTCCGGTCGAGGCTTGAAAACTGATGGACACACAAGTGTCTGTCACACTGCAGAGTGCGCAACAATCGATTGTTGTCGTTAGTGTCGCTACACCGATGGAGTGGACATCGTTCACACGTGTGTTTAAGATGCTGGAATACTTCTGCACCAGGTGCCCATATGCGTACATCGAGAAAAGGGCCAAGAACAACCAGGAAAATATGCCAAAAATCCTCATTCTGATGGAGAGTTAGGTGTCAATTTTGTTTTCTATAGCGACGTTTAGCAACTGCCTACGATGGTTATCCAGTGAGGTTAAACTACCAACAGATTGATTAACTACCAATTTATACAAAGGTCCAGTCTATGTTGTCAACTGCTTCAATAATAGAAACAAAAATGGTACACAGTGTTTAACACTGTTCATAGAGAACGGCGTTACCAAGTCGTTGATCCGAAGCGTTCCGAGGATGATCAGTTGCATACGTTGCACAAGACTCGCTGACACTCACATTGTTTATATGCCAAGTTTATTTAATCTGACTAATGAGAATTATAATTGTCTCAAATAATTTAAATGAGTACACATATATCGAACAGATGAATACATGCGTTAACAATCTTTTGAGATTGACCATTTTATACATGGATGCGAGAGGCTAGTTGTTTGTGCTGCTTTTGCCTTTGCTGAATTTTGTAAGTGGCTTTGGTGTTTCCAAATAAAAATATGCCAACCAAGCAACGCTGCACTTCTCATTGATTTTTCTTTTTAATAATGGCGGCAGGTTATTTTAATTGTATTCTGATTCAACAACCTGCATATTACATCGGCGTTTATTTAGCTGTTTTAAATTTTAGATGATTCCTCCTTTTTATTATGCACTGATGTCGCTCGATGATCTCCAATTATCTATAGACTGGTTATGCACATATTGGATTGTTTAGTCAAAAGAGTTTAGTTGTGTCTTCAATTGATTTCCATTTACAAACGAATAAATCCCAATTGATAATAATCGAACACCTAAAATTTTGCTTAAAGCATGAAATAGATCTTTATCTCTTGCTGCTGTCCACCTAAAATATATAAGAAACATATATATGCAGTGGATCTATATTATCATTGTTATATACACAGAAACTTCAGAGCCATTTATATCAAAAGGTTAATAAAGCCTCTTATTAAATTCCCCAAAGAACAAACAACATTCGTAAATCTTTGTTGACAAACGACAAATATGATAGTATCGACTCTTTATATTATTCTCGTTATACTGCATTATATGTATATTATACTGCACGCTCATATTACCATTTTATCACTTATGTCAGCCTGATCCTTTAATTGAAGTTGCCATTTTTTAAGTAATAAATTCGTGCGACCAATCAAAATGAGTATTTTGGCAAATCAAGTAGTAGCTAGGTATTAAGCCCTCGTGCAAGATATGAGACGCCATCAGCAAACCTTGCGGGACAATAAAGTGTTCGCATGAATTATCGCATTATTGAACAGTTTTACAAACCAATATTCTAATCTCGCGAAAACAGTATTAATGAAAAATGAAATACCATCGGAACTTGAATATACATTGATCTGTTGTTGTGTTAAAATAAGGCTCATTTTAACAAGGATCGTTTTTGCACAAGAACTTAACTTTCTGACGCCAAAAGACATGAAAAAAGATTTAAAAAATCAGTTACTAAAAGTACTTTTGTACTTTCTTTATTTACTTGATTCATTTTTGTCATGAATATACAGTAAAAACTATTGACGACCTTCATTTGTCTTTTGTGTCAACAAAATCAGACCCATAAAATAAAACGAACTTCGTAGTTTGTAATTAAACTTTTAAAAAGTATAAATTTGAGGTGGTAAATATTTCATATAAATAATTCCCGGAAAAAAGCGAAGCGAACTAGACTTTTTAACTAGGGTTTGTTCACAGTCCTTAATTATTAAGTAACATTGAGCACGGACGTATACATGCAATATGTTTCATAGGCTTTATGTATGTTACCCTTCAAAGGGAAATATGTTGTCCTGCAAAGATGGTGTGGTGAGAGATGGTATATAAATTGTATTATTCATAAATAATATTTGCGATTAAAGCTTATGTTATTAAAAGACGGATTAGTTCAATTTGCAATATGTGAATAAGAAAGGGTCCTATCAAAATAACTACAGATATTTAAATCTAAACTACCTCCAGACAAAGGCAAACGGGGTAAATGTAAATGTGACAATAACACAGAGACGAGACATAACACTCAAAAAGAAAAAAAAAACAGCAGTTACTGCCTGTGTGACTGGAGTGCTTTAACCTGGTTTGTGGAGCGCTCCAACCTCGTACTTCCTAAAGGGTTTTCTGTCAAACAAATAGTGTAAATAAAAATATCCCGTCAAAGTGAGACAACTAACATTGTGATTTAAAACAGATAAAATGAACTAACATACAGACAAAATTTGTATAATATGTACAGTTGATAAAAGCCTCGGCAACCTAAAACTAAAAATTCCAAATAAGAGAGTAGTTTGAAATAAAACAGCCCAAGCGATGACGTATAATAAGAACAATTCATAAACCAAGAGTGTCAAAATTAAAATGTAAATAACACGAAAGAAATCATCGAATTTTAAAAGAAAAATAAATCCACAAAACAAAATGTAGCATTGTGAGTAGTTAATAGATAATAAGTTTTAAAATAATATACCATAAAAAGCCGAGAATTTAACCGCAAAGTCTAAAAAACCTGCCCGGTCATCGTGTAATTTAAAAGCAATTCAAGTTCTTGATTGTAAAGCGTCAATTGCAGTACAGCGAAGGATTCCCGGGTTGTAACCGTCAGCAATATTTTTTTCTATAAGTTTTGTAAAGTGGCAGAAGAGTTTTTGAAACCCTTGATTTTCTTTAACTTGTATAAAACATTTCGATAAAATGAAGGATGAATTATCCCTTGATGAATAAGTGTTTTCATACTGATATTATACTTTGAAACAATAAATCATTGCGGTGAAAGAATTTTGAAAACTTCGTTAATTTGTGAGATCGAAAGCCTTGCTGTAACAGTTTAGAAGTAGTTCAGTCTTGCAAACCTTGTATGTTGTGATATGTAAATACCATGCGATCTCAATGTCTAGAAATGCTGCATTTAAATGTCAGTATTTGTTTTATTAAGGGTAAGTTCTGAGGGGTATATCAGATGGATCATTTGAGAAAAGAAAGGATTATCTATAGTTAGAATATCGTCATGATAACATGACATTAAATAGAAAGCCTCTATAATGTGGCTTTGGTTAGAATGGGATAAAGTTGTCTGAACATGAAATCACGTTCAAAGCAGTATAAAACAAATATTCAATTAATGGTCACAGTTGGTTCCCATAGGAATACTAATAAAGTGTCACCACATTTTATGTCAATATTGTCTAATAGAACTTCACAAGCATCCTTACAAGTCCACATAGTAAACTTTTCTAAGAAAGTTTTGGTAAATAGGCATTACTTTGATGACATGCCGTGTATAGACGTGGCTCACGAGCAAATGTATATGTTCAATATAAGCAATCAATTTCGTCTTAATTAAATCATGAGGTAAAGAAGTGTACAGCGTAGAGAAATCGTATTAACTGCAGAGTAGTGAAAGTTTAAAGTACATACATGTCTAAGACTTTCTGCAGAATTATTCATAGACCAACACATGTCGTCAGACAAAAAAAAATGTTCTTTGAAGCTTTGTGCGCAGGTACAAGTATAAATTTATCGTGAACATTCTGAAAGGATTGTTTTATGTGTTTTAAGGGAGCCTACGATTTATTGTAATTATCTCTATCATCGACAGCAGTGAAAACCATGCACTTGTAAATGCTATAAAGAATAAATTAAACACTCGATATTATGTTTCATTCTATAATCATTTAATAAATTATTAAATTTTAGCTTTAGCATAAAATGTTTGTTTGACGTGCAAGTATTGCAGCAGCTGTCCCTAGTGGGCACGGCCACGTTGTAATTTATTGAATTGATCAAATTTATATACGACGCCGTGTCCAGAAGATTTGCAAACTTTATAATATAGTATATGCACTATGCAGTAAATAATTACATGTGTGGGAGTGAAATATCTCAACGCAACGGGTTTTTTTCCATCGTCTCCTTTTACAGACCATAACTTCCAACATTGACCGTTCGTTCTGATTTAAAATCAGCCTATTAGTTAAATGTTAAACATGTAATAATAAAGTTCAATTAGAACCATTTACAACTAGGCAAACATGTGTAGGGACGTGACAAGATATATATCGGTCAATGATAGAGAATAAGGGTGCTGCTTGATCCATCAACAGGTAAGTGTCTCCTTCAGGGGCTACCAACAACGTCCTCCAGAGGTGCGCCGACTGGGATGATCAGGTCCCAGCCTGGAACAGCTTCAGCAATTCCACTTCCGGCAAACAGTGTAGGGGTGTCTTCACCCTTGCTAGTGACCTAATGTTTCTTCTGCCATTGCTCGTCAATTTTCCTCCAAATCCACTGAGAGGCTGCTTTAAGTATTTGCTATGACTTTCTTCAGATTCCAGCCCTAGTTTGATTCCATTTACACTGAATGCTAGCTACAGAGACTTGCAAGGAAGCCGCGACATCAAACCTCAACTCGAAAATACCTCTCTCTCTATATATATATATATATATGTGTGTGTGTGTGTGTGTGTGTGTGTGTGTGTGTGTGTGTGTGTGTGTGTGTGTGCGCGCGCGCGCGCGTGCGTGCGTGCGTGCGTGCGTGCCCGCGCGTGTGTGTGTGTGTGTGTATAGTGACAACGACGACTGTTATTGGTAATAACATCTGTCTTTAAACGATTTTGAAAATCGTTTTACAAACATTAAACCATCGCATCTTCTTGCTGGTTCACGCAACGTTTCAGTTATTTATATCGGTGAAATAGATCTGCTGCAATCTAAATAACGGTTTATTAAAAATACATTTCAGACAATTTGAATTGTTTAATCTGCAATCAAGATGATTTATTCTGTCTCTATATTAGTTATCAAACCGTCACTAATACACCTCCATCCTGCAATGTGCAAAATGTTTCTATTTGGTTGCAGTTAATTGCCTTATTAAAGCAATTTATCTCATTTTTATAACGGTTCGCAATAAAAGACACGGGACGATTTGGCGATTAATTGTAGAGTAGTTCGCATTAATTCTTACTGGGTTGCCATCAATAATCATTTCCTTATTTCTGTTGGCTCCTTGTCTTCTATCCATTTCTTCCTTTTCTATTTATCATTATGAGTCCATTACTATCATTCTATCATGTTGTATATCAATACCAAAACTTAAGTGTCGTGCAATTATTTTTTAAATGTTTTAACTTACTACCTGTACCGCTATTTGTTTTGTGTTCTTGGTTTAACTCTAATGGATCATTCCAAACGAGTCGGTGAAGCCTGTTTAAATAAACCGTCTTATCCAATCAGAAATAGTTATAAAGAATCAGATATTTTTATTTACACTGTTTGTTATTAAGAGAGCCCTTCAGGAAGTGCGATTTTGGAACCAATAGGTTTAAGCTCTCCAGTCGGTCATTTTTCCAACTGACCGTTCCATGACAGTGACTTTTTACTTCTTTGTGTGTGATGCTTTGTGTCTTTGTGCTTTTATCGCTATTTTAAATGTTGATACATCGCATTAACCCAATCGAAGTCTTCTTGCAAAAGCCAGCTGTTTTGGTGGATGAAGATCTGAGACAAATGTTTGGATAGAACCACCGCCGCAGATCAGCTGCATATTCCAACATATAAATCTGTGTTTTAAGGAAAATATGTTCACAAGTTGTTATTTTCGAATTCAATATCCATTAACAATTTATGATTTGAAAAGATTTAAGTTCGTTTACATTAAGAAGGAAATAACAAACTTAACCAACATGTCATTATATTTAGTTATTTTTCAAACATGGACTGCTAGAAATTATCAATATCAATAAACCGATAGATAGAACCATTGAACAGTCAAGTGGAATGGGATGGGATTTGCCGGAATTTTTGTCGATACTGTGCTGCGATATTTCTATCAGTATAGAACAGGTATAGGTGATAAGGTGCCCAGGAAATGAACCTGGCCGGACCAATATACTGACATCGACTAGTCAGGTGTAATGCTGTCCCCTAAGCCCCCAATGTTAGGAGGTAAGCCACTACTACCAACATTAAAGTCTTTGGTTTGACCCGGCCGATGTTTGAACCCGCGACCTAACGATCCGCAAACCGACGCTCTACCACTTGAGCTTTTGCGACTGGTGAACTGTCAGATGCCTGAATATCGAAAATATACACAATGACGTGCAGCTTTGTCGATGCGGGGTATCGTTAGATAATGATTGGTGACGCGCCGGAGCGCGACGTGTAGATATGGAATGCTCACTGAAATTTACAAAAGGGGAAAGTCTGTTTTGCGGATGAAATACAAGTCCTAATTCGGTAAACGGCGTTCTTTTTTTATTTATTTATTGTTATATTTATTTTTGTGTGTCTGCAAGTTTCATTTAAACATGGCAGAAAACGAGAGATTTTGGTTTATTTCTTTTTGTTATTAAAATTTCTAATCCTCACCAACAGACATTATGATTGTTTGGTGTAACAACAGGCAAATATTAAATACATCAAAACATAAAACCATAAAAAACGCAACTCAATGTATTTAAATCAACTGCCTAAGGTATGATTGTCAAGCATTATAGCCATTAGGGCATAATGGAGGATACAGATAGTTGTCTATTTGTAAAAAGAGCTTACTTGACTTGGAAACATCGGAATGCTTCAACATTTTTTGTAGAAAGGTATATCAAGGTCGCCGGTTACGTTTTCGTTGTGTACTGTAACAACTGCTGTCTTGTAAAGCAAGTGAAGATCACGCGTGTGTACATCAATTCTAATATAAAATTTAAGTGTTATAATATATACTATTCAGTTTTAAAATCCGAATATTTTTGAAAATTTGTAAAATAAAAAATCGTCTAATACAACTTGTAGATATGTCCACCATTAAAATCTTGTTAAAGTATTTTTAGTCAGAGCAAATGTCCCAATGTTTCAACGCTAGACAAGTGATAGATTAGCCAACTTGTAATTTTCCTGACTGTTAAGCCTCTCTCTTCGCGGGTTCGAGTTTCAGTAAGGACGAAGGACTTAATGTGTGGAGGCCTCCAAGCTGACCCGCGTTGCGCCGCAGGTTCATGTCAGACAATTGTGTGGAGTCTTCTTTCATTAAAATAGCTGGACGTCACTTTTATAATGATAATTGCTGCCATGTACTTCAAAAACGAACCACAAAAGCCAGTCTTAACGACCATTTTGTGTGAAAGCAAAATGGGTTTTTGTATGTCTACTTTTAACCGATAATACAACGTTGTACATAAAGACAATGCCTGTGTGCACAACTGAACAATTACATTGTATTCAGAAACTTTATTGTCTAAAAATAAGAAAAAAAATAATAAGGGGTCTATACCTTGTTTATTTATACACGGAACTATTTTACAATGTGAAAGCACAAATTTCCAAATCGTCTAGATGCCAAAATATAGAAGTGACAAAAACGTCACCGTCTATTTATAGACTTGCCCATGTCCTTTTCGCGAAGGCTGAGATTACTGTTTTCTGAAAGCCACGTGACCTCTAAAGTGGCTATTTTAATTTTACTCGGCAACAACCTAAGTAGGTTTCAATCATTACAAAAATATAAAGACTTTCATGAACCGGTGGTGGAGGGGAGGGGTTAAGTTAAAAAAAACGACACCATAGTAAAATTGTAATTATCATAACTTAAGGTTCTGGACCTGTAACTAACTTCGGTAAACAGCGGCACTCGTTATGATCCGGTTTCATTTGAATATCATTCGTCGTCATGTTTCGTATTTGCTATTTTTAGTAATATTTTACCGCGTGATAGGGATTGTCCATGACGTCATTTGGTTACCCATTTCTCCAAAATGGCGGAACCGGGAGCTCAACATCCAATCGTAACTACTCGACAATCTCCGGCAAGCTTCGGGGATAATGATTACGTAGAGGACGGAATTACCCGAGGAGTTCCGAGTGCTCAACATCATGATCGTCGAGGGCGATATTGTAAAAATCAGGCGCGTATCTGTGCCGTTTTTGAAGTTACGCGTAATTACAAGAGAAATCACCTTTGTAGTAATACTTTTGATTATATTCGGTTCTTTTCTAATAAATAACAGGTAAAATGCGGACATGCGAGGAAAAATATGAACGACTAAAATCCTGACGTGTGTAAGTTTAATCATTTTAAAACCTTTTCAACTTTAATGATGTGGTAATAAGATTTTATATCATAGAAACTACGGAAATAAGATATATCATTCCTATCCCGGTGTAGGCATCGACTTTCATAGTGTTTTTGGTACTTTCAGATTTTCGATTTTTCGAACGGAAGTTACGCACGTGCGTAAAGTGCGTAATGGCAGAAACGCGCCTGGTAAAAAATAGTGGTTTACCGACAACAAAGTCATGTAAAGGGGTCAAAACTGTGAGGGACAACCACGTGTCACTAATACCAAAAGAGTGTTTGACTCAGTTATTCCTAAACTGTCAGAATCTTTTACGAAAAACGTGTAAAGTGGTTAATTTCAAATAGTTCCCTCAAGCCAGCCAAAATCAGTAAAGAGAAGGTTTTCATGTGATAATGCAGAGTTTACATACATATTTCCATCTCCAATACCAACTGTAGGTGATTTTTTGTATAAAGAAGTATAATCTGTAATTGACCATTTTGACGTTATTTTTCGCTACAAATTCTCTTGCAGTTTCATTATAGTAACATTTACAAATTCTTATAAATTTTATTAGGAACGGTAAAATGCCTTTAAAATCTCATATTATGGGCAGTTCAAATTGCAGAAGATTTTAAAACTAGTTGTATGTGTCTAACTAGTTTCAAACTTGAGATATTTGCTTTTATAGATAGAGTAAATTTTTAAACACACCCAAAAAACTCGGATTTTTTCTTGGGGTACATGTATGCAAAGCTCTGTATTTTTATAAGTATTTGTCCAAAGTGTAATCTTATTGTTCTGATTTATAATGACATGATTGTGTAACAGGAACAATGGTTAAAATTTGAATATAGAACAGTAGAATTTGAAAAAAATAGTACTTTTTCATTTTTTGACCAAGCACAATTTACGGTGTTTTTGAAAATCAAGGGTCACTTTATAAAAATGCACATAACTTGAGTTACAAACGGTAAACTTCCTTAAAAAATCACCATACGATGTGTTTTATAGCACAGATTTAAGAAACCGTATCATTATAAGGATTGTGGAAGGTCACCATTACAGGTCCAGAACCTTAAAATTATTACAAAACAAGCTTTCTTTTGAAGTTTTAATAATTGTGCAATTAATCAATATTCGCACCGGCGGTATAAAAATCGGATAACACTTGTATTGATCATATATAATTTTATTAATTATGATTTAGTCAATAAAAGCGTCACTCGAATGAGCAAAACCATTAATATCGAACCAATAGGTATACTTTGTTCTCTGTTGTCACTGTTTTACAACTGCTGTAAATGTAACAAGACTGTGCAATTCAGTTGGTTCTTTTGAGACCTTTACAATTTGTTACGAGTTTTTTTTTTCGATTTGTGTTTGTTTTTCTCTAAGCAAAACCGATAGCCTCCAGTGTGTGTAAATTTAGATTTTACAAAATTTAATCAAACAGGCGATAATGCAACTTATATTTCTTAATAATTTGGCATCATTCTGTATAGAACATTAAACGTGCTTTCTAGCATTCTTACCTTAGAGGACTGTATTCGACTTGTACGCTGCAAGGTGTTGGTATTTTTAAGCTATTCGCTCATACAAAATATGAAAATATGTCATTTACTATTGCTCAGATAATGTACGTTGTCTCTTTATTTATAACTGTTCAAACCGGAACTACCCAATCACAAGTGGTGTAACTCTACAAGCGAGGTAACTCTCTATATCCGTACGACCCCGTTCATTATACCCTGACTTTCTGAACATGTTGAAAGATGATTTTATGTATATTTTAGTTAATACATTTATCTTATGCTGATTTTTTCCTTTACAAGGTTTTAACGAAACTGCCAACTTTGTCATTCTAACTTTCGTTAACCAGTGCATAGTGTGATATCTTTTGGGAAATTGTCGCCTTGTTGTTAAGGCAGAATATTATTGAGAGTTATTCTTAAATTGTACTTTTGATAGTAGTAGGAGGAGGCGGAGGTAGAGGAGGAGGAGTAATAGTACAATGTAGTAGTAAATGTAGTATTATAACATATTTTATTATAACATATATAATTAATTATTATTTATTATATTTATTATTATTATTGTTGTTGTTATTATTATTATTATTTTTATTATTATTATTATTATTACTATTATTATTATTATTACTCTATGATCATTTAGCATAATTCATGTGACGGATTGTTTGTAAAGATGAATGATTTTGTCCTTATGTAATCAAAAGTACTCAATATTAAACATTTTTCATAAATTCATTTTTGGCAGTATAATGTTGAACGCAAAAAAAATAAAACAAACCTGTTGTGAGCTATATTATCAAAATAATGAAATCAATTAAAGACATGTATAATGATTATAATTTAGACTGTGCAAGTACATGTACATGAATAATATAATAGGCATTGACTTATTAATTGGTTTATTAACCATAAAACACGTAACTGAGATGAAGAAAAGCAGCTGCTGCAACAATTAACACTCTTTAGCTTCATGCTTTCTTATGTATGGACTATTCTTTACACATGTCCATAAATAGATTTTTGTAAAGCCTCGACAGTTAAACTTACTAGATATAATAAGTATATACACTGCATAATAAAATGCCTATTCGACTTGTTGTATGTTCTGTTTTACAACATAAAAACAACGTTGAAATTGTAAAGTGAATATGGCATTTTATTTCTTTTCTAACATGAAATATATGACTTGAAAAAACGACAAAATACAGATTTTATAAGTGTTGTTCAATATATTTGCAATGTACTTTAGTTTAAGATAGAAAAATATATAATATATATATATATATATATATATATATATATATATATATATATATATATATATATATATATATATATATATATATATATATATTAGATTCAACGCCAGATTTTTTTTGCATAAACTACCACGATTGATATTTTTAATTCTTCAAGGAATTCCTCGATGGCACTTTCTTACAATGATAAATATGTTAAGAATTTTCTTCTTCTATAGTAGGTAAAACAATTTACGCTTAGATTGGTTAATTAGAAATCACTTGTGGTTTGCAATAGTAGATTCTTCACTCTTGTCTCCATATTACATCAATGTCCATTGTAGACGAAGCGCACATTTACACGATCTGATCTCGGACATGAGAGCAACAATGAAAAATCACTGGCATGGCAATTTATAGGGAGCTTATATTCAAAAATAGAATATAATCGGCGTAACGGGCATTTGACAGATCCCAACTCCTTTCTACGGATTGTTCATTTCTTTTGTGACACGGTGGTGGCAAGAAAACACATGACACGCCTCGGTCAGCACATGTTAATATTCTGCTTTTATAAAAAGCAAACCTATCTTTTATAAGACATATTAATTCATCTCTTCAAGTGTTTAAATTGTTCAGAAATGATCTTGAGACAGCGGGGGAACATATGTGGAACATATCGTGATGAAGCATTACGCATGCGTAAGATGGCCTGTCAGTGCTTCCCTCCGGATGCGCGCACACATCTTCACCGCATGTGACGTTATTCGGATCATTTAGAGATTCGGTATTTAAAGAACTTTCTTCCAGCACTGACAGAGATTTTTAAGATGGCAGTGCATTTAGTCTTTCTGCCTCGTATTGACTAACGAATCTCAAAAGCATATGGGGTCCTCCTTTTGATATCGTGGTCTGTCCTCCGACTGCGGACTCGTTGTTTCTATGAAATAATGTATAAAATACTTCATCATATTTATTAGATTATTTTACATGAATTATTCATCCAAATCTCATTTACCCGCAATGTTTCATTGAAAACAAGTCGAAGTATGGTGTGTCATTCAAACATTCTTTTGTAACACCGGTACATAAAAAGCAATGTTAGTTTGTTTAGCTAAGAACAAAAAGTGTCTGTCCTCATGTCTACAGTCTGCAGTTACTGTTGCCACGACCCAAAAACTTATTTACAGATTAGGACCCTGTGCGGGGTTTACCATTGCCATCGCCGGAAAATGTGTATACAGTTTTTGTTGTTTTCTGAATAAATGTATCTTATATCGCTAAGTATTTTCTGATGATCTAAAAGCAACATTAATGCGCGCACACATTTGCGTTAGATACACTTTCCGTCTCCTTTCTAAAGTGTATATGTATATGTATGCAGAGCCTTGAAGATTGCACCCGTCGTTAAAGGTGATAGTACACGGAGTTGGGCGAAGTCTGCGTTTAGCAGTCGTCGGAAATATGAGCAGTTTACAACTAATTTGTCGGCTGGTGATTGGTTACAAATAAACATGTATCCTTGCTGACTCACTCTGTGCTTCCGTCGCCTGATGTAGACCTAGTAAACTAAGATGGCACCCGCCACCAGGAGCACAATGGTGGACGCAATGCAGATGACGATGATAAACAGAACGTTGTCCTCGTCGGCCGATATCTGTCCTCGGTCCAGCCCTGCAGTATCTACTCGTACGGGACAATCAGACTGGTCACCGCACGGGTTAAGGCCGTTAGACATCAACTTTTCCATGATGCAATGACCATTACTGCATTGGTGCTCATAAGAGTTACGTCGACCTGAAATCAAACGAAGAAAATCACAATCAACGACAATGGCTTGTTGTGATTTTATTATATATGATATATCGTGAATGTTTTTTTCTTATCATTTTTTGACATAGGTTTAGCCACAGTGGCGATGCACAATAATTGATTGAGTCAGATTAAATATAATTATCTAGGTACATCCACACACAAAAAAAAGAATATATGACAAAGTCCTATGAGTATTGCAACATATACCAAACTCCGAAAAGGCACAGAACAAAAGTATTTCACATGCAAGCCAATGCGAAAAGTAAGAACAAATTTGTGATGAGTCATTTAAGGAAAAGAGCAAACCCGACAGTTACCGCCTTGGAACGGTCAGTCGGCAATCTGGACCGACTGGGGTGCTTAAACCGGTTTTACAGAGCTCTAACCTCGCACTTACTGACAAGTTTCTCAAATGCGAGCAACGAAAAGAAAAACGATCTATTTGAAAACAAAATGTGCATGCGCTGATATTTTCTATACGTTATGACGAAAGTAGTGACGTCATCGAAAAATAATGTCCACATAGTGTTCAGAAAAGGAATATGGTAGTATTTCGATTTGAAAAACAACACAAAAATGGTTGACCACAAATAAAATTAACTTTCTGAATCATGAACAAACATGACCAGAGACGAATAAATGGTTGTAGCATTCTGTTCATGTGAAGATGGAATTGAAGAACCAAAGTTCAATGTCCATCAAAGGAAATACACGTAACAATCCTTATAGGATGAATTAAATGACAACATAGGTTACATGCACGGGGAGATTTTTTACGACCGCCACACTGCACAAGTAACATTGTTGTGATCATGAAAAAAGAATATATGACAAAGTCCTATGAGTATTGCAACATATACCAAACTCCGAAAAGGCACAGAACAAAAGTATTTCACATGCAAGCCAATGCGAAAAGTAAGAACAAATTTGTGATGAGTCATTTAAGGAAAAGAGCAAACCCAACAGTTACCGCCTTGAAACGGTCAGTCGGCAATATGGACCGACTGGGGTGCTTAAACCGGTTTTACAGAGCTCTAACCTCGCACTTACTGACGAGTTTCTCAAATGCGAGCAACGAAAAGAAAAACGATCTATTTGAAAACAAAATGTGCATGCGCTGATATTTTCTATACGTTATGACGAAAGTAGTGACGTCATCGAAAAATAATGTCCACATAGTGTTCAGAAAAGGAATATGGTAGTATTTCGATTTGAAAAACAACACAAAAATGGTTGACCACAAATAAAATTAACTTTCTGAATCATGAAAAAACATGACCAGAGACGAATAAATGGTTGTAGCATCCTGTTCATGTGAAGATGGAATTGAAGAATACCGCTTCAAATTTATTTTTTTTACCTAATAATAGGGACTCGAACCCAGAAAATGCTTTGTGCGGCTTTATTCGCGCCTTTACAAATTTATTTTCCGAAGCTGTAAAGAATGACTACTTAAAATTCTTTAGATAGTGTTTAAATTATTGTATTTTGATTCGAATTTAATTTATTATTAACAATTGCATATGCCTCTGCTCAGAAACAAAGGAGTCGATTATCAGAAAGTGCTCGTTCTTTGGCAGCTTGTTTATTTCAAAGACCTTTAAATTATGTATGCTCCTACGGCTATCGTTATCTTGATAAATGCAAAGTCTGTAACAATATAAACGATAAATTAACAAGTCTTTTGTTCTCTCGGCTATGAATACATCGTTGACTCTATAATTTATTTAAAATAGCAGTAATTCAAATGTAGAAAAAAAGTGACTAATCGTTTGCTGATTGCAATCATTTAGTTATTTGCCGACTTATTCAAGCAAAGATAACTCACCTTCATGGAAAGCTACTATGTTTAACTTGAAGGACGTGTTCAGATCTGCTGAGTGGTTGCCATGGATACGTATCACAAGATTGCCGTCATTGATGACGAAAGGATTTTTCGATCACACCTTTCACGTGGTCTTGACACAGGTAGTCGGGTAAACCTGGAGTTTAAAAGTGAGTTGTGACATTGTGTGAAAGAAAATATAAAAACGCTAAACATATATATTTCTCTTTGAATGTCCGGATTATACTGTCTGTTGGTGTCCTAGATTTGTGTGGAAGTCAACCCGCTAATTTAATTGTTAACACTGGTCATTTGTTGATGTAGTGATGAAAACGTCTTTACTGAAAACAAGAATATTCTTAGGGGCAACACGCGTTCCAAACGTCACATTTACACAGATATATTATAATAGCATTCATAGTATAACCCCTACATTCATACTGTAACCCCTACATTCATACTGTAACCTCTACATTCATACTGTAACCGCTTCATTCATAATAGACCTCCCACATTCATACTGTTACCCCTACAACAATTCTGTAACCCCTAAATTCACACTGTAACCCCTAAATTCATACTTTAACCTCTACATCCATACTGTAACACTTACATTCATACTGTAACTCCGACATCCATACTTTAATCCCTACATCCATTTGAAAGCCCTACATACATACTATAACCCCTACATCCATTCTATAACCCCTAGATCCATAATATCACCCCTACATCCATACTGTAACCTCTACATTCATACTGTAACCCCTACATCCATACTATAACCCCTACATCCATACTGTAACCTCTACATCTATACTATAACCTCTACATCTATACTGTAACCTCTACATCCATACTGTAACCCCTACATCTATACTGTAACCCCTACATCCATACTGTAACCCCTACTTCCATATTATAAGCCTTACATCCATACTGTAACCTCTACATTCATACTGTAACCCCTACATCCATACTGAAACCCCTACATCCATACTGAAACCCCTACATCCATACTGTAACCTCTACATCTATATTGTAACCTCTACATTCATGCTGCAACCCCTACATCCATACTGTTACCCCTACATCCATACTGTAACCCCTACGTCTATACTGTAACCCCTACATCCATACCGTAATCCCTACATCTATAATGTAACCCCTACATCCATACTATAACCCCTACAGCCATGTTGTAACCCCTGCATCAATACTATAACCCCTACATCCATACATCCATACTGTTACCTCTACATTCATACTGTAACCCCTACATCCATACTGTAACCCCTACATTCATACTATAACCCCTACATCCATACTGTAACCCCTACATTCATACTGTAACCCCTATATCCATACTGTAACCCCTACATCTATAATATAACCCCTACATCCATACTATAACCCCTACATCCATACTGTAACCCCTACATCCATACTGTAACCCGAACATCCATACTGAATCCCCTACATCCATACTGTAACCCCTATATCCATACTGTACCCCTATATCCATACTATAACCACTACATCCATACTGTAACCTCTACATTCATACTCTAACCCCAACATCCATACTGAATCCCCTACATCCATACTATAACCCCTACATCCATACTGTAACCCCTATATCCATACTATAACCACTACATCCATACTGTAACCCCTACATTCATACTATAACCTAGAAAAAGAGAGCTTAAGCATCAGAAAATCAAGCCAATATCATGCGATTTTCACCGCGGGTTTTCTTCTCGATATTAACCGATCTATAAATATAAATCTGAATATTCTATTCAATTTGACATTGGTAAACCGCCTTTGTCAGTAAAGTAAGAGTGTTCATCGAATAATGTGGTAACCAACCAATATTAAACACGTCAGAGGTGCCAGATCACGTGCACAAGAGCACGAGCACGAGCATACTACGCCATGGTACGAAGATGTGAATGAATGTTACGTTTTAGGAGTTTGTGAACAGCGTACTTAGTGAAAAATTTAAGCGCATTTGTATTCTAAAAACATGACATACTAAATAAAAATGCAAAAAAATATACTACAGATCTATATGGTTCTTAAACCGCTGAATTTATCAATTAGTTTGATGTTTTAGAGAGTCATCGAATATTTTATAATGGCTTTCTGCCTCAGAACGTACAGTCTGTTTTGTTATGTATTTGGTGGTAAATGTGTAATAGTTGTATATAGTAAAACAGTTATTGCCGTCCATTAGTGCAACGTACTTGATATCCGAAAGTCGTCGGATATCACCTCGAAATCTGATCAATAGAATTAAATATATACCAACAAATGTTCATAAAAGTTGCCGGACACTTTGGGCCATTTTCTTTTCTCTCATGCGACCAAATGAAGTATTATTACTTGAAAAGATCCCTTGAAATGCTCCTAATTGACGCCTTACATCCATGTGGAAAGTAAAGCACAACATCCCACTCGTCATTACAAAAATGTATTTCTTTTCCGAGCCACGCTGCACAATAAGATATTTCTAAATTAAGAAAACAACGTGACCGCTTACTTTTGAGAACACTTAATTTTCTCATCCATGTAATCAGCTCTGACGCCGATTTCTATTTTAAGCTGAAATAACCATCATGCTTAGTTATAGAATGGATGCAGGAGTTATAGTATGGATGTAGATTTGGATATTAAATGCGATATATTTCACGAATTGTTCTGTCCAACAATTGAGGTAATGTCATTGACAGCCGTAATTCTAAAGTATGAGTTTAGCAGCAATTATGAACACATTCCCCATAACAGGGGAAAGCCGTTTGTAACATATATTAGGTATAGGCATATTTTCGGCTACCACCTTTAACATTCATAGTCGTACAATGATACACCAAATATTAGGATAGTTTCATAACTGGTTGTTGCATTTGTTTAAAGTGTTTTCTATTTCTTCAGACCCTGTAGGTAGATTGGATATGTTTTTCCTGTTTCCTGTGACCCGGTGTATATGTATTTGTATTTTGTACTTGTATTTTGGGTTTTATTGCACACCGACACTTAACAGGTCATACGGCGCGAATACAAAGAAGTTAAACGCGATTAGAACATAATCAGGTTAAAACTATGTGAGTAAAATAAAGAAAAATTAAAAAATCTATATGGTTAAAATAATTTGAAGTGTAAATGAAAAACAGGTTAATATATTAAACGGTGTATATGTGTTGTATTATACCAAGCGTTCACTGTCAGGGCATACTATTCACAAATAATGCAGAACTACTCCCCATTTACGAAACGAAAGAAATGTATTGTTGTCTCCCTTTTGTGTTGTTTCAAATACTTTGCCAGAAACAATCTTACATAAAAATATTCTTAATTTCATTATTTATTTTGCTTATTTTCGCCAGTATGACAAAGTGCTTGTACTCATTCTAGTCTCATTATTGAACATACATTTTTGTATATGCATGTCGCGGTCTGAAATGTTCTCAGAAGTCTAAAACGTGGACCAACCCCCATCTTTCCTCATTATACCAATTACGTACATCGAAGGGAGGCAACACAATATAATTTGAATAGTTAAAGTATAGTCCCTTTGTAAACGAAAAGCGGGAATATCTGATACAGTTTCGAATGAGTAAAAAATTAGGCGATAAACACAGATAAAAACAAGATTGGATTTCTTATACTGTCAATTAATGAAGACGAATAAAGAATGAAAAAGCACATTGGTGCAAACAAGTGTCCTTTAAGCTATTCATCACATCAGTTTTGTTAAGTTTCCGATTCAGTATTTCTTCTACACATGTTGTACCTTAAAAGGTTACAATGTATCGCACTTCTACAAAACATACGTTGCTCTTCGTCAATATACAACTCTGCAAAGAGTTAACCTAACACTGTCATAATATAAATCATATGAAAATACCTATCCTCAATGGAGTTGACTGATACATTTCTTTTATTTCAACAACAGAGAATTGTGAATATTATGAAAGTCATATACCCTCCTATCGCCAACTTATACCGTTTAGTAACTCCATTCCGCTTATAAGTATGTATATGACATCATGCCAGTAATTACTATGGCTTTATATATTTATTTGTAATGAGTAGTTTCTTTGTACGATAAGTGGACTAATAATTTCATGTCGGTAGTTCCCCAACGTTTTTGTAGCATGTATCGACATACAATTCTTACTTATATCTGGGACATAATACAAACATATGCAATAAAATACAGCTAGATAATAAATATTAAATACCTCTATATACCAAATGCAAGAAAACATCGCTTTATTGTAACACAATGTCAAAAGGGTATTGGTATGTTTACGACTAAAAATAATGGAATTTGCACCTGCTGCTTTAGTAAATCAAACTTAGATTTTCTTTGACCTATTGATACATTAGGACCAAGACATGAGCCAGTTTGTAATGTAATATTATCGTATTAATTAGTTTTCAAGTAAATAATAAATGTGCTAGTAGTTTTCAGTTGGATATTAATTGGTTAGTTTAATAATAATTGCTTAGTTAAAGACATCGCAGTCGTTTATAAGCTAAGTGCAAACAGTTAATTTAGAGTAAGACAAAGAATGACATGATTTATAATCAAAACATGGAAATATACTATGACGCACGACGAAACTAGGGCAAACAGCAGTAATGACGCTCAACTTGACCTAATTCGGACCATGATTAATTCATTCGTACGTCAAAATATATGAAGAAATCATGGGACACTGCTCTGGTCAAAATACACGATTAACAATAAAAACACGACTTCTAGTTTCTATTGATACCGATATCAGAAAATAATAGGCATAGGCGACGCATTTAGCAATTGACATGCGTGGAGTATAAATTAGTGCTGCTGGGCGAAAGAGGGTATTGTGGTTTGAGACGAGATAGGGTAAGGCTCTTATGTTACGCTGTTGTTAGATTGTAAAATGAAACGTTCACTAATAAAATAAAATTGTAATCACGTTGCGTTCTTCCATGGGGTGCAAATACATCACAGTTGTGATAGGTTCTTTTGCATAAAATGGAGCCTTGCACTTATATGCACGCTGCCGGCAACACGTTGTATTCTTATACCCGACAAAAACCTTGAGTTTCAGTTTGGTTCGTGTTGGTATTCAGAGCGCTGCCATTTAGATAAGATGCAGGAAAATTATATATATCACGTTGGGTGCATGTGTTTGCCGTTTGAAACACGAAATAAAATGCTTCTGTAATTATTAATCAAAACACAGTTTATCATGCCAAATAACGTAAAACCACGGTATATGGATGAAATGATACCGGTTTCAATTGGCGTTGATGTTTTATGCATTGTCAAATAGAAAAAAAACAAAATACAAATGTGATTCCCTTCACTGATAATACAATCAATACGTCTATAATACATCTCGTACATCTCGTATGACGTTTTGGCCATAAAGTTGTATTTTTCTGCTATCTAGGGTTTGCTGTTTATAAATCATTTAAGGGAGTATTTTTCTTTGCGGCAACGAATGTGTTTATTGATTTTAATCTAAGCCTGTTACGTGCGTATTTCTAAGGCTTAGGCAAATATATCTGGATCATTAGCATCCGTTTAATGCTGTCAGTCCAGTGTTCACTAGTGGAACAGGTAAACCATACAATTAAAACCGCATGTGGTAACATTCTGCAAAAACAACCACTCTTAAAATTTAAATATGAATATCGTTATTCATGTATTTATTTTGTTTAGGCTTTTTACATTTACTTTTAATATAAACGGGAAATTCGTTGGGTTAGCCTAAAGAAGTCGATTTGCTCGATGTAAGACTTACTGCAAACTTTGCCAGACTTTCATTCCCTACACTACTTCACAACAGTTTCATGGTTTAAAACATTTTTTTTTTATTTTAATAAACCATTTTGGTAAAAAAGTGTCATACTGCAGCTGCAAAATAGACACTATAAAACGAATGTGCTCATTTAATGTAAAAGTAAATGATGATGTTACACAATATAAACCTAATAATAATTATAATATGTAAATAAGAAAAGGTCCTATCAAAATTTTCACAGATATTTAAATTTTATCTACCAGTAGACAAAGGCAAACACGGTAAATGCAAATGTGACAAAACACAGAGACGAGACATAACACACATAAATAAAAACCATCAGTTACCGGCTTGAAACGGTCAATCGGCAAAAGGGCCAACTGGGGTGCTTAAACCTGGTTTGGGGAACGCTCCAACCTCGCACTTCCTGAAGGTTTTTCTACCAAACAAACAGTGTAAATAACAACATCCCGTCAAAGTGAAACAACTAACAGTAAGCACCTGCATCGGAAGTTAAAACAGATACTAAATAATAATAAACACAATAAAACATAAAATAAACAGATTAACAAAAATATAATAACAATCATAAGGATAATAATGATGGCCAACATAATAACAATATACAAAACATGATATGAAAATAAAATAACATACAATAAATAATAATAAAAATAATAATAAAGATTATTAAACGTAATAAGCATTAGCATCATCATAATAAAACACAATAAGATAGTAATAATAATAATAATAATAATAATAATAATAATAATAATAATAATGATAATAATAATAATAATAATAATAATAATAATAATAATAATAATAATAATAGTTAAAGTAATAATTAATAAATAATAGTAATATTTTAATAATAAAATAAAGCAGAAACAACAACAACAACAGCAATACAAATAAATAAATAGATAAATAATACATATTAAATAAGTAAAAAATAATAATTATAAAAATAAGATTATTATTTCTTCACATAACATTTACTGTTTATTGCTTTATTCCATAAAAGTGCAACTAATGAAACTGTTTGAAGGATATTTGTGCATGCATTGCTCATTAATTATAGTTTAGTCATTTCCCCGTCGAATTTCTTCTTGAAAAATTATACATAAACGAGTCATTGGAAACAAAACATTTTATCGTAAAAAGGTCGCAGACGTTCCTTACCTTGCAAATGTCGTGCTCGATCTATGTCTGGGATCAAGATTTACAATTAGACATGGTGCTTATTTTGGTGTAACAAAAGAAATACGCCCACGCCTTATGGACAAACATTAAAAACATCAAAACATAAACCCATAAAAACGCAACTCAATGTATTTAAACCAACTGCCTAAGGTATGATTGTCAGGCATCATAGCCATTTGGTCATAATGGCGGAAACAAGTAGCTGTCTATTCGTAATACTAGCTAAGTAGGTATCAAGAGTGATAAGAATAAATTTCAAAATTTGTTTAAAATATTTTACTTAAAATAACATCATCGTAAACTTTCATTTTAACACCTCGCAAAAAAATTGTGATAGTTTTATTTTTTTGCGCAATTAATAAAATTTCGCATATAGTCTATAGCATTGCAAAAGAGTTGTCTGCACTGTTAATATACCATACTGTTAAATTATGGTTCAGTCAATGAATGCGTCATTCACATAAGCAGAACCATTTATATTAAATATCAAATCAATAAGAATACTATGTTTTTGTTTTTGTCATTTGCTTTCATCTGCAGTGCAAAGGTAACTAGAAACTGTGCAATACATATGGTTCTATGGTTTCAATCTTTACAATTAGCATGGGCTCTGTCGATAAGTGATTTTTTTCTCTATGCAGAGTCGATAGCATCCACTGTGTGCAAATTTAGATTTTACAACATTAAATCAAAAGGGGTTAATGCAACATATCAGTGTTAATGATTTTGAAGTATTGTGGTACATCAATCTGTATAGAGCATTAAACGTGCCATCTAGCACTCTTATCTTATAGGATTTTAATCTGATTGTAAGCTGCAAGGTGTTCGTATTTTAAGCTATTGATAAAAAAATGCAAATACTATTGCTCAGATAGTGTTTGTGGTCTCTTTGTTTACAACTGTTCCAACCGGAACTACTCACGCAACACTACAAGCGAGTTACTCTGCATGACGGCAGGACCCCATTCAGTATATTTTGATGATGATGAGGAGGAGGAGAAGGAGGAAGAGTAGGAGAACGGTGATGATGTTGATGATGAACGCGTATTTAGGCCTGCTGAGTGTTTGCCATAAATGTCACAAGTCGGGCGTCATCGATGACAAAAGATTGTCCGATCACATCTTTCGCGTTGTCGTAACACTGGTAAACTTGGACCTAAACAGGTAGATTATGACTTTTTATGTCAATATAAAAAACCTCTTACAAATTTATAATTCTCTTTGCAGGTCTGGATGAAAGATGTCTGCCGGTGTGCTTGATTTGTGTGGGCATCAACTCGCAAAGTTAATGGTTAAAACTATTCAAATATTGGTTTGGTGATGAAATCATATCTACTGAAAAACTGGCCAAAACTAGTTCCGAAGTCACCATTAGCACAGATATGCTATAGTTACACTCATTTTATAACCCTTATAGACGCGTTCTGAATGGCTAAAGGGTCTGAAAATTCAGGCCAATGTCATGCTATACTCAACTTTTTTTTCTTTCAATATAAACAAATAAACTGCATTCAATTTGAAATTGGTACTAGTCCTCTGTTTGTATAAAGTGTGTGCGTCGAATTCGAATGTGGTAACCAAGTAAGATAACATATGTCCGATCACATGAAGAAAATTACGAGCATGCTACGTCAGAGTGCTATTTATGTGAATGAATGTAAAGCTTGAGAAGTTTGTGTAAATGTACAAGAAATTAAAAGCAATTATGGTCTAACGTCTTTGCATAATCAATACCAAAAATTAACAAATATTTCAGAAATGCCACAATATACTTTTAATCCATGTGATTCTTAAACCGCTGGATTAATCAATTAGTTTGATGTTAAAGAGTCATTCGAATGTTTTATAATGATATAGTAAAACATTTATTGACGTCCATTAGTGTAATGTATTTGATCCAAGCAAGCCGCCGAGTACCACCTCCAGGTTTGATAAACAGAGTTAAATATATACGAACAAATGCTCATTAACATTAATAGTCATACACTAGTCATACAATGCTAACCCAAATCTAAGGGTTGTTTCACAACTGTCGTTGTATTTGTCTTACTCGTTTCAATTTCCACGTCCAACCTCAGATCCTCAGATAAGTTATAACAGTCGGCCCCCTGTCGGGATTATGTGACTGGGTATAATTTTAACCACGTGTTTATGGTAACGGCATGTTGTTTACACTGAATAGAAAACTACTCCTCATTTTCGAAATGAGAGAAATGTATTGGTTATCTGCCTTTTAGGTATTATTTTTGCATACTTTGAGAAGGAAATACCCGTGTTATACATTCTTAATGTTATTATTAATTCTGCTAATTTCCATCATAACGCTTAACCGTTTTACTTATTATAACCCCATTCAGTAAGATATATGCCGTAAGTGCATGTGACAGTCTAAAACGATCTCAGTGGTCTAAAACGTGGAAATATAATTATTTTCTTCATTAACTTTGTACGTATTAATTACTAATACACATTCATCCCACACACACACACACGCACACGTACACACACGTACATCCCCCCCCCCAACACATACACACGAATACACACACATGCACACACCCATACACACATACACACACACACACACACACACACACACACAATGCTCTGCCTGATAAAAGGGATGCCTATGTATGTTGATAAAACAATCGGAGAGACAACTAGGTCTAGTAAAAAAACGTGTGCCCTATTCTGTTATTTTGAAGTCTTCGTTCATTTGAAACGTCCATGAGTTATATTTCAAATAGAGATGACGTACATTGAAAGTAAATATATAAGTAAATATATGGTGATTAATTCATTATGATATCAGGCAGTAATCAATTACCTACATGTGTAGGTTACCACATTCAATCAGTTCAACCTGACACCGCTGGTCAACATATTCTGGTACTGACTGTATGTCGATGTTAATAAGAATATATGACATAGTCCTGTGAGCATTGCAACATTTACCAAAATTTGAAAAGGCACAGGATAAAGGTATTCACCTGCAAGCCAAATGTAACAGAACAAATCTATAAGTCATCAAATCGAGTAAACCCGACAGTTACCGCCTTGGAACGGTCAGTCGGCGATATGAACCGACTGGAGTGCTTAAACCGGTGAGCTCTAACCTCGCACTTCCTGTTGGGTTTCTCAAATGCAAGCAATGAAAAGAAAATTGATCTATTTGAATAGAAAATGTCCAAGCGCTGACGTTTTGTTTGTTTTGAAGAAAGTTGTGAAGTAATTGAAAAGCAATGTCCACATTGTTTTTAGAAGAGAGAAAGAGAGAGAGAGACAGACAGAGACAGAGAAAGAGAGAGAGAGAGAGAGAGAGAGAGAGGTATTATTTCGATTAGAAAAAATACAAAAAAATGTTGTAAATGAAGTTAACTTTTTGACTCACGAAATAAAACAACACAAAAAGGACTAGAGAAGAGTAAATGCTTGTAGCATCTTGTTCATGAGAAGATGGAATTGAGGAACCAAGGTCCAATGTCCATCAAATGAAATACACGTAACAATCCTTATAGGATGGATTAAATGACAACCTAGATAATATGCACGGGGAGATTTTTTAAGACCGCAACACTGCACAAGTAACATTATTGTGATCACGAATAAGAATATATGAGCATTGCAATATATACCTAAATTTGAAAAGGCCCAGGACCAAGCATATCAGAACTTCCCGAGTAATTCCACCCTCTGTATGTTCATCCATTTGAAGTATTTGGTGCAATGATACGAACAGAAAGGCAACTTTCTCAGGAAGAGGAATACGCGATAAAAAAGGTTCTCAAAAACGTTTAGTGTATTGTTTAGTGCAATTTTGTCATATAACCTTTCATTCATCAATTTTTCGCACTGTTTAATAGAGGTAACAAAACATCTATGTTTAGCTTTGTTGTTTTGATGACGTCATAGCAATCGGATTCATTTTTACCGAGGACTCCTCTTCATACATCAGAGAGATGATTCGTGAATTATCCAAAGAGTTCCGATTGACACTCGAAAACACGGACACTCGAGATAAGATTTTTCAAAGACAATATCAATATAGTAAATGTAACACACTGATATTCGACAACTACTGGTCCAGGAAATAGGTGTAAATAAAAAAAAATAACTGTTCGTGAAATCGGACTCGCATATCGCTAAAACAATTACACAATAAGTGACTCATGCGATCCATCCAATACATGTTACTTACAGAGAGCATTACTTTAAAAGTACATATCTTAGCGGCCACCGATGGACTTGTCAAAAGGTCACAGCCCAGGGGTCATGGTTGCCCTATGGAACTATTTCATGTACGAACCAGACGTTTTAAGAAGCCGCGCAGCAATATACGTAAGGTTCTATGTCGAAAGATCGTGATGAATCCGAAGAGTTTTAGTCAATCCATGTCACTGTCAAACACTCAGATTTCCCATCGTTTTGGGGTGAGTGGGGCTAGATTGAGGACAAGTTTATAAATGAGTTCTGCAGTATCTGAAACATTGAATGCAAATGTCTGAGAAAGGATTTACACTCCGTGTTCAACTTCTAAAATGTTGAAATATGGATGGGTCTAATTGGATTCTGGACGACAGGAGTAAGGTTTGTTGTTTTTTATGTTAGAGAATTTTGGCTGTAAAACAATGTTATGGTCTATACTTTGACCATCATAAGTATCCTCAATTCTATTTCATTCCATTTCCATTTTACGTTAATGATACATAATAAAGGAGATCTAATCAACTTTTCCAATTAGTATATAGTGGATGTAATATAAGCTGTTAATTAATATGGATACTTATGAGACAAGCCAAATCATAGTTAGCAAGCCTCTCTTTCTTAAAGAGTTCGACATTCGCATGACATTCAATAGGAAAATATATACATTTTCTTACAATTAGGTCATAAGAGAATATCCTAAATAGTTTAACTAGAGCTAGATAAATGCCAAAACAAACAGACAAAATGCAAAAGTGATAGGACATTTTGGCAAGCCATAACACAAATAGAGAAAAAAAAAGTTATTGCAATGGATCGGAGATTCAGCAAAAAGACTGACCGGCGTGCAAAAATCCTGGTTCCAGAGGTCCAATCTTGCACTTCCAGTACGCTTTTTTTATACAAACAGTATACTTAAAATTGCCCTACTTCAGTGTGACAATTTGAAGTAAGGCGAACATTCGGCAGGACACTCTGTACGACATGTTTAACTACGTAGTTTCAATGTTGTGCTGTCTCGACACTCGGTATGGAATTTAAACAAAGTCCCTTAGAACGTTGCGCTGAATATCATGCCGAATGTTGAGACATGTTGAGAATGTTAAATTGGAATCATTGTCTGTCTTTGTGCAATCGGATGCTTTCTATAGGTTACATGCATTTATCATATTTATTCATTAGATATTTGTAGAATAGTCTGTTTATTGAACTCAAAGGAGGGAAAGAAAGAGAGAGAGAGAGAGAGAGAGAGAGAGAGAGAGAGAGAGAGAGAGACAGAGAGAGAGAGAGAGAGAGAGAGAGAGAGAGGGTGAGAGATACAGACAATATAGACTCACAATCATTACATATCAAGAATAATACATTTATATTCCTTGAAGCAAAATAGGAATACCAATGATTCCGGTGGAATATGAGTAATTAATATTGCTTTGTATGTTATTTTTGCGACTGAAACACAACATACAATAAAGAAAACCGTGTTTTAATAAATTAATCTGATAGAACTTACACGTTGTAAAATTAATATTTCTATATCATCATGATCTTGTTATCATATTGCTTATGCAAGCTTGTTATTTATTTCTTGTAATTTTCAGCAATAAAACGAATCAGCGCACTTTGAACGAAGTATATTCTGCATATGATATCTTGATAAAATAAACGACGACACGACATCGGCAGGTGTTTCAGCTATTGCTCATTCAGGTAAAATGACTATAAAACACATGAAACGGAGGCTGCTCCGACACTCTCTCAGAGCTCATCAGACAAATCCAAAGGTAAGTGTCACATTTACATTAAAGATCTTAACGTTTTACTAACATAAACGATTTACCCGTCTGCTGTGATGAGATTTGCTTACTAAGAAAACTGTTGTTAACCAAAAATCCTTTAAGCTCATTGATAAGGAGGTATATTAGACTCTTACGACCATTGCCGTGATTTACTGCTAAAGATTGCGATTTCATTAAACAATGTATAGATTACAATAAAACTTTACATATCTTCTTTGAGATAATACCATGCCTCTATGGGTTTAAATTCACTGAATTAACAGAATCACCGTTAAAACGGACTTCTTATGTTTTTTGTCACCACTGCGTTATGGCATCATAAAAAATATCGAATATTTTGTTATAACATTTCCTCCAAAAGAGCCTATTTGGACACACAACCTGTGATGTTTTCGTTAGCTCGCTGCTGCTTTAATCACACAAAAGCACAAACAAACTGGAGTCATCTTGTATTAAAAGTTTTTCAAAGATATCTGTGATAAAAGGTCTGGAATTCGAACATTGTCCTACATTGGCTGCTTTGGGTTTGTTATAAAATATACTGTTTAACTTTTTTCTGGAACGGTAACAACATTTATAACACGAAATAATACATGGACAAAATACAAATCACCTAACACATAACATACTTGAACTTCTTATTAGGCAATCGTTTCAACGACTTGTAGATATGATTTAAGGAGCGTTTAACGTAAACGCAGGTTTTCCTCACATATTGAATTTGATATCGATGTCATTTCCGATTTCGGATTATTGTAAGTGACAGTGTGTTAAACAAGATAACACTATCCTTTTAGTTGTTTTATTCTTCATTGACGATTTCTACTTTTATATGAGCAGAGCTGATAAAACTGACAAATTAGGATAAACTATTTACTTTTTTTTGTAGTAACGACACTGTTATTGCTTAATGCAGGGCGAGTTTATTAAATACTGAGAAAATGACTGCAACCTTGGTTTTAAAAATAACTATCACTGGGGAGGCTTTAAAATATTGTACAGATAGTAGAAACTTAAAATTGTAAATGAAACCACTTAACGTTGTGTCATTCTTTCATCCAGTTGGTTTTATTTAAATCCACACAAGCGACTCTCTGGATATGTCCTTTAAGTTTTTATCTCAATTCACTTTAATTCAATTTTGATCATTTTGCATTACAAACTGGTGTAAAAATTAAAGCTATGTGATGCCATGATGTTACCCATAAAGCGCTTTGAATGACAAGTCTTTTCACAAAGCTCTTGATTTTGCGCGTATCCATAGATAATTATCGTGATACTGTCTCTATCAGTAAAACGACAAAGACCTTGTTGAGAATTCGTTACATTTATGACGTTATACCGCCATTTCTTGTATTGTGCCGTTTGGCGTATTTTTGACGTCATTACGTTGATATTGTTATGTATATGTTTTTAGACGTTATTAAAGATTGAAACTGTATAGACGTGTTTTATCAATCGTCTCAGTAAAAGACCTAATGAAACTATTAAAGGTGATCTAGGAAGATTTTTATATACATTTAACAAGGAATTTGCGACTTTTGAAGTATCGGCTCAAAGTCTTTAAAGTTTAACAGTTTTTACAATTTATAAAGTTATCTGTATGACTCAAATGGGTATCGTATTCGGACGAGGTCGCAAATATCATGAGTCAGCTAGATACTTGATCTTGAATAAACGCCTCTTGTTGAAATAAACCAATATAATATATCGAATATATAACCAATATGTACAATGCTGGTTCTGCACGAAAGAAAATTCTATGTAAACTTAAAACATATTGTACATTTAAGCAAAGATTTCACCGGGAGCCTTATTTGTGTCGGCTTGCGGATCGGGAGGTCGAGGGTTCAAACCCCGGTCTGGTCAAACCAAAGTTGGTAGAAGTGGCTTCCCTCGCTCGGGGCTAAGGGGACAGTATAATGGACCGGCCGGGTTCAGTCCCTGGGCCCCTCATAAGTGCCCCTATGCTATAATGATAGAAATGTTGCAGCACAGTATCGGCAAAAATGCCGGCAAATCCAATCCCATCCCTTTTTGTCTATTGTTGTTACATCAAATCGAATTGCACTCTGTCGGTTAAGATGATCTGTCTTCAGCAATAGAAGAAAGTCGGTATAGAAATGGCGACCAATAAAAAAGGTGCACTTTTTGTAGTTTGAATGTTATAGATGATTATACTATTCTTGTGTGTCCTCTGTATATAGAAAACAGCTTGAACGTTTTTCCAAAATACTGTTGTTCTTGGCGAATTTTATTTGTAAATAATGATTAGCAAACAAAATTGTAATTTTTTAAAAATATATTTTTCAAGCTTTCAAAGTTTAATAATAATCACTTAGTATCACTTCATGTATATTACTTCTGATAGTAAATTCTACGCTTAAAATATGTGATATAATGTCGATTTGATGCTTTTTATTCATATCTACATGATTGTGTTATGTATTATATAAAATGAAATGACCGCTTTGTGTTCTTTTCTTAAGAATGTTAGTTATGTGCACACAGAACGTTTCCTTTTTCTCATAAACTTTTTAGATTTAGGTAAAACTTTTTATTCTCTAAGACAGTTCATTGGAGTTGTTTTTTAACGAATGAACAATATTAAACTTTGAAGTTTTAAATTGCATAATACACCCGTCTGTCGATCATTGTAGTTTGTGCCAACACAAAGCAATACTTGCAAAATCGCTCTGAATACTGAAAGATTGTTTATTCGATTTGAAAGCAATTAAGAAACGTACTTCCAAATTTTAGTTTGCTTGATAAATGGAATAAACAATGACACAGCATCAACTGCAATACCACTTTTATGCATGTTAAAATTAATTATGTATTAAATAATCTATTGGAGAATTGTAGGGTGTCGTGCGCGTGGACAGCACGTGTCAAGTAAACCTTGAGCTTAAACTCTCTATTAATTCGAATGAAAATAGATTGTATACAGTATTCCTATCTGCACGACCATGCCTTGATTGACTATTTTAACAATATCTTACTATGTTCTGTAACAACTCGGTAAATGTATTACTCCTTTGTCCTTCCAGAGCACACTTTCAATAAATCAATATGTCTATCTAAATTTTCAAGGCAATTTTATATTTTATTCTACCAATACGATAAGTTTTTTCCCTTTTTAAATAAAAAATAAACAACACACAAAAGAATCATTTATGGTACTATACATCTTTAAGAATGTGTACTATGTTGAGTACAGAATAATTTCTTACTTAATTTACCAGTAGAACATCATTTAGACTTCCCAACACGATCATTTGCAGAAGGAGTAAATTAAATAAGAGGTTTAAAAGGAAATATACAAAAAACATGAAAACACACCGTATAACCCTTACAACTCTATCGATAAATTATGATTGACTTACTGGTTCGTCTAAATGATAACTTTCTACAAGCTAACTCGGAACCCCTACTCCACGCATCCTCGAACTTTAAGTAAATAAAGGTATGTTTTAGTATTTATTTGTATGTAATATTTGATTCTAAACATCCTATTCAATTTACTTTATTCAAAGACCGTTGATGGTCTTTCAGTTGTAGGCCGGCGGTGTTAAGTGGTTATCTAATTTCAGTTTAATTCATCGGTGGGGACAGCTGTAGTCTTATACAGTTTGGCTTAGACGGTGTCCAGTTAAAGCACATATAACCATACCTTATATATGTATTGCACCCGGTGAACACATCGCATGATTACCCACAAAGTAACATTATCCTGAAACAAGACCGACCAGTCGTAAAACTTCCCTTATATATTATTGACCACTATAGAGGGAACTAAACAACTACAATATTTAACGACTTCAGTATCTTGCGACAAGATGTTTGAACACGGATCAGCTCGTACCTGCAGTGAAAATCATTGCAGGGAATCAGTTTCTCGAAACGGTTTAAATGCATCTATCATAAGGCTTGAACATGTATTTCAGATGAATTTGATGATTAGTAGTACTGTCATTGGGCCTGTATTTAGATGTTGACAGTGTATATTTTTGGGGTAACGGTAGACCAGCATTTGATGTTTACAAATCTCAGAGACCACCAACTCCTCCTGAAGAGTTACAGGTACTGTATTCACACTTATTTCTCTTTCACTAGTAACATATGTCATTCACAATAATGAATTTTACATTGAAACGAATTTCAAACGAGCCAGTAACTAAAATTTTACTCAGGAATGTACTCTACACTCAGCCGAATTTCAAATCATTTAGTAATTACACCATACGCAAGAATATACTTTTCACTAAACCACAAGACTTCTTACCATCCATTAACATACCTTATACGCAATAATGTATTTTACACTTAACCTAATTTCTTTCCACACAGTAAAAATGGCAAACGCGATGACCTGTTCTGCACTAAACAAAGTTTTTAACCATTCCTCATTTACACAATACGGATTTATGTATTTTGGAGCCAACCAAATCTTTAACTATCGAGTATATACGCCAAACATAATTATGTATTATACACTCGATTTTCTAAGCATCAAGTAACATACGTCATATTCAGAAATGTATTTTACGCATACAAGAATTTCTAGCCATCCAGTATATACACACAAAAAACAATTATCATGTATGTTTATTGCACTGAACCGATATTTATAACTATTGACTATATATGATATAATCAATAACGTAGTTTACGTTCATCTGTATTCTAACCACCTCTCCTAAAATAAACCTACATAGAATTTGTAGATAAAACTAATTCATAAGACTTATAACAATAATTTAAATGGAAATACTCCACCTTAATATATTTAGTTTTGAGTACGTCATAAGATAACATTTTTACTAAAAATCGGCTGGTCCGCAGTATCTTTTTAAACTCATTTATTATTGTTTTCTCAGCGATAAATGGTTTTATTTAAACAAAAGATGCTTAAGTGACAAATCAATCGAAACAACACAGGTAAATTATTTCACTCTGTTAAGTAGATGGTCAGAAATTTGGTTAAGTGTATACATTTTAGCAGCACTGGCACTTTACATATTTCCTTAAAGTATCACGAATTTCTGGCGTAAGATTATGAAAGACTTAACAAAATCCGAGCTTTTGTGACTACATTGTCAAAAGATTATTTTTGCCAATTCATTATTGCCTTAGTATATATAATTTTAAAATAATTAAATAACAAAACAACTCACAACTTTTCTGCACTGAAAACGTACATTTAAACAAATAAACAGCAACAGAAAACTATCATTTTTTCCATACAGAATAATTATGCATCTGTTTTGCCCAGCAGAAAGAAGTAGATATCGGACAACCGTTTTCCATAGAGATGGTCAATGGCAGATGTCTCCAAATACCGGAGAAAAACTGGCCAATTGGATGGTAACACTAACCCGATTCCAATTACCACGTCAGCTGTCACGTGCATTTTAGATCACGGCTAACTCTGCCACCAAAGAAAAATCGTCAACGAGATTATGATAAACTAAATTTAAACGGGATTAATATATTTATAAACATTTCAAAGTTGTATACAGTTATAGTATTAAAATCTAAATAGATTTGCCTTAAAAATAAAAGTTTTACTTGAATTCCAGTAAATGTTATTGGACATGAACGTTGACATCGATCTCGTTGAACACAAGCACTATCTCCACTACGGTACATGTAACACGCTTTTCAAAGCAGTAGTGGTGAGCTTAGCACAGCGCAACATAACTGGGGTGTGGCGTGTGAACCGGTTCCGACCCTCCATTTATAAGGGGACATCAGTTTACCTATACATTATATTGTGTTACCTCCCTTTAGGTAAATCTGCGATAAATACTATAGAAATATTATATTTTTACATGTTTACACGATTAACTTTCAAGAACGATCGAAATTGTAAAACAACATATATTCATAATATATGGAATTTGATAAGTAATGAGTAAAAGTGATTTACGCAATCTAATAAAAAAAACTCAATCAAAATATGATATTTTTTTCTAAAAACTGTATAATTACTATAAATAGTAACAAAACAAACAGATAAATGGGCAGACCTGCACTAATTTTTATTACTCGCTCCGTTTACAACTCAAAACACTAACTATGACACCCGTGGCCAAAGCACAGACCCAGCTATTTTTAATGCATGTACGGAGAATTTCCATCTGAACATAAGTGATTTTTCTAGGATAGTTTCCTAAGTGTTTACCCCTCATTTATAGCCAGACACATCCATACTGTGGATATGTTTTGTCATTACGTGTATATCTTATGTGCAAATGTTATTTTTCTAACTGCCGCGACGTGTTTCAGAATACAACGTCAGACCAACCTCTTACCAATGACATGGAAAGTGAGAGATTTTTGGCAGACATGGACGCTTACGATAAATTTCTAGAGGCGTTGGAAGGTGGCAACGAAATAAAGATAAATGACACCGCCAAGAAAGCCCAGCACTACATGGTAGGCCATTAAGTTCTCATGACACTAAATAGTTATGTACCAATGTCCAGACCAGTATGGAAATTGTCTAGTTTTTGAAAAGACAAGTGTTTGTTTTTGTGAAATATTAAAATGACTATTGCCTGAGATATGCATTGTTTTAGAGATTAAAAAAATAATTTATTTTATGTACTGTGGGGATTTAAATTTACTCTAAGTCTTATATGAGATTACTACTTTATTAATTAACGTGATGTAAAAGTGGCAATAAATATATATGTTATCAGACTTGTGGTAACAATTGATAAGTGACCGGTGGGCAGATCAAGACTGACCATGCCCTCTACGCATGCGTATACTCTCATGACGTCACTACTAATTAACATAACTAATCAGCAAATGAATATGTCCCCTTCCGCTATTATTTCACATACATCGTATTTCCGAATATTTATATGCAACCTACTACTGTTTAAATGCTGTTTAATACTGGGAACTGTGCATGGAGGTTTGATTGACCAAAAGCTGGCCTTTAAAAAGCTGTTTAGTGATCTAATATTTGCTATTTTCATAATATATTAATACTTTAGCAATGGGGTGTAACAAGAGATCTAACAGGAAAACGCCTAGCTATTCAAATTACTTTCGTACTGTGCGTTGATGCGTTTCACTACGATTTACCAATTAAAAGTACCCCTGACTGTTGGTAGCATTTTATTAAAAACTCCGAATTCCATGTTTTATTTTTATTAGATTATTTCCTTTAATTTCAACAAAACATCAATTTAAAGAAGGCTACCAGTTCACCATCCTGTATTTATAGTGCAAAATGGGGATAATAATGGAAGACAGCCCGTAAAGAGGCAATGAACTCTAAACTGGGTCGGGCTGGTAACAAGGATCCTTCTAGTAAGTGTAACAGACGTGAACGTCGGTACCTGAAAGATTTGAGCGATTACTACATATGGGACAAGTGCATTATACCGAACAAATGGAAGGCGGGCTATAGTAAGTGTTGTCTAAGGTCCGTAGTAATAAGGCTTTGAGTTTGAGCCCAAGCCCAATTACCATCAATTTGATCTTACTTTGAGTCTACTATGAACCATAAGACGACAACTGTCTGATCTTGTTTTTTATAGTTTATTCTTAGATTAAATCACATAATGATTGCGAATAGCTATGGAATTATTAAGTTATATATATTATAAAAACTATTTCGACAACTAATATATGTATTCGTTGTCAAATATGATATATAAGCAAATTACACTTATTATTTGGTTATTGCATCCTACTGTTTGATTCAAAATACGCTATGTATGCGTTAGAATTACCAATGGCATAGAAATCTGAACGTGTACCAACGTATATGATATGCTGGTTTAATCATTTAGGTGTCAAATTTAAAAATATTAGAAAGTCTACTTCTCACTTTCGAAGAGAACTTTTTAGTTTTAACATGAACATGAACAGAGATCCGTGTTGGCCGTTATGCGACAGTACGAGTTATACACTGGTTTCCGGTTTGTCCCGTATAACGACTCCGTTCCCAGGCTATACGGCCTAAGCCACAGCAACTACCTGATTTTTTACAATGGAGGAGGGTAAGAAACTTTTTCATTCAATTACTTACACGTAATAAAGACAATGTTCGCCCCAATCGGAACTTAAATAGGTGGAAAGACTTTTGAAATAATTTCATCGTTCGCCACGTTTTGTTATAATGTGATTTAAAGGTAATATCCGGCAGTTTGTAACATGTTTTCTCTAATCAACCAAATGCAGTACTATTACTTGTCAATATTCCTCGAAATTCTGTTTAATGTGCCCTACATGCGTATGAAGTGTAAGGGCTTCCATAAATGTGCTTCCTATCCGAGCCAGGGTGTGTCTTTCAAACGAAGCAATCCTAGTGAGCACTTACTTCTGAGATTATGTAACATGATGGACCGGGCAATTAGCTGCTATCTATTTCAGTTAAAATTCTGTTTGTGTTTATTTAAATTGGCAAAAAATATAAATATTTAATTTATATATATTTGTGATATATTTAAAGATTTAAAGACAGATGACGTACTGTTATAAACAGCCTTTTCAAACGTTTATCCAACAGAACAGCTATAAGTTGTTGCAACAATTATTACATACATGAATAGACACACTTTTTCACTATTAAGGTATTGTAAATGTATATATTGTTCATGAGCAACGCTGGACTACCTACTTTTTACCTACTTTCAATTTTGTAGGCACCCATCATTTTACAAAACAATTTTAATAAACACTGACAGTTTTGTCATCCATATTTGCTTGGATACAGTCTATTGGCAATGAAGTTAACATTTTATTTTAGTTTTTTAATCGCTTTATTTCTTTGTACTGACAAATAACAGCGATATATGTTCTGACTATGTAGAATTGTGTCTGCCCGGCTTTGGCGATATTTCCTATTTCGGTTGAACCTTTATTTATTAACGTTCTTTTCAGAAATTAATGACTCTTAATCAAACTAACTGATTTCTTATTGTTAGAGATATTTTGAAGTAGCTTAAATGATTTCACTTTCTATGTTTAAATATCATAAATAGCCTACCCTCTCCAAACAACTGATAAAATAAATTCAAAAAACAAACAAAGAGACAAACATGTTGGTATAAGAATAAAGCGAATAAACCAAAACAGAATTTACTTTTCGCAAGATATATTGAGAATAAATTAGATTGCAATAATAGTGATTGAAAACGCATAATTACGTAAAACAAACGGTAAAGTATCAAAGTTAAGTGTTACATATAAACAAAATTCATTATGACTGGCTCGACAAACAAACATCGTTTAGGTTATTTTTGTACGAGTGGAGGTTTATTTACAATGAGTACATAGCTAGCATCATATAAATTGTGCCTACGTGTCTTTCCGCAGGTGTTTTTCTGCATTCGGCAACAAGCGAGACCAGATTGGCCAACACATCTCGTGTTGTTCTCATGTATGTATTTAAATCCTGATTAGTAGTCTTAAAAGATGATATCTAACCGTTTGTTTACATCAAATTCATTTAACAATGTATGTTACCTTTTGAGGAAGTTCGGAAAATGTCCCTATAAAGTCCTATGTTCGTCTATGTAACGACGATTATGAGCACCCCGCAATTCTTAGACGGGAGAATTCGTGAAATAAATAAATAATAAATCACCATTAATGTTCGTGCTTTCTAGAAATTGAAGTTTCTTAGAGCTCAAAACAACATTTCCACCGGAATAACACGGCAAGATATCTAGAAAGATTCTAAATCCAACCTCCAACCAAAGACGCAAGTAGGAGCAAATTATAGACCTCGGATAAACATGCTACCCATAAACATGCAAACCCCAATTTATAATGACATCGTCCGATAATTTCGTCGTCGGTGTCCTTGAAAGCCTGGGGAGCTAGCGTGATGACTCATAAGCCTTTGGCACGGGATTCAATCTCATCCACAAGCGTCCCCAAAGCTCACTCATTTGATTCGCCCAGACGATATCCAATATTGTCTAAGATCGCCCTTGACATAATTGCTATATGGGCATGTGGGGGGGGGGGGTTTCGTCTTTATGTCGAACTTAGGCTAGAGTGAAAAGGTACTGACTTCTCCCGGCGGGTTCCTCTTTGAGTTTTTGTTGATCTTGTTCTAGTCGGCTTTTTTATGTCGTCTTGAGCTTGGATTTTTCCTGCCGCCTCTGTGCGAATTTCTTGGCGAGGGTAGCGTTATAGAAGTTGTTGACGACGCTTACACGTCGCTTGCGCAAAGTTCTGTTGTGAGCCCGCCTGGGAGGTCACTTAGGGAATGCCCATTAAAGTTGTCATCAAAACCCTAATTCTCGCCTCCGTATTCTCCCAACGGTATTTACTTATCTATTATATATTTAAAGAAAGTGTCAACTAAGTTCAAAACTTAATACCTGTAATGTCAAGTGATTTTTTGGTCGAAAAAGTTCACCCCTGTACCGTCACAGCAAAATCAAAATCAAAAATCAAAAGTACAGCTTGACTCTATGGAACAACAACCTGGGCGTATCAGCGTATCAGGAATGCTGTTCGAAGGCGCTTCCGCCTGCCAGACCGAAACCTTGTAAACCTCAAAATAACCAACATGGGGATAAGTGTGGAGGGTATGTGTCCCGAACCAGCTGTACTCTCCAGGCATGCACCCGTATCAGCATTTGGACGACCCTCAAAGATATGCTGCCGGGTTAGCAGGGGCCTTGGCCCGGAAGAAAAATGAGAAAAGGGTTCTTAAGGAACTCCTCAACGAAAGTCCCGACTGAACATTTAAAACGAAGAAACTCTCCCAAAACCTGCCCTGCGGACAGGAAAGGATGACACTTTCAGTTTCTGCGGCTCTTACACAGGGGTATGATTTGGTTTTCATCTCGTACCGTCGTCCGGGAAGCATCCCAAATGAGTGTTTCTAGCATCACATCTACTCGTACTTGCCGTAGAAGGGACACAGATGGTGTTTATTATCACGAATCTTCACTTCATAGAATAATGTCAACTACAGAACCAAACGCTGCTATCTTCCACGACGCCATAAGACTCCGGCGTTGAAGAAGACGGCGGTGGGTAGCCGATCACGCCAACTCTTATCACATATTGTTTATATTTCGTTATTTTTGTTGATATTGTTCTGTCTTCCTTCACCAAACCAAGTACGTGGTGGACAAGCGTAAAGCGGTCCTCGACAGTGAACACTGACTTGTGCCAGGTTGAAGACTTCATGTATAGAGAGAGTGTTTTCCAACTTCGGCTAGATCTAAACTAAACTCAGGAACAGATTTGGTCGCCCAAAAGCTGCCAAACTGGTGTTCTGTTACAGAAAGCTTCAGGGGAAATATGAGATTGACCAGTAGACAGAAACTTCTTTGTATCTAACCTTGCTTGTTATTATATTTATATAACATTTATAAAATATATTATATATATGTATTTTATTGTAAGAGGTGAACATTACTTGTTTACAATTGAAATTAACCCTCTAAATGTTGACTATTGCATATTATTTGATGGTCTTTATAAGTCAAATAATGAACGGTTATTCAATCACCAGTACGCCCAGGAGATGCCGTAGGACTATTTTGCCTACTGCTTCTACTACTACTACTAACCACGATGGAAATTTCTGCTTAAAATAAATATCAGAGCGTCAGAGCTTGTTACCCGGGTTATGATAATGATTGTAAAGCAATGTAAATCTATGATTTTTTTAACATTTAAGGTGATAAATTCCTTAGTGTGGAACCTTTAAAATATTTTAACGTGAAATACATTTACGCATGATTGTCATTGTAAAGTCACTAAAGAAGAAACGTTGTTTTGCAATTTATTTTTAATGACACGGCTTTCCAAAACAACCATCATTACAAATTATATTACTTTAATAAGCAATCTGATTCAAATTCTATCCAGAAAACCGCTCCGCTATCAGGAGACAATAAAACAAACTTACCTTGAATAACGAAATCTACTGCATCATCGATAGCGGCCATTTTGCGACTTTTGTCGAAAGCGTTATTATGCATTACGCTCTCTGATTGGTGGATGTTATAAAAAAACGGTAAAAAAAGATAGCATTCTACAGATATAAAAATTTAAAAGTCAAATATTATTAATTTATATCTGTTCAGATTAACTAGGTTTGTATATGAATGTGTGTGCGTGTGTGTTTTCGCATACTTTTATACTTCTATACTGTATTCTAATTTGGCAATGTCCTCAGTTTAATATGTGTTTTTTTCATATTTTTCTATAGAAAGATGGATAGCCGGTGTCAAACAAATGGGAGCTATATTATGATAATTCAAAACTTGTTTCAAATTGTATTATTATTTAATAGCAAAGTTGAAAACCCTATTTGAAGATAAATGTCTTTTTTATTTCTTCTTTTTATTACGGACAGAGTGTATACATGAGATTGGTCACGTGTTTGGTGTAGGCCATGAACAAAGCAATCCGTGGAGAGGCGACTATATCCGAATAGAGTGGTCTAGCATCCGGCCCGGTATGTGATGTCAATCGACCTTTGCTTTCAAGATGTCATTAGTTATGTCATTTTCCCTACATGGCCTTTTATTGCATTTTCGTCCAACGGGATTTATCTAAATTACGGAAAAATAAGAGCACTATATAAAGGCACTGCACCAATGAACACAAGAAAACTATATGTATATTCATGGTACGCTATGTTCGTTGGTGTAGAACAGATATGTCGTGCTCTGATCGTTTCATATAGTTGGGTGAATATTTCGGAAACAAAAAAATGTTCATCTAGTTTAAACAAATATCCTACCACGGTGAGACAACTAACTTTAAATTCCTGCATCGGAAGTAAATAGCCGAATGAGTAATACTATTTACAAATAGTATAACAGTATATGCAATTATCAAATATCTACTTGATATATTCAATAAGCACGTAAATTGAATGTCTCTCTACCTTAACTGTTCATTAAGAGAGATCTTTGTAAAACAGTCCATACGATTGCGTACAATTAGCACACATGATACAAAGGTTATGTTGTTATTTAGTTAATACAAAGTTGCACACATTCGAACATGAATTATATCATCAAATGTTAGTAGAAAATATAGACAATCCAAACAGCGATACAACGTTTTATATTATCAAAGCGATTGATGGGTATCGAGATCCTAATAATAATATTATAGGCATTTAAAAAAGGCAGACAATATCCTGAAGTCATACTCACGCGCTAGACAATGCAGGAAAGATGCATGCCCTCACAACAGTAACAACTATGAATTGCAAAATTCATTATATACAACAATGAAATGTGTAATCGCATAGAAGAAACTTTCATTTTGTTTATTAACAATCACCTGCCCGACTCCTACTTAATGTGGATTACCTGATTCTTGGTACACGACGCTTTGCTAAAGGTTTAGAAGTTGGGAAATAGCAAATCAGCTACATCGCTTCCTTTCTTGTTTGCCTGCTACATCTTTTGTAAATGCAAGCTGTATTAACCCCTCGGCATTTTCAAATCTCTTCTCTTTCTGCAAGGTCAATTTCTGTGCTGCCAGCTACATTATTGACATGATTAAATAAATGAAGGGTGCACTCTTAGCTAGGTTGTATTCGTGAAAGAGATCGCGGCAAATTATTGCAAATTTTATTATTGCCTAATGCATTTTTGTTTCAAGGCTCATAATAATTACGTAAATTGCATTGCTTTCTAGAAGTTCTCGTCTTTATAAGGGTCATTTGATATCAATTTTGTATACTAACGAATTGTTTGGAACCTTCAGATATACAGTTTTGGATAAGTTATGTACAGCGGTCAGACAAACTATTGAGATCCTTGATTTCGTTTTATATACATTGCAAAGCAGGATGACATATGCACTGCTTCTTAATTATTTTATACTGCTACATGTATTAAACTTCGAATCATTAAAATCATTACTGCAGAATAATTATATACTAACCGTATTTATTGTTTTAATTTAGAATCGTTCTGTAACAATTTGAGAGTTGAATTTGTGTGTATTGCAATTTAAAAATTATCTACAAACATGTCCAAGTCTAGTCAGCTGTAAAATATATATGCCATAGGATGCTGCAAGAGGCGAATCACGTTTAAGGTTTTGATTATTAATGTAAGAATACATATTACAACAACTTTCTCTCACTGATACGTTTTTTAAACCTCTAAAATTAAAAGTAAGCGCCTTTTTCATTAGCTCTTAGGTGACACTTAAATGTAATTCACAAATCACTAAATTAAGCCTGAGTCACATTTACAAGTTTAAGATACAGGTCTCCTTTGAGTTATGTTAATTATGATGTTTTGTCTGCTTAAAGGGAAGACAATAGGAGGCTCAAAATAGAATGGAGAGCGTCATTAAGGTCCTGATAAAACTAATGAAAAGCAGTCGCAACTGTATTTAATAAAAACGACACTTCTAATCCCTAATCAGAAAGGGATAAAAACGTGAATAGTTATTAGTCTTGAAATTCAAATACAGATCATTTGAGTTTTCTTTAATAAAGTGTATGACGTAAATATTGACACTCCATATTTCGTTATCGCTCTTTACGAAATGATTGATAGAGTTGATACCTAAGATGCGTGCATTATGTGCTGCAGTTTTAATCAGGTACCCATTCTCAATTATAAAACCTATAAAACGATAAACAACAATATACGACCAAGAACTGTTATTATGAAAAAGATGTTTAAAAGAACCTTGTTAGATATTTTCAGAGAATTAAATGGACAAAGAACTATACATGGCAACGAAAAAAAAACTTAGCAAGGGCGACTAGATGTCTTTTTATTTACAGAAAGAATAGTTAAGCATGAAAAGGTCTTATCAAAATTCAACAACTCACTTCTTGCCCATTTAGATTTCGTAAAATACATTAATGAAACTGTCAATGAGACTAGTTTGCTATAAACTAATAATAATTTTCATCTATATACGAAATGAATACGGTTTTGATCTTTGTTTTAAAAAATATTGATCTGCAATGAGTGGTTGTGGAAATCCTTGGAAATACAATATATAAGCAAGCACAACAGGGGACAAAATAATGAGAAAAAAACACAAACATTTATTAACATCAGTCATTCTTGATATTGGATGAGATTTTAAAGAGGAAAAAATTAACCAGTAAAATATAGTAAAATATAAAAAAATCGGGAGAGTTTAGATATTTTGCAATTTAGAAAAAACAACAACATGATATAAATAACAAATATATTTATTTTATCCAAATGTACTCATTAACAGAACGACAGACAATTTTTGACATTTATTTGTGAAACCTTAATTTTACAAAGATTTCAACTGTAAAAAGAATAACACGATGATTTTAATCTTGATACGTAAATAAACACTGGACAAATAAACTTATATTTTATCACTAAAATAAATACAAAAAAGCTTATCAACATATGATGAAGTTGAATTCACTTTGAACAACATTTAGCTGAACACAGGCCTGTCTCTGAAGGATCTTATAAACAAAAACATTTGGGAATGCTATGTCATGTTAATCTAAAGGATCTTAATCAGACATTTTAAGGGAAAAACTTAACAACACACACCTTTCTCATGTACATATAAGGAAAAAAATTGTATATTAAAAAATCAACAAAAAATACTAAAAAGGAAAGGAAATACAAGATATCAAAATATGAATACGACATATGTCCTCATTAAGATGGATCAAGTCGGTATTTTTTTGTTTTAGAAATTAGATTTACGCTATTTTCTGGTTTAAACATAGCATACAAAACACAATAGTTTGGATGGCATGGTTTAATAGCTTCTCCATAACCATTTTTGGAATTGTCACCAATTGTTGTTTTTTTCGTAAATATTCATTTCTAGCTCAGTTAATACTTCACTTTGCTCATAATTGCTTGTGTGATATGGAGACAACTCTTGTTGGGTAGCTGAAAAAGATAAAAACAGATATTATAAAGCCTAATATTGATTGTTTATTATAATTTTGGCAAGGGAGACAACCCCGAATTAGGATATTTAAAAGTCTCTCCAATTTCAATAACTATGTAGCTATTATCGTATATGAATATGTATATGTAGCATAACGTTTTTGCCAATTGCTTCGTATGGTTTGTGTATGCAAGAGTTTAACGCAAATATTGATGTGTTTAGTGTGTTAACACTATGGTATAATGTCTGTCTTGCGTAATACAGAATTACACAAAATGCGAATAATCCCCTTCGCACATGAACAATGGCCGCCCAGTGTCCCCAGTGAATTGTGATTTTGACGTAACAGTTATGGAGCAGTAATGCAATATCCAAGAGAACATTGCAAGAAGGTACATAGTTGTCGTTTTTAACCCATCACCTCCTGCAAAATAGCAAATTTATTTAAAGTCCCGTTAACACATTTTGCATTAATACAGAACAATAAATTTGATATACAGAACCTGTAACCTCCCGGCTACAGCAACACCAATTAGGACTGTTTTTTTTAAATTATACTTCCGCCCTATTCCTGTCTACTTCTGTAATTTAAAATAAAGTTCGACGTGACTCTCTTATCTCACTTTTGACCATTCAAATGTTGACCCATGCTAAGCCCACATGAACATAACTGCGACTATCATTGGGAAAATATACATAATCTAATTGGAAGGCACTACCTTACTAAGGATTTATACACATAGTCTATGTAATTGTCTGCTTATTGTCGTCTGCTACAAGCGTAAGCCATGTTTTCCCATGAGAAAAAAACAATATAATAGACAACAAATAAGCATCAGAACTAAAGGACGATAACTGCGTCATTAAATTCTGCCGTGTAGACGGAAAGCTTATTTTTGGGTGTTGTCGCTTGTTCTGAGTTATAAGAATGCTGGATTTCGGTAGCACATAGGATTGACCTAGCATGGCCCTGAGTACCCGCGGCCAGTTATTCGTACCTGGGAAGAAGTCGTTAACGAAGAAGAATGTGTAGTCCAATTGTGCCTAGGCATACTTCAAACGTTAACTATAAAGATAGTATATGTTTAAACTAGAAATTTGTCACACTGTGTAATTCACATACAAATTTATATTTATAAATGAACAATGCCGCAACGTTCGCAGCATCTTCGGCCCTTTCAGTAGATGTTAGGAAAGGGACATAGAAGGTAATAGTATTGGCACACCGCGATCCTCGGTACGTGCTTCGGCCTTCCTACATCGTTAAGTATCTTCAGCACATTTAAAGAAATTTGGGTTGGCATTTAGAAATAATGCTAATAAATAAATTGAAATGGCTAACTTCATACAGTGCTTTGAATTTCCATATCAGACTTTTAAGTTAAATGCATGCATTTAGCTCAGATCAGATCTACACTCGTGTACTGTCTTATAGACTGCGTTTTTAACTTATGTAATACAACATTGACGTACTTTTTATTTACTTGCAGAATTTCACATTGTTTGTGATTGTTTTATATAGATTCCGTCGGAGAAATAAAATAGCTCAATATAAATGGTTCTGACTGCTTTCCCCCCCCCCCCCCCCCCCCCCCCCGCCCTCTCTCTCTCTGTTCCTCTCTCACGCACTATCTCATAGTTTTTTATTTCAATATTTTGCCGCATGAGTGTCATTTAGCATCTATTATGTCTACAAATTGTATCAAGGTCTTGGCGATCTTGCCGGGGTTACTTTCGCCCATATTACCTTCGAGGCATATTTCTTAAAAGAAAATAACCGAGGTGATCCGTTTGACGCCGCATATGTGTATCACGGCGCAGGAGAATATAACACAATGATTGGAGGAAAGGGTCGAAACAGGGAGCGAACTGTTATTAAAACAAGTGTTCCACTGACTACGCAAAATCTACTATGACTTGCCCGCTTTCTAATTTCCAATGTGTTGTAAATTTGATTTGCTACTGAATACTTATGACAATAGTTTGCACACATGTAATCGCTTACAGAGAAAAAGTTACTTAGCCCAAAACGCGCGTGAAAGTGCTTTGACTAATGATTCCATAGAGTTTATGTAAGTTTTTTGTCACAAGCACAAAACTTATTCCTACCTCAGAATTTGCGTCTGCACAGCTGTAGACTTCTTCAGTGAGTGACATCACGTGGTTGGTCACTCGGGAATCGTGATGTCAAGATCTGGTCGTAGGTGTGAGAAAGCTGCAGGCCCCCATCCCTGTTCATTGCTGGTGACTGTGTCCTTATGTGGATGGCTTCTTTCCACTTGCGGCGCTAATCGTTGCTTTCAACTGTGATTATCTTATAGTCGTCTATGTTGACGTTATGGTCTTTACTCATAGAGTGTTCTGCCACAGCTGACTTTAGAGATTTTTTCTTTTACGGACTTGCGATGTTCTTCAAGTCTTATCTTGAGCTGTCGACCAGATTCTCCTATGTAAGTATCTTTGCAGTCATGGCAACCAATCTGATACACCACACCACACTGCAGTTCTCTGGGTGTCTTGTCTTTTGGTGCCACTAGAATGTTCCTCAGAGTGCAGCCGGGTTTTGAGGCCAATTGGATACCATGTTTGTTGTAAATACGGCTAAGTTTTTCACTAAAACCTTGTGTTGGGATATTACAGCAAGTCATTTTCTGTCCATTTTGGTGTTTTGACTCCTAGATGTCGCTCGTTGTTCTCGTTGCTGTTCACGGTTGAACGCCCAACTCGGGTAGCCCGGTTCTTAAGAGCTGATATGACGCGGTCTCTTTCTTCTTCCTTCGCTGCCTCCGTGTTTACTATCGTATTGCATCGATGTAACAAGGTCCTGACCACACCCAGTTTTTGGTTGAGGGGGTGGTGCGAATGGAAGTTGAGGTACTGGTCTGTATGGGTGGGTTTTCTGTTCACGCTCAGCTCCAGATGGCTGTCATTACACCTTTTAATGTCCGAGTCCAAGAACTCAATTTTCCCATGATCTTCTTCCTCCCTGGTAAACTTGATGTTGTGGTTCACCTGATTAAGATGGTCACTGAACAGTTCTACGTAAGTCTTCTTCATGATGGTAAATGTATCATCCCCATATCGGAACCAAACCTTGGGTAGGTGCGTGCTAGAAGCCAATGCCTTGTCTTCAAAATCTTCCATAAACAGATTCGCGACAGTGGGGGATATAGGTGAACCCATGGCTGCCCCTTCCTTCTGCCTATAGATGGAGCCTCTACACTGGAAATAAGTTGTTTCTAACACAAACCGTAAGAGTTCTGTGATATCCGAAGGAGTCAGACTTGTTCTGTCCTTTAACGTAGGGTCGCCGATCAGTCTGTTTAATTATCTGCACAGCCTCCTGTACTGGGACACTCGTAAAGAGGGCTGATACATCTTAGGAGACTAAGTACTCATCCTCTTCTACAGTGAGGTCTGATACCTTCTCTACAAAGTCCTTAGAGTTCTGTTCTTGATGTGGTGTTTAGTTTTACCTACTAAGGGAGATAGAATATCCCCAGGAACTTGGCAGTTCGATAGGTCACAGCACCAATACTCGACACTATGGGGCGTAGAGGGGTCCCTGGCTTGTGTATCTTAGGTAGTGCATAGAATTTTGGGATAATGGCAGCAGTGAGGTACAGTCTCTTGTACGTGGCCTCATCCAGCTTCCCTTCCTTCTTAAACCTAGAAAGGATAGCTATCATCTTCCTTTTATAATTGTCGGTGTGGTCCTTTTTGAGTTTGACGTAAGTTTTATCGTCACTGAGCATGGTTATAGCTTTAGGCTCATACTCTGCCTTGTCCAACACTACCGTAGCCCTACCTTTATCAGCTGGCAGAATGAGGATAGAATCATCCTTTCTTAGTTCTTGTTGTGCCTTCCTTTCACCCTTAGACAGGTTGGATTTCGGTGGTGACGAAGACTTGACAGCTCCCGCGATCTCAGTGCGTAGCTCCGCAGCTTCACTAGGGTCCATTTTGGAGCATACCAACTCGGTCTTAACGATGATCTCCTCCACCGGTAACGTGTTCGGCGATACGGCATAGTTAAGCCACTTGGCAAGAACACTCACCTGCTCATTCGTCAATTCCTTGTTAGACTTGTTGATCACCCATTTCTTCAATAACGTACCCGATAAGTCCCCAGAAGTACAATCCTTTTTCAAGCGTTCACAAAGTTTGTTTATCTTGCTGACATATCTGGCCTTGACCTTCTCGTGTTCGCTCTCGTAGCGTCTCGTCCCAAACGAGATGACGTCATTGTAAACATCGTCTGGGAATTTCGCTTTGAATTTTTCCTTCTGCTTCGTAATAGAGTCGTAAAGTGTCGTGATCTTATTGTTGATAATCCTAATCCGTTCGCGAGTAAGTTGTTTTTCCGCGCGTTGAAGGATTAGTTTCGCATTACTGGTTTTTATTGAGCTGTTTAGTTTTAGACTAGGCGGTGTTATGCCTTCGCTCTTACAACGTAGTGTCAAACGAAGATGGTTTCTAAATCTTGCAAGTTTCACCTCAGATCGTTCGAATTCCCGCAGTCCTTTTACGTGATCCTGTCCGTAATCCTTTCGAATAGATCCAAACAGATTCATCAGCTTGGTTTGACTAAATCTATGTAAGTTATTTTGTCACAAGCACAAAACTTATTCCTACCTCAGAATTTTCGTCTGCACAGCTGTAGACTTCTTCAGTGAGTGACATAACGTGGTTGGTCACGCGGGAATCGTGATGTCAAGATCTGGCCGTAGGTGTGGGAAAGCTGCGACCAACCACGTGATGTCACTAACTTACTTGTTTTAACTTACTTTCTTGTCGGGCAGCATTTTTTTTACGTAAATACACTTTCAAAGCAGCGATTGAAACAAACACAACCACTGCCGGGACTGCTATCATGACAATCGTCTGAGTCTGATCCCGACCTGTCAATAGTGAAATATTAGGTTACAACGATAGGAAAAAAACAACACACAGTTAAATCAACTAAACAGAATTGTACAAATGTATTCGCCCAAAGATAACCTATTTAAATACAGACAATAATGAAATAGACCAGAAAAATACCAAAATACATGGAACTACTAGTTTTGGAAGATGCAATCAATAACAATATTTTAACACAATTTATTTAGGTATGGGCAGCACGCAACGGCCAGACATTTTCTTTTTCAGTAACGCATATCTCAGTTCCGTTGATATGATTTCTGCTTTCTCCACTCTAGAAAATCAAACCTCTTTCCCTATTTAGAAGAAAGTATTTAGATATTTTTTTAAATAAAATAATGAACAAAATTAGATTTTAAAGCATTATATAAAAAATATAAACATCTATTTATCGATATGTTAAAATGTAGTAGTGTTACCGATGTTAAATTGCATTAATGTTATGCTAGGTTATGGTAGTTTGTGTTTTAATTTAAATTTAAATATTTAGCCTGGATAACTGAAGATCCCTATGTGAAGAATAAACCTAGAAACGATTGGGTGTGTATGCTATTATGTATTCGATACTCGTTTTAGTATAATCCCCATGTACATTGTTCTGCACAGCTCCAATCTAAATCTTTTTTACGAACATTTTACAGGTATTTTTACTGTCAAATTTTATTGTTTTATGTTTAAATGTTTAACTCTTATAATTCCAGTATAACACTTTTGTGGGATTTGAATTTGCATTTAATGCATGCCTTCTAAATGCGGTACAATACCAGACGGAATTACGTATGAGCTCTATCTGGTCATTCGGCACGCTTTAATAAGGTCATAAAATACTCCGAGCGGTCTCAAGACTGATGTAGGACGTGCAACATCCCGTATCTACAGGTGGACATCTTTGAAGATGCACTTTTCCTTCAGCAGATTACCAGCAACTTTTAGAACGGAAAGTTTAATTTAAATGTTACAAAACAAATAGGATCATCATCATATTTCTCTTCCTCCTCGTCCTCCTCACCATAATCATCATCATCATCGTCACCATCATAATCATCATCATCATCATCATCATTACACGGCGACCACCACTACTACCACACTATTATCACGAACATAATCACATGTATTATCACCGACACCACATCATCATCAAAAGACTAATCTTTATCAGAAGCAAGGGTCCTAGCAGGATAATCATCATCATCGTCATCATCATCATCATCATCATCATCATCATCATCATCATCATCATCATCATCATCATCATTCTATTTGTCCCTGCCATTAATATTTCTACTAAGAAAAACTACCTGAAAGTGATATCATCCGATGAGGGTAACATTTTGTCCTACACTAGAAAACAATAAACTTATTTTCCTGTCCGGACGGAAATCTTTACAGGAGGAAGTTTTTATGGTTGAAAAAAGAAAAACGGAAGGAAGTTAACGAGTAAAAATAAATGAATGTAAGTTGGTCTACACGATTTTCATAAGAGTACATTGAAGTTAACTTTGATTTCTGAAAAACACTATTTACGAAGCTTTAATTTATATGAAAACGTATTTCCTGAACTAATGATTACGTTTTATTTCATACACAATGAACTTAGCTTCAAATTTAATCGATACGCTATTTACAACAAGCCAAAAGTTTACTTACTTTTTCTAATTTCGAGAAATATATTGCATCTAGTATTATGTATTGTGTCCCGCCCCCTTCGCCTCTCTGGACCACCAGCAGCAATGTCATAAAATCCCCTGAGCCGCAAAAGGGGAATGATTTAGCAAAAATGTAAGTTTATATTTGACCATTATTTTTCTTTTTTGTCTTCATAGGCATAAAGTGCCATAAATAATGTTGCTGTGTTTTACTTATGTGGATAATATATACTTTTTTTGTGTGTGTCACTCTCTCTCCCTTTGATAATAACCAGTATGTATATTTTTATTAAGGATTTATTTTGATTGGTTATTCATAATTAATTTAACCATGTTCTTATAAAAAAGCGTGTACACTACAAAGGTAACACCAGCGTGCAAAGTAGATGCATTATCAATTGGAATAAGGGCCAATAATTACGAAGGTGATTAACGCTAATAGTCTGGAACGTCTTTATAATACTTTTTCTCAATTAAGATTTTAACTTAGCAATATTTCCGATTTTGAATTAAGATGTTTTATTAACAAATCCACTTTTGTAGACTTCTGTCTAATTACAAGAGTCTTTCCCTTTTTCTGAAGCATGTCTAATTACTGTCTACTATTGCGAATAATTCTTATATCCGTTTCCTTTGTTGTTTTGCAAAGATTCATTGTCATCCTTCTGAACCTTTTCATTTCATTTTATTAAAATATTGTCATAGTAAGATATTAAAACTACAAAATGTGTTTACATTCCTACACTACTTTTGGCTTAACCGTTTTAGCTCAACTAAGAACAACGTGATCAAAGTGAGCTTTTCTGATACCCATTCCTCCTTTTATCGTCGTGCGGCGTCAATAATTTGCTTGTGGACGCACTAGAGGCTAAAGTTTGTATCCAATCTTTAGCAAAAAAGGTCAGAACGTTTGTCTGCAAGGTATCTTGGATGAGTTTGTTTTTTGATCACATTTATGGCCAGATTTTCACTTAACATGGCTAGAATGCTTGGCTGCATGCAATATTGGCTGAGTTCATGTCTGGGTCACGTGGGGTCAAACAGTAGATCACGCATTGTGAACACACTAGCCACATATATGTTACAATCGTCACTAAACATGGCCAGAATGTTTGCCTGTATGAAATTCCCTTAGGTCTATACGTTTTTGTTCATGTTTTTCGGTCGCTTTGTATGTCTCTCGCGGTCTCAGTATGCAATATTTCTGTATACCTCTCGATTTTGTTGACATCCCACTGATATAAGTATGGTCGTAATGGCGACGTCAGCTAAATATTAGTAGTGGAAGACCCGATACTCCTGTCTAGTAGAACCACAGGTGCACTGCAAGTAAGCTGGAAAACCTCCCAACATGAAGGTTCTTGCCTCGACCGGGACTCAAACTCACGTGGTGTAAGGCCGACGAGATACAAGTCAGCGAATTCAACCGTTCGGCCTGAGTACCGCCTTTTCATGTATTTCTTTCGGTCTCGGTCTCACTGTGTAGGCCTCTTGATCACTGTCTCTCGATTTATCAATATCTATAACTCATGCTATAAAGGTAGGTTTTCAACATTGCCGAACACACTATACACTTTATTCTGACTGACAATGTAACGTATAATAAGTGGAAACACTGCTCACACTCCTTCAAAAATGCATGGCTCACCAAACTTCAGCTAAAACACCTGTCACTCATTAACTTTCAGACTCTAATACACGGAATTAAGAGATGCAGAGTTATAAGTCGCCGGTACATCTCTGTAATAAGAAGCAGGTGTCATACTATGTTAGGTACTTACCACAGATAGTCTCATCAGAACTATCCCCACAGTCGTTGCTTCCTTCACACACGAAACCGGAATAAATACATGTATTGTTGTAACACTGAAATTGGTAAGCCGGACACGCCACATCTGATTTGGAGAAATACAATATCATTAATAAGCGAAACATGTTTTAACATACATGTATAATAACACAGTGAGGAGAAACGTCCAATCATACCCCATTGTTTTTTTGGATGGCAGTACTTGTTAAACTATTTTTAACAGTAGACCACTGAGGCAGGTGTACATTTCCCGTAACACAATTCGTTTTGTATGTCTGATATAAACTGTCAGAATCCACATTTACTATGAATATCTTTAATAAACTAATGATACATTTAGACATCAGACGACTAGTCGATTCTCCTTATTTTGTTAATTTTAGAATTTATTCTACAATTTGGGGTTGGGGCGGTAAGGCAGAATTCAAGTATACTTTCCCCAGGTTAGTCAAATAATAAATCCCGAAGTTTTTTCTAAGTTTTAAGTAAAAGGTGACGCTATTTTACATCGCCGTCGCGAATATATGTGCGTCATTTAATACGTTATTTAGATAAATTAATATTAACCTGTACAATAGGCGCAACGTTTAAACGTTTGAACATTGCAATGCTAAATAAAAAAAAATGAAATACATCATGTGTATTATACTCACTTTGCGAAAATATATGTAACACATTGACTTACATTTTTTAATATTCGTTGTGAAATTAATCAAAAATTAGTTCCGTTTCTATATTCATACGTGGTCCGGAAGTTATAATGAACATTTTTATGTAGTGTAAAAAATATTATTAAAATACATGTTAACGGTATTTTAATTATTGTAATAGCAACTTGTCAACCATGAGACATGTTTACAATTTTCAACATAGTACATGCTAGATAAAAACAATGACAGAAAACATGCGTATTATACTCACTGACACTCTCATAATCTCTCGCAAAGGTGATAAGTATAAAAACGACAATACGTTTATCCATATTTCGAGTCAAGTTGGTGCTAGAGTTCTAATGATTTAATATGAACATGGAAACAAGAATACGTCCATCCCTGGTAAGTGTTAAGATGTAAATGATCTATCAAGACATCTGTCGCTAAGTAGGAAATGACAATCATATCATACAAGGATGTTGCAAAAGTATCTGCGCTATTGAAATGAAACCTCTTAAGTACACATGAGGGTGTCATCTTAAGAGCACTCGGAATATGTCGATGATTTGCTGCGAGATCTGCGGTACCAGGAAGAATAGTGGTCGGCAGTGGGGATTTTCCGATGTTGTCACTGTCAGAGATAATTATTCTTTAGTCGGACATTACAAGCGCAAACCACAAGTATTATAATACAACATGTATATGGTATCATGCTAGCCATTTGAAACACATTGCACGCACTATAATCACTTTGCTTATAAAACGTTGAACATAACAGATATAAATGTATCTTAATGTTTCACAGGTCGCTGCTGACAATCATCTTTACAATTTGCTCAGCTGTTCTTATTTGGGTGATGCATATCCTGACAACTTCTTGACCAAATATAATTAGGAGAGCTGGCTGAAACGGTTCTTCAGGGGCGCTGGCTTGTACGGTCCATCATCTCTCTTCTAAACACTATGCGGACATTTTTTTTCAATGGCGTAACTACTTTCGTCATAACATAAGAAAACGTCTGCGCTTGAATATTTTTATTCAAATAGATTGGATTTCTTTTCATTATCTGCATTTGGTTAGAGATCTGTAAATCCGGTTAAAGTCGGTAACTGTCGTGTTTGCTTTTCTTGTTAAATGACTCATCACAGATTTATCCTTACTTTTACATTTAGCTAGCATGAGAATATCTTTGTCATGTGCCTTTCGAAATTATAGTTTATGTTGCAATACTCATAGGTCTATCGTAAATTCTTATTTTTGCTGTGGCAGGTCGGTGTGTTGTGTAAGGAATAAGAATATTAATATATACATTAAAATGATAGCATGTTACAATATTAACGAGCATTATCCTTTATTCTATACTTTTCGAGGACTGATTAACCTCTCATCTTTACATTTATAGCATGTAGCCCATCCGTATTAAAGTCTATTTAAATTAATACAATATATACATTAAACTAAAGTAGATAAAATAAACTGTAAACATACTAATACCTGGTCATACTTTTTTAATAATACTTCAGAGACATCTTGATTTGTTTGTCTATAGACATTTGCATATTTCAAACAATTACCAGAATGAAGAATATAGTATATAGCTTAAAATAACATTATTTTCTCACGCACTGTAAAGAAGTATTGTTCCTTGATATTTTTGTCAAATAACTATGAAACTAAGGATGAACAGAGTATAGGCATACGCCAGATCAAGGAAGTCTTCCTGTAGGAAGGGAACACTTAGTGTTAACTTCTACAGTCAGTTGAATAGAAGTTATAGCAATACAGTATCTTCTCACTTGTACAAATACGTCGAATGAAGAACAATACTAACCTACATTTAAAGGTGTTATTCGACAGTTTACATCTATCTAATATATTCAACAACATCTTACACCTGGACTGGAGAATGTGTGCATTTTTGCATAATCGCTGTACTATCGTTTTGTTAATCGCTCTTTATAACATTACCTAAAGAATAAAACAGTAAAAATTGTGAAATATATAGCTTTAATTGTCCATTAGTTCAAAATCTGTAAACAAGCACGGTGGGGTTTTCAGCTTAAACAGACATAAAAATATTTGACCGACATAAGTGCTGATTACCCAGATGACCAGGTAAGATGAACTCAGAAGTAACTAGTCACGTGATTTTAAGTTAAAAATAATTAAGTGTGCAGCTTGACTAGGATAGGTAACACATTTTGTAATGGCAATCTGGGAGTTATGCTTTACATTCTACATGGATGCATGGCACCAATAAATGGCGTTTCGAGGCATCTTGTAACAATAGCTTATGTGAATGCATGAGAGACAGAAATGGTCAAACCTGTCGGATACCACCTTTAACGTTCAGTATTTATGCACAACACTTATAATTGTAGAATCGTTTCTGATCTAATTCAATGCCAGAGGTACATGTGTATTTTCCTTGAAAGAAAAATAAAATGTTGCGTCTCTGCTAGATAATATGCATGTTATTAATGTTTATTTCATGTAGTATTTTGTGCTAATTGAGAAAGCAAACAAGACGTAATACTTCTACTATGTAAATATATTCTGCTTTGTCTTAACCACATAAATTATGTAGAATCTATTATATTGCTTAAAATAACGTTCTATTATTGTTGAAATATGACACTTTGCGTTTATATAATTCATGTAAAAACGTTTAATACACGTTTACATGAATGCAGACATGGTTTCGTCAAGAAAGGTCTACTCGTGAAACAAATCGATATAGTATTTACATAAAATAGATTGCTGATTAACCGAAAAGTTAACTAAACTGCCTTCAAAAGAAAGTTGTCACTTGAAGTTCCTAGTTTAAAACGTTAAAGGTACAGCTTATCTTTGATGGCGAATTCATTTTGTAATACAAATGGGGTGCTACCTTACATTTCACATGCATGTAATACAAATGGGGGGCTATCTTACATTTCACATGCGTGAAATACAAATGGGCTGCTACCTTATATTTCACTTGCATGTAATACAAATGGGGTGCTACCTTACATTTCACATGCATGTAATACAAATGGGCGCTACCTTACATTTCACATGCACCTAATACAGATGGGATGCTACCTTACATTTCACATCCATGTAATACAAATGGGATGATACCTTAAATTCCACATGCATGTAATACAAATGGGTTGCTACCTTACATTTCACATACATGTAATACAAATGGGTTGCTACCTTACATTTCACATACATGTAATACAAATGGGTTGCTACCTTACATTTCACATACATGTAATACAAATGTTTGCTACCTTACATTTCACATACATGTAATATAAATGGGGCGCTACCTTACATTTCACATGGATGTAATACAAATGGGGTGCTACCTTACATTTGACATGGATGTGTATCACCTACAATCAACTTCTCGCGGGATATTTCTTTTTGGTAGGACAAAACGACACATTTTTGGTTGCGTGAGAGAAAAAATGTTCATAACTGTCGAATTATATCTTTAACACAGCTTGTCCTATAAACATTTCCACCAGATAGCTAAAAGTAAAGTATTAACGAGTTGTAAACACTCACCAAATCTGTCGGAGTTTTTCCACCGTTTGATCAGGGACTTCAGAATCAAGATATTCACTCGTTCGCGGAAATGTGCCAAAGTAAAACGAGCTTACGGATTACTGACAGTAACAGGTGTTAAGTTGAATATCATGCAGGATGGATCAGGGGGTGGGGTGTGGGGTGTGGATACATCCCCACCACTTCCAAGCAGGTAAAAATGCAGAGTTGAGAAAACACATACATGTTAACTTAAAAAAGTACTACGATTGTAATGTAAATTTTTTTCTGTTGACTGCTTAGGTCGAAGTTAGGGTCCCTGCCTTGGTATGCAGATCCAGTATTTACTGCGTTAAAGTAAAATGGTTCTTGATTCATACCCCACCCCCTACCATTGAACATACGTCAATATTTTATCTAACATCGCCAAACTGACAGAAGATTGTGTGGTATCCAAATATGTTTCTCAAAAGTAGAAGAACCCATAGGACACAAAACCAAAATATTCTCTTCAGAGATTATAAAAACTGAAATATAAATGTAAACAATAATATATTTTACATAACCACAAAAACTATATTAAACAAGAACATATCACTCAAAAGTCTCAATCGGGATTTGAACATATTATTAGGCTTAAGTAATAATTTTTGCTCGTGTCCGCTGAGCTTTTACGGAAATGCTAAACTGCTATACGCCTATTTCTTTGCTCAGTTTTAGCATATTCAATGGCGCTTAAAACACAACAAGAACATAAAACAATATGATATATACACACTCGTAATCGTTAATCTAAAAGTACAACAACACAAGAAACAACATGATCATGCATTTTACATTCTATAGTACTAAGATAGCTAACAAGGTTATACTTTACTGCTATGAATTTGGAGATAAAAAATAATACAAACGTACATAGCATGACATGCATGACATTGCACAAAAAGTAAGACAAATTGTAAAAAAAATAACATACTGCCGTTATGGTGGTTAAAATAACTAGTCTACATTTGACAAACAATGCCGTCTTAAGCAATCTTTTCAGTTCATTCGCATCTTTTGCCAGCTTTTATTTTTGGGCAACTCATTCCTGAGTCTCATCCCTGCCGTGCTGAAACTTATGTCGCTAAATGTGTTCTTCTCATTTAATGGTATGCAGAAACAATACTCTGAACTCGTAGCAGATCTTAATCCGTTCCGTTTAGTCCTTATGGTGGTATGTTAGGGACAGGACGTTTGAATGAAGGAAACGTGAACATATGTAAGTACTTTGAAGCCATTGATGATCAGGAAGAGTTTGTCTTGAAGTGGGAATCCGCTGTCTTTTAAATACCAGTTTGCACACATGTTTTGGATTCGCAGCATTGGACATAACTGCGAAAACTTACTGGTGATAATGCATGAGTCATACACCATGTTTGATAAAAAAGGAAAATCACGCAGCAATTATAGACTATTATGTTCAGTACCTTTATGTATCATGCAATGTTTTGCAAGACATAGGGCCACTAACATCCTTAAATAATCAACAAAACCAAAAATTGAGAATTACGCACACCTCAACTTCTGATAAGACCTTGACCCTTGTGATTGTTTCAACTCTTTCATGTTACCCGACCTTTGTCAGACATATATATAATAGAAATTAATTGTTTTAATATCAAATTATTTAACTATTCACACTGGGATGCCGCGTTACACGTGTGTTTCATTTTTGTTTTGTTCCCTTTTGACTCAGTGTATATGTGTTTTAAACTTTACGTTAGAGGGTAATGTAGTGTATACTTGTTTGTCTATGTTACAGGCATAGTAAGAAAGAACAGCAATTACATGCTTATGTATATGTTATTTTTAACAGAATTAGTATTACCATAAAGATTCGACAATTTCTTAGTTGAGTTTATGGTATGATAATGAAATTAACGAACATGTATTGTTGATGCTGCTTACTGGTGATGCTTATATGAGTTGTTGCTGCTACATAAAAATACATCTTTATCAAGCATTTTCACATTAAGCAAATATAGTATACTTGATATGACAGCAGGAAACTGACACGTATATAAATACAAGTACTTAATAATGAAAGGAGAATAGAGAAGAATTAGTCAAGTTAGGATGGGGAAATACATGTTAAAACTACTTAACTGTTTCAAGATTGTGTAAAGATATGTAGCTAAGCTTGCTCATGTTTGACTTGTGTGTCAACGCCAAAATGCTTTGTACGGCATGCTCACGACGTCTTTTAATAACAGATATAGTTGCATTGGTGGTGCATGACTATCCATATTTCCGACACACTTTCTTCCAATTAAAAGCCTAATTCAACAGACAAATAATGATTAATATGGCTCCGTACAAAATTTTTATTGTAAGTATGCTAAGACAAAACAGCTGAATGGAAATAAGATATTTTATCATCTTTCCCTACCTAACCTTGCAGGTTTGAATCCATGATTCAGCACATGAATGTTTTGTACACATTATTGGTGTATATTTCATTCATTGGTTAAACTGAATAATCTGTGGTATAAAGGGTGTTTCTGTATAATTGTATGATTCACATTGTTTAAATAAACATTTTGAGCATGTACATTAATTAATACTCATACAAGTGAAAGTGATGAAGTAAACACTTGTACCAATCGGGTGTATGCTATGTTTATGTTAAACCTTCCGAATAAAATTTATAATTCTTATATGACTCGTCTTTCTCTCTTACAGATGCACTTGTTAACTTGTGAACAGTGACAATTATATGTTTAAGTATCTAACACTTGTGTTTGCCTCGGGACCGGAAGTGTGGTATACAACATCCTCCAAAGCGCTGTTCTAACACTTGATACTTTTGTACACATAAAGTTAGGGTGAACAAAATACCGAGTGCTTGAATAAGGTTTAACTTTTCCTTCCTTCAGACCAGAAAATGAAGATTTATTATTCGAACTTGCTTCTTATTCTAGACTGTACTGTTCTTACTGTAATGCATAAATGTATCCGTCAATTAATTTACCACTGATATTGTCGTTAGACTGAAACAAAACAAAAGTCAACAGTAGGTAATTATATTCTTATATTTCTCGTTTACATTTTCCTGGAATTATCATTTTAAAGCAAAATAAACGCACAACATACACGATCTAAATGAGATAAAATGGATAAAAGACACTAAGACACTTGACTTGTCGTTCAATTCGATATATTTACTATCCACTTTAGTTAAAGCGACTGGGAAACACGTTTGTTATAGAACGTTTTGTTTGGTGAAAAGTAAACGATAGCAACACTTGCAAATACAAGGTACTCATGACATGTATTCTTCCCTACAAGCATCATTTGTTGAGTAAATAGAAAGCCGAGGGTGAGTAACACATATGCTAATACCCAATGAATATTGCAACACATGCGTAATCGAGGTAAACACAGCATAACTAAAGTAGAACATTTTGTAGAAACAAAGCCATACATTTAGAATATCAGCATAGTAATATTGTATGTTTTGTTATTTATTCTCTTTTTTCCTGCTGGCCATTTTTTACAGAACCATTTCATGGGCAGTCTAACTCAGCAGCGAAGGCAATAAACAAATTAAAGGCTGTATGTATGCAATTATCGGGATAAATAAGTATCACACTGCAGATAGTATCATGAGAGCATCATTATGCAAACAGTTGTGCCTGTCTGCTTGATTATAAGGAAAGGCAAAACTTAAACATAAATAAGATAATGAATATTAAGCGGATACTAAATTCCTTATATTGTCCTTAGACTGCTGTTATTATATTTGATATATATGACTTATCCGAGAGTTAGTACGTACAAGACCGATTCAGAGTGTTTTTTTTAATGTGTTTAGGTAACTACCATTTTTTTAATTTACTGTTTAACGATGCAGAGGGATAGTATCTATCATTTGTTATACGAACCAAAATATTCCATGTAATATTTTCTTATGAGGTATAAAGTACAAGACACTTATTTCAAAGTGACATGCCCTCAAGTTATGAACGTTATTATTTTTTGTTTGTATTGTGTTCATACGTTTTAAGTTGCAGTGCCGACCTGGACAACGCCATACTGGATAGAAACAAAGCAAGAAACGAATAATAAATATGTAAAAAATATAGTAATTCGATGATGTGTGTGTAACTTTCATTTGTTGAACATCGTTGATCCTTATTTGCATATTTATGTAAAAATGCCCAAATGTCAATATAAACAATTGCAAATGTAGTTTGGTTCCCAGCTCCTACCTGTGACAGAACTTTTCGTTTCAAACAATATCGCGCCATGTAAAATTAGTACCAATAAGGGTAACATACACAGACAGACAACGTTTTGTTTATGTACTACTGTGAGGACTACACGTGTCATTCAACTAGACCAGCAGTATTTACGCAAAGAAAAATGTGCAGCACATGTCAATTAGAGGAATGGTTTTATAGACATTAAAATACAAAATGCATTTAGAAAACCAGTTGCATTTGTGTATTAATTTTTATAACTATTATTTTTTTTTTTACTTTATCTATCTTATACACATAACATATTTGTAAATTCGATAACATATTCGCATATTACATGCAGTATCATGTACCGTTGACTTACCAATCATCTAGTAACCAATATGAAAATCAAGTACAGGAGCGGATCCAGGATTATTCAGGGGGTCCTAATTGAGAGAGCACTAGAGGTGCTAACCGTCTTAAATGGGTCTGGAAGGCATACTCTCCTTCCAAACTTTTGAAATGTAGCAGCTACATAGCACTCTTGCTTTTTGGTGGCTGCTAAAACGTTGTCCATTAGTCAATACTGTTTATATTCTCATCGTCAAAGATAATCTATGATCATATTATTTCATGAGATAAGGGTAGACGCCAAATTGAGAGAGCTTTAGGTAGATGGTCTGTTCCCACTAGGAGGCAAATATTACCGTATTCTACAATTTAGACACTCCGGCGCTATTTACACAAATAGTTTTATTTCAGTTCTATTTTATGCATGAATACGTGCATACTGTGTTATCTGTAGTTGTTGTTTTTATACCTATCCATTCAAAATTGCAAAAGCTAAAATCTGTCTACAAACAATATGTTTGCTGTTGGTTACATGCAATTCTAACTATTTCAGTAGCTTCTCTCAGGTCTCTTGTAGAGTTTAAAAATAAGTCCATTTTATCATGACACAGAAAAAAGTCAGCCTTTAATCTTGTGTAACTGTTTATTGAGTCATCTTGTGATACTCGTTTCTATATGTACTTATACGTTTTAGGGAGTGGCTAGACATCTGGGTGAACGGGATTTTTGTGTTAAATTCTAGTCATTCCAAAGGAGTATGTTTAGCAGCCTCATTGTAGGAAATCTGACTTTCACACCCGCACATAGCAACGAGAATTATATCGGAGATATTTAAAGCGTCAAAGGTTGGCTTGATTTATATCAATTATTAATATTTAATGCATTCGCATCCTCTGTAAGGACCGAATATCATTAGCCGGCGGGGTGATGCTTCGCTGAAATTGATTTGTTTACAAACAAACGTTTAACAATGATAACCAACGTCGACTGACCGTTCAAAGGCGGCAACTGTCGGGTTTGCTCTTTTTGTTAAATGACTCATCACAGATTTGTTCTCACTTTTACATTTGGCTTGCATGTGAATACCTTTTTCCTGTGCCTTTTCAATTTTTTGTATATGCTGCAGTGTTACTAGGACTTTGCCATATATATTATTATGCACTTGACAAACTGCAAACATTGCTGTCTGATTAAAGGAATTCATCGGGGATAATTAACAGTAATCGGTCCCTTAATTGACAAACTGCAAACATAACAAACGTTTAACGATGATAACTCTCTTTTAAAGAGATGGCGACATGTTGAGAAAGTGTGAATCACTTTCTTGATTGGAAAGACAAAAGTATGTGTAGTTCAATAGTGATTCCATTACTTATTACATGTTTTAATTAAATATCGTAAATATCCACAATATTTTCCTCACAATTATCAACATTATTGTAATGCTACTGTGGCGAATCGTTATGTGGCGAATCGTTACTTATTCGGGTTCGCGCCGTTTCTAAACGCATTGACAATATCTATAATAGGTGGATGTATCTTAAATGTCAACACTGTGTTGCTGCTAAATTGCTTTGGTTCATACCACTTGTTCATAGTCCCTTGGACTACAAGTTCATCTCAGTTATAACATTTAACATAAGATGTTGTCTATTGGTAGGCCATGGTATTTACTATGATGTATGGCATCAGGTACTTTCTATCTAGAAACATTATTTGTTTTAGGCAGGAAGTGAGCATTTTATAATTAATATCATAAACAACAGTTTCCATATCAGATGCTACAAAAATGGAAATCTTCTATGCCTGTATTACAGTGCTCCCTCTCTTAAGCAACATCTAGCGGAAGGAGAGAATTTGGTTGGTTAAGAGAGGTAGTTGCTCTAGAGAGGTAACCCTTAGACATGTGTATACATGTAAAAATGTACTTAAGTATGTAAGTACCAGTTTCAAATCCATTTAATGTTATTTTCTTCTGTAATTTGCTTGGCTTTATTTCTGTATATCTAAAAATTTATTTTATCTTATTTAATAAAAGTCTTGTATATAGTTAAGTTTATTGACATGCACAACATTAAATGGATAAGATTTTTTTTAATCTGTAAAAATATGCTAAATATAACATGCATTTTTTACAAAAGCTTAACCTGGGTTCTACCACACCTAAACTGATCAGTTATAGCCTGAGCTGATTTCCCCGAGTCTAGTAGTTTAACAAAAGTTACACGTGGTCAAGAGACAGAAATACTTTCTTTTTCTTTTTAAAGCTCATTTTAACTGAACAGACAACAGTAAGCAAGTACAGCCGTAATGAAGACGGACTTTAGAGACTGTTACGTAGATAAACTACGATGGGTATTTAAAAGAAAATTCGTTATTGCTGTTTTTCACACTGATGACCAATTTATGCCAGTCATCAATTGTTTCAGAATTACCCCACCCACTAAGCCACTAATAGACGAATGATTGGTGCAATTAAAAGACCGCTTAATTACTCATAAAGAACTTGATAGGATTTATTTACCCTAATTGGCTAACGTGTGATAGGCCGCAAACGTTTGTTCTTATAGTTGTTCTAGCATTAGGGCATTTATCTAAAAAACACAAGAGAAAACTGTGGAAACAAAGTTCGATTAAACCAAGTGGTTTCCGTCGCTTTACAAATAGACATACACGCGGGATCCAGTCACGTTTTGTTTGAAAATTTCCTATATCACTCGGCATAACGGAAAATGCCGATGGCTAACGACGACTGGCGAAACAAATCATCGGCCGCTCAAGGGAGGGAATTTAAACAGTACGGGAGTAAACATGTGTGACGGTAGCCGTTTAAGAGAGTTATCGTTCTTTAGAGGGAAAAATACGTTCAAAACGACAGGGGGTAAATAAGAGTGACGTCTAAGAGAGGTATTCGTCTAAGAGAGGTGACGTTTGGAGAGGGAGCACTGTATTTAAAAATGTATGAACATAAAATACATCAATATATCATTACATAAACTAAAACATTTTCAAAATACTAACAAGAAAGATAAACCCCTGGTAATATGTTGCCTGAATATTTTTTAAGTCTTTAAGTTTTTTATTTTTTATTTGATGATATAGTTTAGTTTTTTTTATTTAATGATATAAACATTAATAAAGATGACGGCTTATTAAACAAATGATTTTCAGGAGAAGAATTACGTAAAACTTAAAATTGAATCATTGAAACTGTAACTTGTAGTAGTAACAACAACAGCAACTGTAGTAGTGTTGGTTCATATTCTGCATCATCATAATCTCCTTCTGTTTTACTATTTTATTTTTATTTTCCCATCATTTTTAATTTAAGTTCCAGCTCTTTTGTAGAAGCGAGTTAGTTGCTTAACAATGTTGAGTTACTGCAATTATTTTACTTGAAAGACAGTTACTTAAGTAGACATGAACAAACAAGGCGTTTACGTTAAATAACATCATCATAACATGTTAGAATAACAGTTTAGTGCTTGGCGCACTGTTTTTGTGGCTAAGCAGATTAGCACTTTAGCATGGATTTTTTTTTAAAAAAGTTTGAGAACATCCATTTTTAAATAGGTAAATAAGAAAAGGTCCTATCAAAATTTTCACAGATATTTAAATTTTATCTACCTGCAGACCAAGGCAGACAAGGTAAATGTAAATGTGACAAAAAACACAGAGACGAGACGTAACACACAAAAAGAAAAACCATCAGTTACCGCCTTGGAACGGTCAGTCGGCAAAATGGCCAACTGGGGTGCTTAAACCTGGTTTGTGGAGCGCTCCAACCTCGCACTTCCTGACGGTTTTTCTATCAAACAAACAGTGTAAATAAAAGTATCCCGTCAAAGTGACACAACTAACAATAAGCACCTGCATCGGGAGTTAAAACAGATATAATGAACATATGTACAGTATTTACAGTAGATAAAAGCCTCGGCAACCAAAAAATTCAAAATGAGAGAGTAGTTTAAAATAAAATAAAGCAGTACAAGCGCTGATATATTATAAGAACCATATAACGACGTCATAAATGCCATGACGTCATATGCCAAAAGTGTCAAAAGTGAAATGTAAATAATATGGAAGAAACAATAGAATTTTAGAAAATCAACAAAATAAAACGTAGTATTGTTTAGAGTTAATCGTTTAAAAAACATATTATAAACGCCGAGGATTTATCCGCAGTTGACATATTATATATGATAAAGATTAAAAAAAAAAAAAAAAAAAAAATCCCGATGTTATACCTACTGTGCAATCTCACGTAAAGGGTATGGAGACTGCTCAAGTTGTCCCACCTATATAGGGCACGACTGGAGAGATGAAGAGACAAGAAATCCAACAGTGACTGTCCAATTATGGCTTTAAGTCACTGTTTTCATATAGTCTCAACGACCTGTCCGGTCATCGTGTAATTTAAAAGCAATGCAAGTTCTTGACTGTAAAAGGGTCAATTGCAAGCAATGCAGTACATCGAAGTATTCCCGGGTTGTAACCGTCTGCAATACATTTTCTGATAAGTTTTGTAAAGTGGTCAGAAAAGTTATTGAGACCCTTGATCTTCTTTAACTTGTATAAAACATTTCCATAAAATGCAGGATGGCTTATGCCTTTCTGCATAAGTGTTTTCATACTGCTATTATACTTAGAAGCAATAAAATCATTCCGGTGAAAGAATTTTGAAAACGCCTTTCTTAATTTATGAAAACGAAAGCCTTGCTGTAACAGTTTAGAAGAAATAAACAGGTTTCTAGCATTGAAATCTTCTACTTTAGTACAAACTCGTGCAAACCTTGTAAGTTGTGATATGTAAATACCATAGGAGGTAGCACGAGGTGAATCACCATCAAGGTATGGATAATTCACAATACTAAAGTTGAAATCATCTCTCTTGTCATAGATTTTAGTAGAGACGTTGTCATTGGAAATATTGATCTCAATGTCTAGAAATGCTGCATTTAAATGTCAGTTATTTGCTTTATTAAGGGTAAGTTCTGGAGGGTAAATCAGATGGATCATTTGAGAAAAGAAAGGATTATCTATAGTTAGAATATCGTCAAGATAGCGTGACGTTAAATTGAAAGCCTCTATAATGTGGCTTTGGTTTGAAGGGGATAAAGTTAACATGAAATCACGTTCAAAGCAGTATAAAAACAAATCTGCAATTAATGGTGCACAGTTGGTTCCCATAGGGATACCAATTACTTGTCTAAATAAAGTGTCACCGCATTTTATGTAAATATTGTCTAATAGAAAACGTAAAGCTTCACAAACATCCGTGCAAGTCCACATAGTAAACTTTTCTAAGAATGTGTTGGTAAAAAAAGCATTACTTTCATGACATGCAATATATAGACGTTGCTCTCGAGCAAATGTTTTCTCAATAAGAGCAATCAATTTGGTCTTAATTAAATCATGAGGTAAAGAAGTGTACAGCGTAGAGAAATCGTAAGTATTAACTGCAGAGCAATGAAAGTTTAAAGTACGAATCTTGTCTAAGACTTCTGAAGAATTTTTAATAGACCAAAAAATGTTAATTCCTGAATTTTCATACACTTTTTCACAATATTTAACAACGTGATTGCGAACGGCTGTAAGGCAAGACGTAAGTAGTTTAGATATGTGAGTGGTGGTGCTAGAGCTGGCATTAGCTATGAATCGTGACTTGTATGGTGTTTTGTGAAGCTTAGGAATCCAGTACAAGGAAGGAAGTTTTTCTTGCTTTGTTTCTATTTTGATATTGAAATTATGCAATATCTGTTTATGTTTGTCAATGACTGTCTGAAAGTCAAGGTTGGTGCAAGAGTAAGAACTGGTGGTGGATAACTCAGCACTCAGTATATTTTTGTAATAAAGTTAAATCCATACCCATAATAAAATCCATCAAAATCATTTTAAATGTTAATTTAGTTATCCAGTCTAATTGTACATAAATAGTCACATGCATGTTTAAATTGTGTTTTGAATGTAAGTTGTTCTATATTTTTTTAAATTAAGATTAAAGATTAAACTGGAAAAGGGGACACGAAAACGCGCTGTGGCTAAAATGTACTGTTATGCAAAAATGACCCCGATTTCAGTAATTTTGATCAAAACGACAAAAGATTTCAGTTTTACTTTAGACTTAACGTTCATTTAAGAAAATATAGTTTTAAGGGAATGTTAAATCAATTAGTGGTGCTTAAAGGGGTGGTTTTACTAAATATCGACTGGAAGAAGACATATACTTTGTTTCTTTAATTTCAGTCTGTTGCTATGTTTTGGCATAAAATTTCCAATTTTGAAGATAATCTTAACACTTTGGTGTCAAAAAGAAGCTTTAACTAGGTAAAATAAATATATATTAAAAAATCTTGAACATCTAGGAACATTAATGGTCTGGTCCACTTTTAGCGGAAGAACATTTTTCATTGTAATTTTGAGATCTTCCTAACATGCACAGGAGTCGGATTGGAAGAAAGTTTAATTAGCCGACTAAGTTCACCTGATGTTCTCTATCTACACAAAGTGCTCAAACCAATACATTTATAAGTATACAATTGTTAAACAAAAAACTGCATTAAAACCAAAATAATACAAATGGGACCTGAAAGGACAACATATGTCAGTTACTTTGCCATCGAGTGCTTTATCGTATGTGTTTAAGAGACGAGTGCGATAGTAAGCTGATATGCAGAAAAATATATGCAATACAATAGATTGAACAAGTGTGGTCAACTTAAGTGTAGATACCAAAAGTAGGCATATTTATACAATATAAACATTATTAATTAATGAATAAAGTACAATTCATAACGGCAGCGCATTTAGAAAGGGCGGGAACTCGAATAAGTAACGATTCGCCACATAACGATTTGCCACAGTAACATTATAATAATGTTGATTATTTTGAGGACAATATTGTGGATATTTACGATATTTAATCAATGGTATATGTATGTAACGTAACATAACAGCATTGAAATTGCATTTGTGAGTTACATGTATGGCACATTTGTATGGTCACGAATTTGGTCAATTGCGCAAATATATATATATATATATATATATAAGTATTACGAATTATATGAACAAACAAAAAAGTAACATACCACATATATTCTATCGAGAAAATATAATCTTGCTGCATAAAAGGTTTGTTCTCTTTACCAGAAATCCATCCTTCACTATTGTTTGTAAACAAATCCACATGTTATAATTGGTGATGCATACTTTTCACACGCCTGTCAATTTCCTTTTATATGCGTGCATATTTATTCTACTGTACTATGTACATAACCATGTTATTCATACTTTTCTATAATATATATTGTTGTTGTTGTATAACCTGTAATTTATCAATATGTATTAACATGTTTTGTACACCGTCATCTCCAATGTCTGTAGACTTGGCAATGGCCTTTATGGCTGGTGTCAATGAACGTTTTGACTTGACTTTGACTTTGATATTTAATTTAAAAATGTAATAAGTAATGGAATCACTATTGAACTACAGATACTTTCGTCTTTCCAATAAAGAAATTGATTCACACTTTCTCAACATATCGTCATCTCTTTAAAGGAGAGTTATCATCGTTAAATGTTTGTTATGTTTGCAGTTTGTCAATTAAGGGACCGATTACTGTTAATTATCCCCGATGAACTCCATTAATCAAGAAATTATAGAGGAGTTACTTTAATTAAGGTAGCTGCAAAAATATATTCGCATATTTTAAATGAGAGACTAACTAAATGGACTAATAGAGAGAAAAACATTATACATAACCAATTTGGTTTTCAAACAGGCAGATCAACAACAGATTGTGTATTTTTTTACATTCTGTCATTGCTAAAACATTAAGCTCAGGCCAAAACATTTACTCAATATTTGTTGATCTAGAAAAATGTTATGACCGTGAAAATCGGGGTTTTCTTTGGCGCAAATTGAGCGAAATGTATGTAAGTTCTAAATTTATTAAGGCGCTTAAAGCTATGTATTCAAATATTAAACAATGCTAACGACGAAATAATGAAATGTCTGACTTTTTTAACTCAAATATCGGCCTTAAAACAAGGAGACTCTTGCTCTAGTCTGCTCTTTCTCTTATTCAGTAACGACATTTAAAATTATCTTCAAATATAGATGGCTTATTTATAGTTAAAGAGATAAAACTATTCCTGGCTACAACTTTAACCCATGCATTGAGGGGCTGAGGTGTTACAATACCAGGACTTAAACCCATGAATTGAGGGGCTGGGTGTTACAAGACTAGGACTTTAAGCCATGCATTGAGGGGATGAGGAGTTACAAGACTAGGACTTGAACCCATGCAGTGAGGGGTGGAGAGGTTACACGATGGAGACTTGGACCCCTACATAGCGGTGCTGGGGTCTTACAAGACCAGGACTAAAACTCATGCATTGTGTGGCTAATGTGCTACAAGACCAGGGCTTAATCCCATGGAGTGAGTGGTTATAAGATGGGTACTTGAACCAATACAATAAGAGGCAAATGTTCTAAAATATGGCAACTCGAACCATTGATCAACAGGCAGCCTAATAGAAACTGAAATAAAATAGTTATTTTGAAGATTAACTCATGTAAAAAATAAATAACCAAAAGAAAACAGATATTATTATGCCAATTATGTTTTTTTAAAACATTGTCCACATGTAAAATAATACATTATGCTTGAAACTGATAAGGCTGTGGGCTGCCATAGTCTAGTGGTAAAGGCGTTGGAGGGTTCATAGTTTGAAACCCACGCCAGCAATGTGTTGTAAGTCATTGGGCAATATTATTTACAGCATATTATACAAGGTTGTAACTACCTGCGTCCTGGATTATTCCAGGAGGTCGGCATTCAATAAGGAATAAATGCAAGTAAAAAAAGATTTTACTTCAAAATTAAATAATATAGGTTAAAACAAAGTTACCAAAATTGTCCTTTAAAATCTGACCAGCCATGAAAAAAGACAAGCAAGACAGACATCAATACTCTTTCGAAACTATCTATATAACAAAGTTTACTCAAGGAAACAACATGTTGGTTATACATAATGAATAATGGATTCAAATATTATCTCTGGTTGGTAATTTATATGTGTGAATATGTTCCCTCCAAGATATTGTGTGTGTCTTTTAGTTGGGAGAATATTATCCGGCAGTTTGCCTATTTCAAATACATGTAACAATATCTTACCACTGGTTTGGGGAAAAACTAACTGATCATTCTATCCAAACCTATAATAAACGCTGAAGCGACCCCTGCTAAAAAATAGCAATGCCAGATCGGTTTACCAGGATAATGATATAACTTGATCTCAAAAGTAAGATGTCACGTGGTTTTCTTCGTTTAAAAATAGCCATCTCTGCAGCATGGCTCAGATAGGAAATACCTGTTTACAATGAGGACTGGAGATTTATGCTTCACAGTTCACACAGATCTATGGTGTCAATGAACATCATTTTGCAGGAACGTTTAATGCAACAAGACATGAAATAACAGATTTAAAGCTTCCACTTTAAAGCAATTTATTATAGAATTATCTCCGAACTTTACATTTGGAGTTATATACATCAGCCATAAACAGTACAAAAATTGGCTCAATAGGAAAACAATTATTAAAATAAATATGTATTGAATTTAGTAATTTTGTAGGTACATATGATTAGTTGAGACCAAGCTGAAATTATTAAAAAAGTATTATTCAAACTGAAAATGCAAATCCCTAATAGAACTGGTGCTAGAAAATCAACTCTCATTTAACCTTTTCCAGCATATACTATTTTATGCCTTTGCAAAACATGCACAATAATCACTTATCATTGTAAATTTTCAAAAATAAACATCTAAGTGTTTATTTGTAGATTTTTTTATGTTCGGAAGTAAAATTATATTCTGAGCATACATTGATTCAAATACATTTAACAGTTTGAAAAAAAGAAACTGCAGTAAACTATATAAATTTTCAAAATCTAAGTCTGTACCATGAATGGCAGGGCTAAACATAAATAACAGAATGTTACATTCTCTTCATGCAGTGGGATAGCACATCACTGGAATTAGTCTTGACGTACTTATCTCCCTTATATTTACATTTAATTAAGTTAAGGGGCAAAATATAAATTGCATTGTTTTTATGAGAGAAAGTAGAAATACAATTATCTGTTTAGCAGACAATGGAATGTTGGTTGATACAAAAATAACTGCCAAGAAGAATGAAAATGTGATGATTTAAAATGATATTTTTCAGAATATAAATAAGCACTGATGGCAGAAACAACTAAAAATGTTTGATTCTATTTAAAAGTGTCATACGTAATGAAATAAGGTCTTAAAAATGTTCCAGAGAGCATATAGAATTATGTGACCTTTTGTTACATGTATGAGGTAACATAGTTTTCATGGTATTGAGCTTATACATATATCTGGGTTGATGTTTTAAGACTAAGCCTGATAAACACAGATTTATTTTAGGCAAAAAAAGAAGACCTAGATCAGCCAGCACCTTGCCAGGAGCTGTCTGATCAGGGTCCAGACTATTTACCGCTAAGTCTCTATCAATGTGTGAAGGTCCATTTACATGTTGATGTAAGAAGATGAATAACATTTAGTATGAGCCATTAAAGTAGAAACTTTAGTGTGCATATTTCCTTTGTTATTTATTTCATAGCATATTTCATATATGCCACAGTTAACACAAATAAAATATGCCCTGGTGTTGTTACATGTAGCTGTATGTGGAATAACTAAGATTATGTATTGCTTATAAATAAATATCATATACCGATAGAATTTAAAGCAATTTGATTGATCGAGTGCTGCTCATGTGTAAGTCAATATAATTGGATATTGATCCGAGAATTTTTCTTGTGACACAGCGAACATAATCGTATTCCTTTTATATGTACTGTTGCTATTATAAAAAGCGCGTCTGGTAAAAGAAATCAACAGTTTTTCTGTGTATCTGATGATGATTTGGTAAGATTAAGAAAAGATATAACATAAAAAGAACCAAAAAATAGACTTGGCAGTAGCTAATGCTTTTCATGCTTATCTGTTGTAGAAAAATGTGAGAACAGACTTTAAATGTAAATTGGTTGTATGGGTTGTAAGTCCTGTATAATATAACATCATAAGAGAAACATTGGTCTTTGTCAATATGATAATAAAACAGAGTGGTCTTATATAAAAGTGATTGCATATTGCATGTACAAGGATAGAGGTTATAACCCTTTGCAATGTTGGAAATACTCCTTCAATGTTTTCCCGTAAGATTAGACAGCATATAAAATATTCATACAGTCAACTCTCGTTATCTCAAAATCGGTTATCTCAAATTTCCGGTTATTTCAGACTGTTTTCTACGGTCCCGTTTTTTTCCCTATAGTTTCTATATAGTTCGACTCCGCTTAACTCAAATTCGGATGTGTCAAATTATCGGATATATTAAACTTAATTCTTTGTCCCCACACGTATAAAACTGTTGAAATCAGTTGGTCTATATCAAACTTTAAATTGCTATAAGATGCAAAACGGCAACAATAGTGATTTTCACACCTACCGTGAAACTCGCGAAAATTTGGGCGCGAGTTTTATCGCCAATTATCGGCAATCAGGATGTCACGTAAATTAGAGAAGAGGTTAATCTATTATTATTTAATTAGCTGATTTAATGAACAACAATTTCGTTAATCAATTAACGGTAATTAAAGTGTTTCAGTCTGACTTGTTGTTGTTACAGTTTTTGAGAACTTGTTGACACGGCCTTCTCAACCTGTCAATAAAATGAGAGGTCGCGTTAGTGATTTTATCATTCTTCCACTACCTACCCACAATACACGTACTGATTATTGAATAAAAAATAAGATTGTTTATGGCAACAGAGCCAAAATAAGGCCATGCACATACGACGACGCATCAACCTACAATAAAAAGAAGAATATTAAATTACATTGTAAAAAATATAATAACACTTTAAACATGCAAAACCACACAAACTTCCAGAAACTTAGTTTACAGTGGCAGATATAACAAAGAATTTCAGTCATTACCAGTCATCGTGTAGCAGGTAAGATTTTTAAGATTTTAGTATATATTAAAACCAGTAGCCTGCTTTAAGTATATGGATCACGTAACAAGGGAACGAAGTAATACATCATCAATATAATATGAATGATTTATGATTTTTTAATGTATTTATAATCATGAATGCCATTACAGCTTTATACTGGTTACAATAACGGTCATAAGGTTGACATCTATATGCAAATGGAGAAACACAAATATATGAAAGAACTTGTCTTAAAATACGTTAAAAATCAGAACCAATTTGTAAATAATCAGCCATGATATTTTGTTATCGAAGTTAAGGTTTACACTGAATATGAATCAGGAAACTTATTTTTAACCAATATTACATGAACAGATGACAAGAATATATATATCATGCTAAAAATAATCTAACATAACACATTTTTACATGACAGGTTAAATACTATTTAGTATTTTCAGGTGTTTAAGCCACATGTTTCTTTCGCATTCTTGCACTTCTCTAGTTAAACAAACAACATTTTTTCTCATCAGGTGAACTATCAATGATCCATTGTTTTGGCACAGTACAATCAATTATTTTTCTACTAATATGTCAATTCAATTCAATTCAATACTTTTATTTCCTCCATACATGGAGATATTACAATACACTGCAAGGAACAGTTTAACATGCATAGAACATAATTAATGCATAATTTAGCATGGTTAGCAACATTATATTATCACAACATGCGCAAATAATAGGTACATGCATATTCTAAACATTCATGAAAATAAACAAAAAGAGACAAACAGAAAATAAAAGAAAAAAAATAAGAAAAAAAGAAGCATAAGACAATATGTGTCTAAATTTCAATATATATATACTCCTGGTCATGCAAATAAATACCAGGTCAATAAACAAGACAGGACGTTTAACTTGATGCATGTTATTTAACATCAGCGTCTTTGCACTTTGAGAGGTTATCCATATGTGCACATGGTTTGCATTTACAGTATAAATAAAAATATGTGCGATCAGCAATTAGCAAGAGGCAGTGAGTCTTGAACACGGACGATTGCAACATTATGAAGTCCGTTCAAGCGTTTGGTTAAAACTTTTAACTGAACAAAGATAAACGGTACAAAATAACTAGTATTAATCTCATAAGAATAAAACATGTGCTAGGTGTTTACAAGAAGAGGATCATTTTGGGTGGTGCATTTTTTCAATCGGTATTTGGTAGCTCATACGTACCGGGGTTGATTAAATGGGCGATATGTTAGGTAGTAGTGACAGTGTTACTGCAGGTGCTGTTTAGTGAGCTCGTGGCTTTGAAGCACTTCAGTATATAGTTGTAACTATGCGAGAGAAATATTTCATTATCGGCAACAGGGAGCAGTGGTTCTATCAGGGGACCTAGTAATCTAAGGGCTAGTGCTACTGGATCGAGAAGTTTTAATTCATGACCAAAGTTCTGGTCGAAAGAAGTGAGGAGAGTCGATGTCAGAGAAAATCTAAGGTATGCTGTTTGTGTGCAGTCCCCTATTATGTGGAGGACGCAGTCTTGTATGATTTGCCCACAAGCACGGCATGTTGAGTTCTCTAGGTAAGCGGGCTTTGACGATAAACTGGCTACAAACCACGTAGTGTTACTTGAGGCACCTTGATTAAACGATTGGTAAACAATTGCCGGCTTGATATGAGGATGTAGTGATCGAAATAATATGAAATCACAGTCCATTGCTAGTTTCTTATCCCAAAGTTCATTCTCCAATATTTCAACTTTAGTTTTAACTATGTTTTTCCAAGTTAATTTTGACGGTAGGTTGTTATTGTTAAGAAAGTTCTAGATTGTGCTTTTCTAAAAGTTTGCAGATGTCTGTAATAAACCCCAATCTAACTAGGGAGGTGTCAGAAGTGTACATAATGTTTTTCTAATGAAGATTTCTTTAGTAATGCAACCTGGGAGAAGACTTAATATTTTGTGAAGAAACATTAGTTTTCGTTTTTCTATTTCGGGTGTGAGTCTATATAGGCCTAACATTGATTCACATATGTCTGACCGAACGTATTTATTTAATCCTTGTATCTTTTTTACGATAAAGTGTTGAAATCTATTGATGCGATCGTTGTCTGAGATGGAAAGAGTATTCCACAGCTCCGAACCGTAGAGAGCAGTTGAAAGGACGATCTTTTTATAAAGGTCAGCTGAAAGTAAGGGATTGACCCCGTATGGGTGAATTCCTTGACCCGCCATTGAGTAAAATGCTCATTTGGCTTTTTGCAGCCTGGCTTCTATTCGTGAAGTTAGTTTAAGATTTGAGTTTTGTATAATCCCTAGGTGTTCAGCAGTACTGGCAAGCGTGACTCTCCAAAGTTTATATTAGCCAGCGGTGCTGTTCTTCGCTCAGAAAATACAATGACATTTGATTTATCTACATTAATGTCTAAGTTCCATTTCACGCAGTAATTGTACACATTATTAACCAATGACTGCAAGCTGTTTGGGCTGGTAGCGATAAGAACTATGTCGTCTGCAAATGTAGGTTTGCTTCCTTCTATTGACAAGACTTTCGCTCCATCGTCGGAGTGCTCTAGAAGATGCCGGAGCTCATCAATATATGCCAGGTAGTAAAATGTGGAGAGGACCCCACCCTGACATACCCCTCTCACGACGTCGATACTATTGGAGGTTACGTTGTTGACTCTTTTACTTTAAGCTCGAGGCTGCTGTACATTTTAATAAGTACGCGGAATGGTTTTCCGTGTTTTACATGTATTTTTTTTTTAATTTTAGACCAGCCTTTGTGAACAATATTGTAAAGATAGAATGCATTTAAATTTAATTAAGTATGGCTCACTATCCATGTATTCTTTATAAATTATTATGACTTAACAATGCGGTCAATTTGTTTCACTTAAATTATCCTTACATAGCTGTTTTGGACAATAAATGATTTCAAGATATTGCAATTACAGGAAATTCCTAACATCTCGGTTGCAAAAAAAGTAAATGATAAAAGTTATTAAGAAAAAAGCATCCAGTTAAATTTTATTTATATTCGATTTGATGGCATTTTGTTAATGTGAAAAGCTTTGATATTGAAATTAGTAATTTGATAGTCTTTGGCATTAAATTGCTAGTTATTCCATACTATATTCCATAAATAGAGAACAATATTCAATAGAACTTGTGGATGTATACTTAATTTAAACAGTCATAAACAGTACAGTGACTAATTGTGAAGTATTGTACAATGATTAATAGTAAAAAAAATAGTACAAAATAAATATGTACCATGAACCATATTCTTATTAGCATTATTGATTATTAACTGATTTTAATCTGTGTTCATGCACCTTAAAATAGGAGAACTCCTCCATTTAACTGTTTTATTGGGATGGTAAGGCTCTGAGGGAGCCCATATGGTATACCGAGATACAGGTTATTGTCTGTATAATTTTAAACATAAGAATTTCGCCACATGTTTGTGTAATCTTGATCATATTGAGCTCTGAGTAAATACATAATTATATTGTAATACAATTTATAGATGGAGACATAATTCATTTCTGGGTAAAAAAAGAAATTGTCCTATTTGCATACAGAAGAAAGGATGAATTTTGTTGTAAACTTGTGCCTGCTAGCACATTTTGGTCAGGAATAGGTTACTATTGTAGAGCCAGACCAGTCAGCGACCTGCTCGGAGCTTTCTGATCAGGACCACCTCTATTTACTGTTAAATCTATACCAATGTGTGTAGGCACATTTATATGATGATGTAAGAAGATTGAGAACAAGAAGTAAAGGACTTTCACAAATGAATCCAGCTAAGGTTATCATTGAATATGATTTGCCTATTTTATTTGTTGTTTATTCATAACATTTGATATAAGCTACAGTACACAGTATTAACACTTGTCAGTCACAAAAATCTACTAGGTTACTCATCTAAAACTACAAAAAGGACACTTACTGTAGCAAAATTCTGCTAATAAACACAAATGTTTACACAAAATGTTTTGTTTGTTTATTTTCGGTTATTTTGCCTTGATATAAAAATGGTCGAATTGCCGTTGCCCGGCTTATTATTGACGGAGGAAGACCCTAGACTTATGCCTAGGCAGAACAATCCGATCATTAAAAGTAAAATAATGTCTTATGTGCTCAGTGTGTTAACATTTTAAACATTGTTAAAGATCTTTTGAACATGAATACCTTTCCCATTGCAAATTAGACCAAATATAACTATAGAATACAACACAGATTACAGACAGAATTGACCAAAAGGTGTTTGTTAAAAATTAACAATAATGAACCTTACAGCAGAATAGACAAGAAAAAAATATAAATTCAGTATTGGCTTTAAAGATACTAGATAAATAATGGTTATAATAAAATGAACTTGGTTATATTAACTTCTTATTATTCTATCTATTTGCTATGAAAATGTATTTGATAAAAAAAATATTTTATTAATCTGAATGCCCGATCATTTGTTAATGTTTTGTCATCCTAGTGCGTCATTTTTCTCACTGGACTTATCCAACATGGAATATCAAGAATATAACAAGACAATGATTTAGAATATAAATGTACAATGTTATTTACATAATCTTCGTATAGAGAATCGTACAAAAACACACCTAAACGAACACCAATGGCCTGGTAGGTAGAGGAGCCCACTTCCTCTGAGTCTATTGCCCTTCCTGTGTTCGAATCTCGTTCTTGGCGAAAATCTTTACGTAGGGATGTCTTTCAGCGGTCCTGCGTTGCGTCGTTGGTTTTACTCAGGCAATTGTCTGAGGTTTTCTCTACCAATAACAGCTCGACATCACTATACTGACTATCATGATATTGCTTATATGTTTCTTAAGACAAAACTCCCCCAAAAATGTAACATCATGACACAATGCAAAAGTATATACATGTTTTGCGTCAGGGATATAAAACAACATGCAAACTAAATTTCAAAAAATAGATCAATAACATAATCAAAATTCAATGTATTAACTATTTTATTTTCATAAACAAAAGAAAAATGTATATTCAATATGCATATTAACTACATAGTCAACGTTAATTTCTTAGCATATTTACACATTCATAAGGTGTCTTATTGTTCCACATCAGAAATAACGCTATCTTAAAAACTTACAAGGCGATATGTAATCATTTATCTTGGCAACTTATCGAAACAAACAAAAAATAAGGCAATTCTATACAAAGTCGATGACCTTTTAAAAACATGCAAAGCTATAAGCGCTCGCAATTGGCAATTGCAGCTAGGGTCCATTAGTCGGTTTATAGAGCTTCTGCTTTATTCTTTCTGAAGGTTTGTCTCCATAGCAATGTACAGACAATTTAGAACAAAGCGATGTTATTCAATTTATACAATTTAGAAAGAAAGTAAAATATTATCCCTACATAGACGCGCATACAAATATACAGCGAAAAATCAACAATACGACCTTGGTCTTTTGCAATAGGGAAAACTGGTACACTTAAATAAGTTGGATCTCCAACCTCCCACTTCCTACAAGTTGTCCTTCAAAGCAGTGCAAATGCAATAAAAAATAATAATTAACTTTTCAATTTACATTATTTACAAATGTAGTAAAATCTTCCACACAAAAATATAACATTATGCCACTTTGGAACGGTCAATGGGAAGTGGGATCTATTTAAATGTTTAAACATGTTTCTGGATCTCCAACTACCTGACGCTTTTTTTCACAATAGCAGTGTACATACAAATACAAGCAAACAGATACAATTATATTTACACCATTTACAAAGGATGTCAAATCTAATTCACACATACACTCAGCATAATATTTTCCAGAACATAAATGGATTCATTTTATAAGGGCAGTCCAATCTTGTTCAAACATAAACAGAACAGAAAAGGGTTTCTGAAGTTCCAGCCTCAATATACCTGAAGTTTTTTCCCCAAAGTAATATTCCTGCAATTAAAACAGGGGATTTTACTATTATACTGACGCTTTCTACAAAGGAAGTCTTATTTATGCATAGACGTAATAAACCAATGTGCAGAGAAAGACCAACAATACCGCAATGGAACAGCCCACTGGCAATGGGACCAACTGGGTCCTTAAACCAATTTCCTTAAACTCCTACCTCTCACTGCATGAAGTTTGTCCTCCACATCAATGCACATACAATTTAAACAAATGCATTGACTATTATGTAAACACGTGTTAAATGGAGAAAAAAATCGTTTTCACTTGTAGAGGAAACATAATAGTGTACAAAGAAACCCAACAATACGTCCTTGGAATGGTCAACTGGAGCGCTTTAATCGGTTTCTCCAAAACACTATACATAAAATTAAATAAAGAACTGAGCTACTGTTTTTACATTATGTACAAATATAATATTATAATAAAAATAAAAATATTTAGAGAAAAAAGCAGCATTATATTTTAAACTATTTAGTCACGCAAAACTAAATTTACGCATTTAAAAACGTGGAATGCAATTTTATTCATATTTAAGTAGTCGCGTTATAGTGCACATGCTTTTAACACCAACATGTTAGATTAGTATTACATGTTATTATAATAATAATTGTCTTTCATGGTTAATCATTAATCATCTTCAGAAAAGAAAAGAAATTGTACTATGTGTTGTGCCTAAAATCTTACAAGTTCTTCTTATTCTTTTGTTGTGTTGTGGATATTTAAACTTAAACACGTGGAAAAAATGGAAAACAGATTAAGAAAAGCAATTAACAAACTGTGATGATTATTATACAATAATAATGTTGTTTAATTAAACACTGAAACAATTCCACAAAGAGGTAAATATACAATATTGTTATAAAAACACTTCATAAAACTACATTCAAAGCGGAATAGGGGCTTTCTTCAACTCTGTCCGTAAGGCTTTCGTAGAAAGAGGGTTCGGCTTCAGTTTCTGAAATATACCATGGCAATAAATACCAACATATATTACTATATAACATGTATTATGCAACAGTATTGTGTAACATTTAATATGTAAATGTATTATAAACTATGTATATTGTAATAGTTTTATGTATCAAATATTGTGTTACACTAATTTACATGCATTCTGTAACACTATTATGTAACATATATTTTTGCAAAATGTATTGAATTGATTTCAATATTTGTAACACTTAAAGTTCAGTTTTACTTTGAAGCCATCGTTCATGTTGTCTTGGCAAAGATGTGGAGTTTATTGTTCGTGAGAATGTTGTGGAATCTGTTTACCGTACTTTTTGCAAAACAAGGCGTTCAGCTTTGTAATGATTTTTCTATCATGATTAGGTGCTTGGCAGTAAAACGATTTGATTACTACATCCAGAGTGATAACCGGTGATGTTAATGAGCAAAGGCATGGAAACTGATTCGTGAAAAATAACAGAGAGAACTAATTAAAGACAAAAAATTCGGCCATGTCTGTGGAAGAATTCAAGCACAATATATTGTTGCCAATTTTACAATTACGTTCTTCTTCTTCTGTTTCTTCTGTCTTATTTTCTTCTTCTCCATTCTTTTTCTTCTTCATCTTTTACTTCTTCTCTTCAGCGTCATTTATTCTTTTATTATTATTAGAAATAGTAGTAGTACCAGGAGTAATAGTAGTAGTAGTAGAAAAAGTAGGATTAGCAGTAGTAGTAGAAGTAATAGTAGTAGTAGTAGCAGTAGTAGTAGTAGTAGCAGTAGTAGTAGTAGTAGTAGCAGTAGTAGTAGTAGTAGTAGTAGTAGCAGCAGCAGCAGTAGTAAGTAGTAGTAGAAATAGTAGTAGTAGTAGTAGAATAAGAAACAGTAGCAGTAGTAGTAGTAGCAGTAGTAGTAGTAGTAGCAGTAGTAGGATTAGAAGTAATAGTACTAGTAGTAGTAGTAGTAGTAGCAGTAGTAGTAGTAGTAGCAGTAGTAGGATTAGAAGTAATAGTACTAGTAGTAGTAGTAGTAGTAGCAGTAGCAGTAGTAGTAGTAGTAGTAGTAGAAGTAGTAGTAGTAGTAGTAGTAGTAGTAGTAGTAGTAGTAGAAGTAGTAGTAGTAGTAGTGGTAGTAGTAGTAGTATCTTTTCCTTCTTCTCTTGTTCGCTTTTTATATTTTAGTAAAATCAAGAAATTGTTAGGAATAAACCGTTAATGTTGTCCATAATCGGCACGTTTATGTAGTAAGCAGTTGGGGTGGTCTCTGCTTGGGTTCGCTCAACATTGTTGGTCGTCTCAGTAACAGGGTGCCTGCGTTTTTACACAAGATTTTAATTTTAATACACATTATGTGGTTTCTCATTTCTATATAATAAAATGATAACTTATTAATGGAAACACAGTACATATGGAAACTTCTGTTAAATTATAACTTTAATGTTTTAATAGCAACTAGGACTCTTATACCCGACTGCACTTCATAAACAATGTTACGTTTATGTTAATAACAAAATAATATTATTATTAGTAATAATAATAATAATAATAATAAGTTTTTATTCATTGTGTTGCTTTATACGCTTAATATAGTGCAGAAAACTCATATTAAAGAAACAGAAAACTCACCTAGTCCGGTAAAGTATTTTTGTGATAATTGCAGAGACTATTCCAAGACCAATGCAGACCGCTCCCACTGCAATCCCAATTATAAACTCAGACGCCACATATCCATTCGAGGACTTTTCGGATGTTAAAGTTGGAGGCACTGCAAAAAATGTTGTATAAATACTTTAAGTCTTGGTTTTATGCACCTGTTCAAACAAATATATCACAACCGACATGTTATTGAATTGAATCATTGCACAATCAAACGTTAAATGAACCAAAGAAAGGCTGACTTTATAATTATCTAAAAAAAATAGGTCCAAACCCTTTTTTCATATGTAAAAAAAGTATTAATGTATATTAAAAACTTAACACAATGTCAACTCGACATATCTTGTACCGGATATATCTCCGAAACATTTGAATAATACGCATTCTAAAATACTATGCGTTGAGCTGTTCTATAGACCCCCCAAGCTAAATATTTATTAAACAGTTTGATAGTAACGATAAGCGCTTTAATGACATGAGTGCCCTACCACTAATCTAAAAGCCTCAAGTACGATTCCGTCCTGCAACCTATTTTATTCAAAGAACACTTTGAATTCTCAACTTGTCAAAATTTAAATTGACATCGAATAAAATTCAATGAAATTGGATACGTTTATTACGATCTTTTTATATGATCTAATTTCGGAATTTTTATGCGGATGCTACAATTTGTAGCATTAGAGTTTTACAATGAAATATGTAAACGGATCGTCAGCATGTAAAACATTTCTTCTGTTTTTATCTTTGTCCAACAAACCAATGTAAACGCAAAGAGGATTTTTATGAGTCTTCTTTATTCACTTAGGGGACTTAAACTTGATTTGCCGCGAGGAGAATTCAATGTACCCATATAACACTTTGCATTAAAGACACAAAATAGTATAATTATTAATTATTTCATGATATTATTGAACAATTTAGATTTATTAAGTATACTATTATAAATATAGTAATTAAAATTATTACAGCTGGATTCGAACCAGCTACCTATTTAACACTTGATCAAAGACTAGGTATGCTTACTGTATGTCCTTGCAATCTAAAGGAATATTTATCGAAGAAGTGTTATATCGGTTAAACAGTCTCACCTTTAGTTGTACATTGTGACTGTTCACAAAATGAACAGGTGTCATCACAAGGGAAACACACAACAGAGCCATCAGCGATGGTCTTCAAGTAGTAGCCGTATTGGCACTTGGTACATGACGAAAGTGATGTACATTCCTTACAACCGTCACTGCATTTGTTACAATAGTTATTATTCAGATAATATCCTGAATAACACGTGGGACAGGACGTTGGTGAGGTACACTTCCAACAGCCGTCACTACATTTGTTACAATAGCCCTTGTTTAGGTAATACCGTGAATCACACAAGGTACAGTACGTTGGTGAGATACACTCCCTACAGCCGTCACTACATTTGTTACAATAGCCATCGTTTGGGTAATACCCTGAATAACACACGGTACATGACGTTGGTGAGGTACACATCATACAGCCGTCACTACATTTGTTACAATAGCCATCGTTTAGGTAATACACTAAATAACACTCGGTACAGGACGTTGGTGAGGTACACATCATACAGCCGTCACTACATTTGTTACAATAGCCATCGTTTAGGTAATACCGTGAATAACACACGGTACAGGACGTTGGTGAGATACACTTGTAACAGCTTTCACTACATTTGTTACAATAGCCATCGTTTAGGTAATACCCTGAATGACACCCGGTACAGGACGTTGGTGAGGTACACATCATACAGCCGTCACTACATTTGTTACAATAGCCATCGTTTAGGTAATACCCTGAACAACACTCGGTACAGGACGTTGGTGAGGTACACGTGTAACAGCCTTCACTACATTTGTTACAATAGCCATCGTTTAGGTAATACCCTGAATGACACCCGGTACAGGACGTTGGTGATGCACACATCGTACAGCCGTAACTACAATCCTCTGTCAATGATAGACAATGATGGTAAAATCAAAAAGCAATATATTTCGCAGTGATCTCTCTTCCTAACATGCACAGGAGTCGGATGGAAAGTTTATCAAGCCGACTTAGTCCACCTGATGTTCTCTATCTACACAAATTGCTCAAACCAATACATTTATAAGTATGCAAATGATAAACAAAAAACTGCATTAAAACCAAATTAATACAAATGGGACCTAAAAGGACAACGTATGTCGGTAACTTTGCCATGTTTTCAGTGTTTTATTGTATGTGTTTAAGAGACGAGTGCGATAGTAAGCTGATATGCAGATAAATATATGCAATAAAATAGATTGAGCAAGTGTGTTCAACTTTAGTGTAGATACCAAAAGTAGGCATTTTTATACAATACAAACATTATCAATTCATGAATAAAGTACAGTTGATAACGGCAACGCATTTACAAAGGGCGGGAACCCGAATAAGTAACAATTCGCCACATAACGATACGCCACAGTAGCATTATAATAATGTTGATTATTGTGAGGACAACATTGTGGATATTTACGAAATTTAATTAAAGAATGTAATAAGTAATGGAAACACAATTGAACTACACATTCTTTTGTCTTCCCAATCAAGAGAGTGATATTCACATGTTCTCAACATGTCGCCATCTCTTTAAAGGAGAGTTATCATCGTTAAACGTTTGTAATGTTTGCAGTTTGTCAATTAAGAGACCGATTACTGTTAATTATCCCCGATTAATTCCTTTAATCAGACAGCAATGTTTGCAGTTTGTCAATTACATAAGAATATATATGGCAAAGTCCTATTAACACTGCAGCATATACACAAATTAGAAAAGGCACAGGAAAAGGTATTCACATGCAAGCCAAATGTAAAAGTAAGAATAATTCTGTGATGAGTCATTTAACAAAAAGAGCAAACCCGACGGTTACCGCCTTGGAACGGTCAGTCGACTTTGGTTATCATTGTTAAACGATATTCGGTCCATACAAGGGATGCGAATGCATAAAATACTAATAATTGCTATAAATCAAGCTAACCTTTGACGCTATAAATGTCTCTGATATAATACTCATTGCTATGTGCGGGTGTGAAAGTCAGATTTCCTACAATAAGGCTCCTAAACATACTCATTTATATATTCTAATATATTTTCTAATATGATATTTGCATCACATCATAAAGCATCGCTAAATAAACACAAGTCAATGGGTTGCATACATTGTTTAGAATATACAACAGATTAAGTCATTTTTTGTGCAAATTAAATCTTTTGTAAAGTTGCATTTTAAATCTGCAAATATATGATTAAAACGCTTTATGACAAAACATATTTGGAGATAATCACATCATATTTTATGTGTTTTTTTAATGGAAGTAAGTTTTTGACAAACTTAACTTTAGTAGGTAGCTAAAAGACATATTTAAGGAGAGTTACAAAATTTTGAAATAGGTTTAATTGCTTCTAGGCTTACAAATGCCTTAACATTCCATTTTAAATGGGAGGTGAGAAAATATCACTTAAAACCATATGTTGTTGTACAAAAACGTGGGTTTTAGAAAATGCAGGCAATGTTCTTAAAGGTGATATCTGGCAGTTTGTATTTATCTAATACATGTATCAACATATTGGCCCTGTTCTGGGGTATGTGTGTATAATTGCTGAGTATACTTATACTTTAGCTTAAGTAAACGCTTTTTATAAAATTAGACCGTACAAATCGTGAAATATATCGCACTGAATTTTAATTATTTCCAATTCTACATAGAAGCACATTGAAAGTTGGAATGGGGTGAAGGAGAGAGATTTCAGCTAAAAATAGATATCGACGTTAGAACGTGAATTCTAAAGTACATGTAAGTGGTCACGTGATTTTCTTGGTTTAAAAATAGCTAACTTTGCAGCGTGGCTCGGATAGAATATACCTTTCTGCAATGACAAATGGGGTGTTACGCGTAACTTTTCACATGGATCTACGACACTAATAAACATCATTTCGCAAGATGTTTTCATGTATCAATAGATTATGAGATGAGAGGAAGAAAATGGTCCAAACTGACGGATACCACCTTTAATAAAGAGCCGCTTACCCCTTACAAACGTAGGTGGCGATAATGTAGCAAATGTTGTTTGCTTTTTACATTTTAGTTGAATAGGTTTTGTTTTGATTTTGGCATAAATTGCTGTATCAGAATAAACGACTTTATATTTAAAGGTGGTGTCCGGTAGATTGCCTATATCAAATACATATTACAATATCATATCATGGCTTTGTGGAAATTGGGCATATTTTTTGTATAAATCCATACCCATAATCTTAATAAATAATAAATATAATGTCGGACACTAACTGAATGGTTAGACAGAACTAATTGCAAAAAAACATTACTCTGAATGTGCATTCTTTCCAACTGTATAAAAAGCTCGACAGTGGTCTCTGCTGAAAATAGATATCTACGTCGGAGTGGATTACCCAGATAACTGTATAACGTGATCTCAAAGTGGTCACGTGTTTTTAAGTTTAAAATAGCTATCTCTGCAGAGTGGCTCGGATGGGAAATACCTGTTTGCAATGACGAGTGGTTATTGATGATTGATTGTTCCCTCAGATCTAGGACATCAATGAAAAGCATTTTGCAGGATCTATTCGGGTAACAATGACATTTTTGTTTATTTGAGAAAAGTATTGTTGGTCCATACTGTCGGTACTACCTTTAGATGGATAACCATTAAAAGTCATACCTGCAACAGCGAGATTGAAGATGATGAACAAGCATGCTGGAAACGGCAACATCCTACAATAGAAACCGTCATTAAATCACCTGATAATGAGAAAATTATTAGACCTTGTATTTTCCTTCTTTAACAACTTAGTTTAATAAGTTAAATTGGCTAAGCGAGAGGTAAACAAATGTAACAATCTTAAATTCACATTTATATCAGATGTTTAATCATCAACCTACAACTACACGTTACATTACTTTGTAACAACATGTCTTTTAACGCAAACGGTCATTGCACACAGCTATCTCAGAATAAGTCATTAACTCGATAATGTCATTACACATAGCTCTGTCAAAAGATGCCACTTTATAGATCCGGTCATTACACATAGCTCTGTCAAAAGATGCCACTTTATAGATCCGGTCATTACACATATCCCTGTCAAAACATGTCATTTAATAGATCCGATCATTACGCATAACCCTGTCAAAACATGCCATTTAATAGATCCGCTCATTACACATATCCCTGTCAAAACATGTCATTTAATAGATCCGGTCATTACACATAGCTCTGTCAAAACATGTCATTTAAAAGATCCGATCATTACGCATAACCCTGTCAAAACATGCCATTTAATAGATCCGATCATTACGCATAACCCTGTCAAAACATGCCATTTAATAGATCCGCTCATTACACATATCCCTGTCAAAACATGTCATTTAATAGATCCGGTCATTACACATAGCTCTGTCAAAACATGTCATTTAAAAGATCCGATCATTACGCATGACCCTGTCAAAACATGCCATTTAATAGATCCGCTCATTACACATATCCCTGTCAAAACATGTCATTTAATAGATCCGGTCATTACACATAGCCCTGTCAAAACATGTCATTTAATAGATCCGGTCATTACACATATCCCTGTCAAAACATGTCATTTAAAAGATCCGGTCATTACACATAGCTCTGTCAAAACATGCCATTTAATAGATCCGGTCATTACACATATCCCTGTCAAAACATGTCATTTAATAGATCCGGTCATTACACATAGCCCTGTCAAAACATGTCATTTAATAGATCCGGTCATTACACATAGCCCTGTCAAAACATGTCATTTAATAGATCCGGTCATTACACATAGCCCTGTCAAAACATGTCATTTAATAGATCCGGTCATTACACATAGCCCTGTCAAAACATGCCATTTCATAGATCCGGTCATTACACATATCCCTGTCAAAACATGTCATTTAATAGATCCGGTCATTACACATAGCCCTGTCAAAACATGCCATTTAATAGATCCGGTCATTACACATAGCCCTGTCAAAACATGTCATTTCATAGATCCGGTCATTACACATAGCTCTGTCAAAACATGTCATTTTATAGATCCGGTCATTACACATAGCCCTGTCAAAACATGTCATTTAATAGATCCGGTCATTACACATAGCCCTGTCAAAACATGTCATTTAATAGATCCGGTCATTACACATAGCCCTGTCAAAACATGCCATTTCATAGATCCGGTCATTACACATAGCCCTGTCAAAACATGCCGTTTAATAGATCCGGTCATTACACACATCCCTGTCAAAACATGCCATTTCATAGATCCGGTCATTACACATAGCCCTGTCAAAACATGTTATTTCATAAATCCGGTCATTACACATAGCCCTGTCAAAACATGTCATTTAATAGATCCGGTCATTACACATATCCCTGTCAAAACATGTCATTTAAAAGATCCGGTCATTACACATAGCCCTGTCAAAACATGCCATTTAATAGATCCGGTCATTACACATAGCCCTGTCAAAACATGTCATTTCATAGATCCGGTCATTACACATAGCTCTGTCAAAACATGTCATTTTATAGATCCGGTCATTACACATATCCCTGTGAAAACATGTCATTTAATAGATCCGGTCATTACACATAGCCTTGTCAAAACATGCCATTTAATAGATCCGGTCATTACACATAGCCTGTCAAAACATGTCATTTAATAAATCCGGTCATTACACATATCCCTGTCAAAACATGTCATTTAAAAGATCCGGTCATTACACATAGCTCTGTCAAAACATGTCATTTAATAGATCCGGTCATTACACATATCCCTGTCAAAACATGTCATTTAATAGATCCGGTCATTACACATAGCCCTGTCAAAACATGTCATTTAATAGATCAGGTCATTACACATAGCCCTGTCAAAACATGCCATTTAATAGATCCGGTCATTACACATAGCCCTTCAAAACATGCCATTTAATAGAACCGGTCATTACACATAGCCCTCTCAAAACATGCAATTTAATAGAACCGGTCATTACACATAGCCCTGTCAAAACATGTCATTTCAAAGATCCGATCATTACACATAACCCTGTCAAAACATGCCATTTTATAGATCCGGTCCTTTCACATAGCTTTGTCAAAACATGCCATTTAATATATCCGGTCATTACACATAACCCTGTCAAAACATGCCGTTTAATAGATCCGGTCATTACACATAGCTCTGTCAAAACATGTCATTTAATAGATCCGGTCATTACACATAGCTCTGTCAAAACATGCCATTTAATAGATCCGGTCATTACACATAACTATGTCAAAACATGTCATTTAATAGATCCGATCACTACACACAGCCCTGTCAAAACATGTAGTTTTATAGATCTGGTCATTACACGTAGCCCTGTCAAAACATGCTATTTAAAATATCCGGTCATTACACATAACCCTGTCAAAACATGTCCTTTAATAGATCCGGTCATTACACATAACCCTGTCAAAACATGTGATTTAATAGATCTGGTCATTACACATAACCCTGTCAAAACATGTCATTTAATAGATCCGGTCATTGCACATAACCCTGTCAAACATGTCATTTAATAGATCCGGTCATTACACATAACCCTGTCAAAACATGTCATTTAATAGATCCGGTCATTACACATAACCCTGTCAAAACATGTCATTTAATAGATCCGGTCATTACACATAGCTCTGTCAAAACATGCCATTTAATAGATCCGTTCATTACACATAGCCCTGTCAAAACATGTCATTTAATAGATCCGGTCATTACACATAGCCCTTCAAAACATGCCATTTAATAGAACCGGTCATTACACATAGCCCTCTCAAAACATGCAATTTAATAGAACCGGTCATTACACATAGCCCTGTCAAAACATGCCATTTAATAGATCCGATCATTACACATAGCCCTGTCAAAACATGTCATTTAATAGATCCGGTCATTACACATAACCCTGTCAAAACATGTCATTTAATAGATCCGGTCATTACACATTACCCTGTCAAAACATGCAATTTAATGAAACCGGTCATTACACATAGCCCTGTCAAAACATGTCATTTAATAGATCCGGTCATTACACATAGCCCTGTCATAACATGCCATTTAATACAACCGGCCAAGTCACAAAGCCCTGTCAAAACATGCCATTTTATAGATCTGGTCATTGCACATAATCTAATCAAAACATGCCATTTAAAAGATCCGGTCATTACACGTAGCCCTGTCAAAACATGTCATTTAATAGATCCGGCCATTATACATAGCCCTGTCAAAACATGCCATTTAATAGAACCGATCATTACACATAGCCCTGTCAAAACATGTCATTTAATAGATCCGGTCATTACAGATAGCCCTGTCAAAACATGTCATTTAATAGATCCGGTCATTACACATAGCCCTGTCAAAACATGCTATTTAATAGATCCGGTCATTACACATAGCACTGTCAAAACATGCCACTTAATAGAACCGGTCATTGCACAAAGCCCTGTCAAAACCTGCCGTTTAATAGATCCGGTAATTACACATAGCCCTGTCAAAACATGCCATTTAATAGATCTGGTCATTGCACATAGCCCTGTCAAAACATGTCATTTAATAGAACCGGTCATTACACATAGCCCTGTCAAAACATGTCATTTAATAGATCCAGTCATTACAGATAGCCCTGTCAAAACATGTCATTTAATAGAACCGGTCATTGCACAAAGCCCTATCAAAACCTTCCGTTTAATAGATCTGGTCATCACACATAGCCCTGTCAAAACATGCCATTTAATCGAACCGGTCATTAAACATAGCCCTGTCAAAACATGTCATTTAATAGAACCGGTCATCACACATAGCCCTGTCAAAACATGCCATTTAATAGAACCGGTCATCACACATAGCCCTGTCAAAACATGTCATTTAATAGATCCAGTCATTACACATAGCCCTGTCAAAACATGTCATTTAATAGATCCAGTCATTACACATAGCCCTGTCAAAACATGTCATTTAATAGATCCGGTCATTACACATAGCCCTGTCATAACATGCCATTTAATAGAACCGGCCAAGTCACAAAGCCCTGTCAAAACATGCCATTTTATAGATCTGGTCATTGCACATAATCCAATCAAAACATGCCATTTAAAAGATCCGGTCATTACACGTAGCCCTGTCAAAACATGTCATTTAATAGATCCGGCCATTATACATAGCCCTGTCAAAACATGCCATTTAATAGAACCGGTCATTACACATAGCCCTGTCAAAACATGTCATTTAATAGATCCGGTCATTACAGATAGCCCTGTCAAAACATGTCATTTAATAGATCCGGCCATTATACATAGCCCTGTCAAAACATGCCATTTAATCGAACCGGTCATTACACATAGCCCTGTCAAAATATGTCATTTAATAGATCCGGTCATTACAGATAGCCCTGTCAAAACATGTCATTTCATAGATCCGGTCATTACACATAGCCCTGTCAAAACATGCCATTTAATAGAACCGGTCATCACACATAGCTCTGTCAAAACATGTCATTTAATAGATCCAGTCATTACACATAGCCCTGTCAAAACATGCTATTTAATAGATCCGGTCATTGCACATAGCCCTGTCAAAACATGTCATTTAATAGATCCGGTCATTACACATAACCCTGTCAAAACATGTCATTTAATAGATCCAGTCATTACACATTACCCTGTCAAAACATGTAATTTAATAGATCCGGTCATTACACATAGCCCTGTCATAACATGCCATTTAATAGAACCGGCCAAGTCACAAAGCCCTGTCAAAACATGCCATTTTATAGATCTGGTCATTGCACATAATCCAATCAAAACATGCCATTTAAAAGATCCGGTCATTACACGTAGCCCTGTCAAAACATGTCATTTAATAGATCCGGACATTATACATAGCTCTGTCAAAAGATGCCGTTTAATAGATCCGGTCATTACACATAGCCCTGTCAAAACATGTCATTTAATAGATCCGGTCATTACAGATAGCCCTGTCAAAACATGTCATTTAATAGATCCGGTCATTACACATAGCCCTGTCAAAACATGTCATTTAATAGATCTGGTCATTGCACATATCCCTGTCAAAACATGTCATTTAATAGAACCGGTCATTACACATAGCCCTGTCAAAACATGTCATTTAATAGATCCGGTCATTACAGATAGCCCTGTCAAAACATGTCATTTAATAGAACCGGTCATTGCACGTAGCCCTGTCAAAACCTTCCGTTTAATAGATCTGGTCATCACACATAGCCCTGTCAAAACATGTCATTCAATAGATCCGGCCATTATACATAGCCCTGTCAAAACATGCCATTTAATCGAACCGGTCATTACACATAGCCCTGTCAAAACATGTCATTTAATAGATCCGGTCATTACAGATAGCCCTGTCAAAACATGTCATTTCATAGATCCGGTCATTACACATGGCCCTGTCAAAACATGCCATTTAATAGAACCGGTCATCACACATAGCCCTGTCAAAACATGTCATTTAATAGATCCAGTCATTACACATAGCCCTGTCAAAGCATGCTATTTAATAGATCCGGTCATTACACATAGCCCTGTCAAAACATGTCATTTAATAGATCCAGTCATTACACATAGCCCTGTCAAAACATGTCATTTAATAGATCCAGTCATTACACATAGCCCTGTCAAAGCATGCTATTTAATAGAACAGGTCATTACACACAGTCCTGTCAAAACATGCCATTTAATAGATCCGGTCATTACACATAGCCCTGTCAAACATGCTATTTAATAGATCCGGTCATTACACATAGCCCTGTCAAAGTATGCTTTTTGATAGATCCGGTCATTACACATAGCCCTGTCAAAGCATGCTATTTAATAGATCCGGTCATTACACATAGCCCTGTCAAAGTATGATTTTTAATAGATCCGGTCATTACACATAGTCCTGTCAAAACATGCCATTTAATAGATCGGGTCATTACACATAGCCCTGTCAAACATGCTATTTAATAGATCCGGTCATTACACATAGCCCTGTCAAAGTATGCTATTTAATAGATCCGGTCATTACACATAGCCCTGTCAAAGCATGCTATTTAATAGATCCGGTCATTACACATAGCCCTGTCAAAGCATGCTATTTAATAGATCCGGTCATTACACATAGCCCTGTCAAACATGCTATTTAATAGATCCGGTCATTACACATAGCCCTGTCAAAGTATGCTTTTTAATAGATCCGGTCATTACACATAGCCTTGTCAAAACATGCCATTAATATATCCGTTCATTGCACATAGCCCTGTCAAAACATGTCACTTAATTGATATGATCATTATACATAGGGATGTCAATAGATGTCAACTATATAAAAGCCTACCTTCTAAAATATATCAGTGCTTCTTTTCCAACCATATACAATTGATACAATGTCGATAGCTTGGAGCCAGCAGTGTATTGACTCGTTCTGTTGAAAGTAATAACTGAACTAGACCAAACTAACTGCGCACGAATTGACATTTATCAACTTTAACTTGAGCTTCCCTCAAAACTGCATCATTTTAAAAAGCCAACATATAATAGCAGGAAAAGATATTTCCTTGTTGTTGAAAAGATAGACCCTTACCGGGTTTCCTTCCATACCACGCTGCTGATAACAATGATAAAGCTCTTTCCTCGAGAATCATAAGTGGATCTAAGATTTTATATGTTTATAACAGAACTACAACCAATCAAAATGTTGTTTTTTTATGCTGTTAGATTAACTATTATTTAAGTGTTTTATGTATAAATGTTAAACTGTCAAGTACTTTTGATTGTATGTTGCTAGAGTTCCTATGATTTACCTTATCTAAACCTATCACAGGCTTGGTTTGTCAAGAACCTCTCTAGTTCATTGTTGCAAATATAAATACAATTTTGAAGTGAACATTTGTTCTCTACTTTTTTGTCCGTCTTCTGTGTCACATTTTTTTTGTTTCGAATTGTTTTGTACAACTTACTGACGTCATTCCGGAGATATTGTGGGTAAAAATGTCATGTAAAGGATAAAGTCCAGAAACGGTAAGCTACCTGTTACTTTACAGTCGAGAAAGAACATCACTTTAGGATACAGATTACAGGTAAAGAAATATGAAAATAGTAAATAAGATTGTTTTTGTATGATATATATTTGTCGTGTTTTGTTAATCTGTGAGACAAAACTGCAGTAAGTGTGAAGTTCGGAAGGTCTATAGCACAAGTTTAAACACCCCAGTTGGTCCTTATACTGAATGGCCATTCCAATGTGGTAAACTGTTTTTATTTGATATGAGTGTATTACGTCTGGTCTCAGTGGATGTGACACTTTTACAACAATACGAGTGTGTATATCTTTATCTAGTGGTAGTTCAAAATTGAATTTATGTGATAATTACTACATGACCTTGTCATATTGTCATGGAATAATAACACATCATATCAAGGATAACAAGCATTTGATAGCGGGCAATACAGTAGTCCCCTACCGGTCCTTGGCCTAAATAATTGTTAACTTATCATGACATTTATTTTTGGCCTTTATTTAAGGTATGAGCACCTTAATGCACTATCATTTAAGGTAAGTGCACCTGAATGCGCTATCCAAAACTTCACGATTTTGCTGCAAGGTCATGCTGTGACCTTGACCTTCAAGGTAGCGACTCAAATGTTGTTCGCGACACGTCATCTCAATATGGTGATCATCTCTGTGAAATAGTTGTAAAATCTGACTTCAAATAACAAAGTTATGGGGCGGACACGATTTTGCTGCAAGGTCATGCTGTGACCTTGACCTTCAAGGTATCGACCCAAATCTTGCTCGCGACACGTCATCTCAATATGGTGATCATTTCTGTGAAATAGTTTTAAAATCCAACTTCAAATAACGAAGTTATGGGCCAGACACGATTTTGCTTCAAGGTCATGTTGTGACCTTAACCTTCAAGGTAGCGACCCCAATGTTGCGCGTGCATATTGTACACATTACTACCTATAAACATACCAAGTTTCATGCGCCTAGCTTTAATAGTTTCTAAGTTATCAAAGGATGCAGATTTTTAGCGGGCAGACAGACTGATGGACTGTCGGACTGACGGACGGAGGGTAAACCTATAGTCCCCTCCGGTGTGAACACCGGTAAGGGACTAACAACACATTACGTTGAGGATTAACGAACACAATAATAATAAAAACGTTAAGATTGCATGACTTATTTTATTACACAATCATACATCATTTGTAAACCAGAGGCAACTAGCAACAAGCATAACAAACAGAAGAAAGCATTGACTTAACACATACATATCTGTCAAAATTGGAATGGAATAGTTTGCATGTACAAGGTTACATTATCAATACAATAACAGTTTACATGTGCATAACATGGGTTTGTTAATACCATATTTTACGGTCTATTGAAAATAGTTTTTCTGTCATGAGTCTTGATACCTCTTCAATCAGGCGTGGAAATCTGTTCTTTAAAGGTCCTTACAAATAAGTTTGTAGTTTCCTACTTTAAAGGATATTGAAAGATTAATATGAGTATCTGTCCAGACATTGTTGATAAAAAGTTGAGGTAAGATTTTGTACACTAGATGATTGATTTTTCTATCGTCTATATTGTACAATATTCAAAGCAAGCAATAATACTGGATAAATAAACTGGTCAACTGCGGTACACTGACCGTTCTACCCAGACAAACATTTGTTTAGATAAATTTCAGAGTGAAACATTTGTATATGGGACATAAAAGTACATGTATTTTGAAAAACAGTTCTTACTTCATAAAGTAAGTGAAAACTTGCATTTATTAGCAAGAATCTTTAAAAAATTAAAATTCAAAGACATTTATTTTTCTTCCCTATAACGGATACAACTATTTATCTTATAAAGCTATGTAACAATCATTGTGGTACAAACCAAAGTATTTATCTCATCAAAAATTTTCAACATTTACTTAAGTTAAATATTACTATGGAAAATGTCCTCCCATTATTTAGTTTTGATTAAATTTACATCATAACAACACATTATGGACATATTAGCAATATCTAGCAATTATCTAGCAATAATTTGTAGAGAAAGCCCCAGGCAAATGTCAGGGTAGAACCAGTGGTGCTCAACAGGTCAGCTAGAAGAATTCCCCATTTAAAAGTTATGTCCCTTATCGGGACTCAAACCCAGGGACTCGAACCCCCACAGTGAGGCTTTACATCTCAAGATTAACCATCTAGCACAGGAGCCCCTGGTCTTATATTATATATCTTCTACAAGTAAATGTGCTGACAACATGGCTGTAAGTGCTAGTGCTGTCACAATCCATTGTCCTCATCACTGTCAAATCTATATTATTTTAAAACCACAAACAAGTTATTGTTCATAAAATAAGGATAAAGATACAATACTCAAAAACAAACAATTAGAGATATACAGCAAATTACATTGATGACTTAAAACAGAACCAATACAAGCATGGTTAAAGTATAAGGAAATGGAAAGATTTGCATTGTAAAGGGAATATAATGCCAACACACCAGTGCTTGTAACTAAAGTGTTAGTATGAATATGGAACTTCTGTTGCTTTGAATATAATATCTAGTTAAATGCATAAAGTCTAAATGCTCATTATTCTTAGGATAAACATGTTAATAGTTATGATGCACGTTATGGTTTTATTGCTTAGATATACATAAGAGTAAAGGTACAAACATTAAAATAATAAGTATCTTACACCTTATGAAATCATAATATTAGAATCACAAATATCTATGGCTGAGTAAGAAGCTCTAAAATTAAATAAGAACAATGTTTGAATTGGTTTTATTGTTTACAAACATCAGATCAACACAGTTAAGGTCATATTGACAAAATCTAACAATAATTGCTGGAGGAAGACCCAAAACTGGTGCACTGTTACTTAACCAGGACTTGAACCAACAAAGCGAGGGGTTGAGGTGTTACAAAAGCAGGACTTGAACCCATGCCATGAGGGGCTGAGGTGTTACTAAACCAGGCCTGGGACTCATGCATTGAGGGGCATAGGTGTTACAGAACCAGGACTTAAACCCACACAGTGAAGGGCTGAGGTGTTACAAGACGAGGACTTAAACCAATGCATTGAGAGGCTAGGGTGTTACTAAACCAGGACTTGAACCCACGCATTACGGGGCTGAGTTGTTACAAGACCAATACTTAAACCCATGCATTTCGGGGCTGAGGTGCTACAAGGCCAATACTTAAACCCGTGCATTGAGGGGTTGCGTGGTTACAAGATGGAGATTTGAACCGATACATTGAAGGGCAAAGGTGTTATAAGACAAGGACTTAAACCCATGCATTGAGGGGCTGAGGTGTTACAAGACCAGGATTTAAACCCATGCATTGAGGGTTGAGGTGTTACAAAACAAGGACTTAAACCCATGCATTGTGGGACTGTGGTGTTACTAGATTGGGACTTGGACCCATGCAGTGAGGGGCTAAGGTATTACAAGACCAGGATTTAAACTCATGCATTGAGGGGCTGAGATGTTACAAGACCAGGAGTTGAACCCATGCAGTGAGGGGCTGAGGTTTTACAAGACCAGGATTTAAACTCATGCATTGAGGGGCTGAGATGTTACAAGACCAGGAGTTGAACCCATGCAGTGAGGGGCTGAGGTTTTACAAGACCAGGAGTTGAACCCATGCAGTGAGGGGCTGAGATGTTACAAGACCAGGAGTTGAACCCATGCAGTGAGGGGCTGAGATGTTACAAGAACAGGAGTTGAACCCATGCAGTGAGGGGCTGAGGTTTTACAAGACCAGGAGTTGAACCCATGCAGTGAGGGGCTGAGATGTTACAAGACCAGGAGTTGAACCCATGCAGTGAGGGGCTGAGAAGTTACAAGACCAGGAGTTGAACCCATGCAGTGAGGGGCTGAGGTTTTACAAGATGGTGACTTGAACCCATACAATGAGAGGCAGATGTGCCAAAATGTGGCAACTCTAACCATTGATAAACAGGCAGCCTAAAAGGAACTGAACTGTTATTTTGAAACTAAATATGTGTAATAGAATTGATATAATATATAATTATCCATCCTGCGTAACCTGATGTCCATTTACCATAGAATCTTTTAATCTTCATGTAAGAAAAATCAAAGATAGGTATTATTATGCCAATTATTAATTTTTTGAAACAAAGTCCACATATAAAATAATACATTATGCTTGAAACTGATAAGGTTGTGGGCCTCCATAGTCTAGTGGTAAAGGCATTGGAGCGTTCAGGGTTTGAAACCCACTCTAGCAATGTGTTGTAAGTCATTGGACAAGATTATTTACAGCATAAGTACCTTTTTCTTCATATACAATTTTTTGCATTAGCAAAGCATGTACAATAATCACTTATCCTTGTATATTCTACACAACTAAATGTTCAAAAATATACATCTAGGTGCTGATTTGTAGATTTTTCTATATTCGGAACTAAAATTATATTCTGAGCATACACAGATTCAAAATACATTTAACAGTTTAAAAAAAGAAACTGAAGAAAATTATTTAAATTTTCAAAATCTAAGCCTGTACCATAAATGACAGGGCTAAACATAAATAACAGAATGTCACATTCCCTTTTTTTTTCATTGTAGTTTGATAAAAATCTTTCAGTAGTCAAAACAATTATTCAAATAGAACACATATTTCACAAGGATTAAAAATGTATGTGATAAATCTTGCAATGATAAATTATATCTTTAAGAGAGAAAAGGAAAAAAAATTAATCATCAAGGGAAACAATCTTCATGCAGTGGGATAGCACATTAAGTTAAGAATAATCAAGGGAGGTAACCATAAACATCACTGGAATTAGTCTTGACATACTTATCTCCCTTACATTTACATTTAGTTAAGTAAAGGGGCAAAATATAAATTGCATTGTTTTCATGAGAGAAAATAGTAATAAAATTAACTATTTAGCATACAATGGAATGTTGGTAGATACAAAAATAACTGCCAAGAAGAATGAAAATGTGATGATTTAAAATGATTTCTTTCAGAATATAAACAAGAACTGATAGCAGAAACAACTTAAAATGTTTGGGTCTATTTAAAAGTGTCATAAGTAATGAAAATAAAGTCTTAACAAATGTTCCAGAGAGTCATATAGAATAATGTGACCTTTAGTAACATGTATGAGGTAACGTGGTTTTCATGGTATTGAGCTTATACATATGTCTGGGTTGATGTTTTAAGACTAAGCCTGATAAACACAGATTTATTTTAGACAAAAATAGAAGACCTAGATCAGCCAGCCCCTTGCCGGGAGCTGTCTGATCAGGGTCCAGACTATTTACCACTTAGTCTCTATCAATGTGAGAAGGTCCATTTACATGCTGATGTAAGAAGATGAATAACATTTAGTAAGAGCTATTAAAGTAGAAATTTTAGTGTGCCTATTTCCTTTGTTATTTATTTCATAGCATTAGATATATGCCACAGTTAACACAAATAAAATATGCCCTGTTGTTGTTACATGTAGCTCTATGTGGAATAACTAAGATTATGTATTGCTTATAAATAAATATTATATACCATTAGAATTTAAAGCAATTTGATTGGTTGAGTGCTGCTCATGTGTGAGTCAATATAAAGTGATATTGATTCAAGAATGTTTTCTTGTAGAGAACATAATCGTATTCATTTTAAGTGTACTGTTGCTACAATAAAAAAGGCGTCTGGAAAAAGAAATCAAAAGTTTGTCTGTGTATGTGATGATGAGTTGGTAAGATTAAGAAAAGATATAACATCAAAAAGAACAAAAAGTATAACATTGGTAGTAGTGAATGCTTTTCTTGCTTATCTGTTGTAGAAAAATGTGACAACAGACTTTAAATGCAGATGAGTTGGATTGGCATTTTGGAAAGTTTTATGATGCAATGAGAAGCATGGATGGCTTGTTGTACACAAAAACAGCCTAATTTCATAGGGTATGTGATATAACTAGTAAAGACTTATGTTTTTGGTCAATATATAATTTTGTGGATTGGGCTAATGTGCTATTGACTGAGGACTGCATCCTCAATGAATGTCATATTACCCAGGTCCTTAAAATTATGTATTGACCTCAACGCAAGTCCTGTGTAATATAACATCATAAGAGAAAAAGTGGTCTTTATCAATATGATAATAAAAACAGAGTGGTCTTATATAAAAGTGATTGCATATTGCATGTACAATTATAGAGGTTATAACCCTTTGCAATGTTGGAAATACACCTTTAATGTTTTCCCTTTCAGATTATACAGTATATAACATATATAAAATATTCATAGATTATATTAAAACCAGTAGCCTGCTTTAGGTATATGGATCACATAACAATGAAACAAAGCAATAGATTATCAATATAATATGAATGATTTATGATTTTTGAATGTATCTATAATAATACCATCACAGATTTATATTGGTTACAATAACGGTCATAAGGTTGAAATCTATATTAAAATGGAGAAACATAAATATCAGGACAGAAGTTGTCTTAAAATAGGTTAAAAATCAGAACCATTATTTGGAAATAGCCATCCATGATATTTTGATCAATGATCAATTATGTAATCGAAGTAAAGGTTTACACTAAATATGAGTCAGGAAACTTATTTTTAACCAATATTACATAAACAGTTGACAGAAATATATAAAATCATGCTAAAAATAATCTAACATAACACATTTTTACATGACAGGTTAAATACTATCAAGTATTATCAGATGTTTAAGCCACATGTTTCTTTTGCATTTTTGCACTTCTCTAGACTTAAACAAACACAATGTTTACCAGCAGGTGACAAGAAACTACTGAAAAGATGTAATTTAGTAAAATCAGTCTTTATATAACACTATCAATGATCCACTGTTTTGGCACGATACAATCATTTTTATTCTACTTAAGTGTCATTTAATCTCTAGATAGAACAACTGAAAAGTCAGCTGGACGAATTCACTTGTATATTTTTAAATTGTTGTCCAGCCTAAGTGAACATTATTGTAAAGATGAAATGTATTCAAATTTAAGTAAGTATGACTCAATATATATGTATAGTTTATAAATTATTATGACTTATCAATGCGGTCAATTTGTTTCACTTGATTATCCTTACATAGCTGTATTAGACAATAAATGATTTAAAGATATTGCAATTACAGGAAATTCCCAACATCTCTGATGCAAAAAAAAAGTAAATAATAAAAGCCAATAGAAATAAGCATCCAGTTAAATTTTATTAATATTTGATAAAAGAATCACCTTTGATGGCATTTTTAATGTGAAAAGCTTTGATATTGAAATAAGTACTTTGATAGTCTTTTGCATTATAATGATTAATAAATTGCTAGTTATACTATAATATATTCTATAAATGAAGAACAATATCCAACAGAACTTGTGGATAAATACTTAATTTAAACAGTCATAAACAGTACAATGACTAAAAGTAAAGTATTGTACAATGATTAATAGTGACAATAGTACAAAATAAATATGAACCATGAACCATATTCCTCTTAGCATTATTAACTGACTCTAATTTGTGTCCATGCACCTTAAAATAAGAGAACTCCTCCATTTAACTGTTTTATTGTGATTGTAGGCTCTAAGGGAGTTCATATGGTATACAGAGATACAGGTTAGTGTCCGTACAATTTTAAACGTTAGAAATCCGCCTCACGTTTGTGTAATCTTGATCATATTGAGCTCTGAGAAAATAAATAATTATATTCTAATACAATTTATAGACAACAACATAATCCATTTCTGGGATGAACCAAAAAAAAGGTCGTATTTGCATAGAGAAAGAAAGGATGAATTTTGCTGTAAACTTGTGCCTGCTAGCACATATTGATCAAGAATAGGCTACTTATGTAGATCCAGACCAGTCAGCACCCTGCTCAGACCTTTCTCATCAGGACCACCTCTACTTGCTGTTAAATCTATACCAATGTGTGTAGGCACATTTATATGATGATGGAAGAAGATTAATACCAATAAATAAAAGATTTTCACAAATGAATCCAGCTAAGGTTATCATTGAATGTAATTTGTCTATTTTTTTTGTTGTTTATTCATAACATTTGATGTAAAGTACAGTACACATTATTAACACTTGTCAGTCACAAAAATATACTAGTTCATCTAAAACTACAAAAAAGGACACTTACTCTAGCAAAATTCTGCTAATTAGCAAAAATGTTCACATAAAAAGTTTTGTTTGTTTATTTTCTGTTATTTTGCATTGATATAATAAGGGTCATATTGCCAATGTCCAGCTTATTAATGATGGAGGAAGACCCTAGACTTATGCTTGGGCAGAACCACCAGATCATTAAAAGTAAAATAATGCCATATGTGCTCAGTGTGTTAACATTTAAAAAATTGTTAAAAAAATCTTATGAACATGAATACCTTTCCCATTGCAAATATGACCAAACATAACTATAAAATACATATTATAGACAGAATTCACCAAGTGGTGTTTGTTCTAGAATTAACAATAATAGACCTTACAGCGAGAAGACAAAACAAACACTAAAAGTTCAATATTGACATTAAAGATACTAAATAAATAATGGTTACAATAAAATGAACTTGGTTATATTAATTTCTTGTTATTCTATCAATTTGCTATGAAGTTTATTTGATACAAGCAAAAAAGAAGGCTACACCAAGATAAGCAAGAAGGATGAACAAATGGCATGGGTCAGGTGATAATAGTCATTGAGACCCCACAAAAGAAATATGTTTATCTTTTTACAGAGTAAAACTTGCAAATCCTTTATTCATATATTGCTTTATAATGAAGTGATCAATATTAAATAACCAGTAAATATTTTTGAAACAACTTTCTCATCTTAAAAATGTTTTGTTTTTTGTTTTTTTGTTACATCGCACTGACACAATTATGGTCATATTGGCGACGTCAGCTTATTATTGGTGGAGGAAGATCCCTGACTGATCCCTTGGTAGAACCACCGGTGCACCACAGGTTAGCTGGAAAACCTTCCCACATGAAAGTTCTCACCCTGACAGGGACTCAAACCCATCCATTGAGGGATTGAGGAGTTATAAGTTAAAACAAAATTAACTGATAAAAATAGAAATTAAGAACATTATCATAAGGAGTATGTATATTTTGTGAAGTTTTTTTCTTTATAATAAATAATATATTTTTAAAAAATCCAATTTCTAGTTATCTAAGGTATAGTAAAACAGGCTCTATTAATTAACATTCAAGACTAAAATTAAGGTCCATTCAACTGTTGGCAAAATTTTCTGGCTTAATTTTACACTAGACATTATAACAAATTTGTTTTGTTGAGGTCATATTTTTGCATAAGGACTAAAATTACTTGACACAGCTTAATTAACTTTGATAATTATTAAATTTTGCATAAATGTAATAAACAGATTAAGCAACAATACACACAATATATCAACTACACAATATAAAAATAAAACCAATTACTTAAGTATGTTATCTGACAACTTTCTCAAAATCATGCATCTTTGGGGATGTGGGGGAAGCGTTCAGTATTTATCATACAAAAATAGAAAAGGTAAACAATTATACAAGAATGCCATCTTACTTCCAATAAAATAAAACATCTGAACAATATATATTTAAAATTTAGAATCAAAGGTACTAAAGCTCTACACTTAAGGCCTATATTCACTCAGCCTAAAAAGTGCTTGAACAATGCAAAAATTGTAGATTCAGATCAGCCACCTACAGCTGAGTGCTGTATTATAAGGATCTGCACCTTTTGCATGAAATGTGTATAATCCTTTGAATGTGTAATATTTAGATAATTAATAAAAATGAGTAAGGTTCAGCATAAAATATGGCAGGAGAAGAATAGCTCAATTCATGGATTTCAGGATATGGTCTCTCCAAAACAGTTTAAGATACATATCTGTTAAACTCTCAGGTGACAATTCCATCTAAGCTACTAACAAAGTTTTGATTATGATATGAAAATAGTTACTTAGGCCCATATTTACCAACCATTCTTAAGACTTGCTCAAGTCTTTAAAGAGGGCCTCAAAACATATCTGAAACTTTGTTTAACATTTAAACTTTGCCCTTTACAGGTAACAATTACATCTAAAGTACATTGAAAGGCTAGAATATTTTTGTTATAAAAATGATGACTTGAGTTCAAATCATAGCTTAACAATGGTTGGTGAATACCAGCATTAATTTCAAGTCATGACTTAGGATTAAGTTTTAGCCTTCTTATCAAGTTTTTATAACTCCTATGCAAGTAGTGTAGATCTAAATGCACCAGCACCTTGTTAGAAACTGTCTGATCAGGATCTACACTTTTTGTTATCTAGTTTCTCTGAAACGGTATAATAACTTCTACATAAAAAAATATATACATTATATTAGAAAAGACACTAAGAATTATGCAAAAGCATTGAACAAATATAGCACGACAAAGGTTAAAAATAGTTGGGGAATAGCAGTCCAAAACCAAGATGAGGCTTGTGATGGGTCAGATTTAAGAAAAAAAGGTAAAATAAAATGACCAATCAAAGCATGTGAAATGATCTTGGACTGGAACTCAGTCATATAACATTAGAAAAACAAGTGTTCAGTTGGGTTTTGATTACATACAATTTACTAAGTGTACTTTATCACTTCATTTCAATATCCTGATACTATAACTATTCCAAGATGATGATGGTGTACAAAAAAACACAGAATTGCAACATAAAATCTCTGTAAGATGTTTTCTGGGCATCAAAGTTAAAGCTTAAGCAAAATCTCCACAGAGAAATGATTCTGCAAGAGAGCCTCAGACCATCAGGCATATTCAAAATATAGTGTTTAAAACAAGTTGGGGGATTGTGGTTATGCTACAGTCAAGAAGAGAATTTTTGTTACAGTAATATGTCTGATGAGTCTAAAGGCTTTCAGATTAGGATCTGCACTATTTGCTGCAGGCTTACGATAACTACACGCTAACAAAGTCAATATTTTCTTGCTACTTGCACAAAATGTCACTTTTGTTTTATTCTAGGCAAGATGACTTACTAACTCGGCCAGAGACAAAGTCCACCTAGTTCAAAAAACTTAAAAACACTCAATAATATTGAAATCAATTTAAGTTGACAACCACAAATGTTTTATGTTATGTTTTAGTCTTTAGTTTATATGAAGAAAGAAAATGTTAGTGGAATTTGAAAGATGACATGTTAAGTAGTTTTATATTTACTTACCTAAGGCATAATTGGTGATTTAAAATTGATGAAATTAATGCCATAGGCAACATAAACCATAACAAAGCAATAAAATACAAAACACTGAGGTAAACATCACACAACCAATAAAACACTGTCAGAGTTTATATTAAACATGTGTTAACATGTCCAAATAAGGTTGATTATTTCTCAACATTAATTCTTCATTTCATCTCTTAATCTCATCTTTTGATAGTCTAAAATTGTCTAAATTGGACATATTGACACAGTTATAATGTGTTCTAAGAATACAACACTGCAAGTAGTGTAACATGGTTAAGAAAGAATGAAACAACATCATTGTAAGGAATCAAAGTATGAACCAACAATTCACCAGGTCCTTAGTTACTGTTGCTAACAGCTCATGAGCTACCTTTTAACTGATAAACTTAATGGCAACCTACAACTTTACACCAGAATTGGCCATGGTGTGGAAATGGTTTTATTAACAGGAAGTATTTTAGCCACATTTTACCATGGACAACTGTAATTATATTTTCAGTGATACTAATTTCCATGAATGTTCAGAACTGTTTTTATGTCTACGAATCTTAGAACCATGTATGCTCTGCATTTCTTCATTAACTTTTGAGCACTTGCAATTGGGCAAATGAATTGATGCCATATAATACTAGGTTGAGAATAACTGAATATATCATTAACCAAGAAAGATTTGATTTACTTTCCTTATTTCAAACTTAAATAACAACAAGTAATCATAACACTTTTGCCAAGTTTATTATTTAAAGCACTCTGACTATGAAAGAGTATCTATTGGTCTGTTGTTAAAGTACTTCAGTATAGAACCCTGCTCGACCAAGTCCAAACTTTGTATGAAGAATAGGCACTGTGAACATAATAATTATACCAAGAGCTGTGTAGGTGATGAGTTTGTAATAAATCACCACACGTGGGTGATGTCGGTCAGGCTTGGTCAAACCAAGTACATATGACACGCCCTTTACCGAAACCACGGTAACAACAGTCTTCACTAAGGCTAGGGTGATCACACCAATCATGAAGCGTAAAATTGCTGTCATGAAGAACTTTAGGGACGGGGCTGATATTGGATAGAGACCCTCAGGCTCAATGGCGACTGACATGCCATTGAAGTAGTTGAACCAGTTTCCCAGCAGGCATCCAGTGGTTGCGGACAGAACCTGAATACAGTCCCCACGCGTATTGTTGCCAATCTCAGGTGCAGGGTAAAACACGGTTGAAAACCCGACACACATCATCAGGAGCACAACCGGGGCCAGTGGACTGGTCTGGATGAACCAATCTATCTCATTGATGAATGGCAGGATCAGGCCTGCCATTAAGCAGCTACATAGAATACCTCCAAACAGGTCCTATGGATAAAAGAAATATGAAATATATTATTTTTGTAGCAGGATTTGTACTTTAGATACATTGCAAAGATGCATTTATGGTCATATTGGCAACATCCTGCAGTAATGGTGGACTGTGGAAGACAAGAGTCTTGACAGAAACACTGGCACACTGCAGGCCAGCTGTAAGACCTCGCCTCACTCACATGCAAATGAAAGTTTTTGTCCACTTGGCACTTGTTCAGTTATTGTATTGTAAAATTTGTACTTTGTATTGGGAGAACAGTATATGGTACAAATTGAGATGTTACTGAAAGTGAAACTATGACTCAGAGTTGGACTAAAAATAATTCAAGCCAAAAATTCTACAAACAAATTAATAAAGTTTAGATTAACATTTAGGAAAGAAAATGAATGTTATTGTGCACCAATGTTAACCTGATCCTGACTTTAAATCTTCATCAGTCAATAATGCAACTTAAATTAATAAATTTCATTCTGGATTACTTCTTTATTGTGTGAACATTGCCATTCATATAAGGTTACAAAAAGTCTGAAATCAAAGTACAGACAATGTATCCCTACATAAAGGGCAGGATTACATTATTGTTGGCAAATAATAGTTATTGAGTATTGGCAATTGCCAATCTTCACATTAGAGGTCATGTGAATTTCAGGTCACAGTGACCTCTGCTACCAAGCAGTAAAAATAACACAGGGCTAGACAAACAAGATTTAGATGGGATTCTAATATTTTTTATTTTTTTTTTTTTAATATTTTACCATTGTGGTTTTAATTCAAAGTATAAGTCGATGTTATGTTTACATTGTAAAATTAAATTGTTTTGATTCTATTATAGTAAAATTGAATAGAGTTTACACTGATATTGACGTACACAAGCATGAGCCTTAATATGGTCATGTGCTAAGATAAGAGAGCTTCCAGTTGCACAGCAAAACCTTAACCATTGTTAGGAGAGTTGGGTAGGCCCATCATGAGACAGCTGTAAATGCAGCAGTGTAGGATACATTCATATAAGGTCTTAACAACCAAAGGTTAATAATTATTAATAAGTATAGTTTAAATTTCAGATTGCTGTTCAACAAAGTCTGTATATTTCATATAATTCATTGTATGACACAATTAAAGGCGATATCTGGCAGTATGGACCAAAAGATTTTTCCTAAAAAAACAACATCAAATTATAATCACCTGGACAGCAAGAATTGATATTTATTTAATGCCCTAATTCTATGAGAAAAGTTCAGCAAAACACCCCAATCATCATTACAATCCTGTTTTTTCCTATCTGAGCCCAGTGCACTGTTTGCTTTTTAAAGCTAACAAAACCACTTTGTTTTGAGTCTTTGAGATCATGTTATAATTATCATCATCCAGATAATCTGATCTGTTGAAGATTTCGAAGAAGTTGGAAAGTGATCTTTCAACAAGATGTACAGCCTAAAAATTGAGATAGTGATCACAATGGTCTTTTTTTAGACTAAAGTATGAGGTTCGGCATTCTTGTATTTAGGGTTTTGCCGCACACAGACAATTGATTGGTGATATGACATCAAAAACGATAAGGTTTACATAAGTATGAGTTTCTGCATAAATTATGCACCAATACACCAAACATGGGTTATATATTGTTTGAAACATGTTTGATATTGTCAAACTGTCTGACACCACATTTATGTCTATGGCTGGGCAATAAACTTATAAAACAATAATAATAAATAAATAACGTAATATAACATATATTGTATAAATAATTAAGGTTACAACTGGAGAATAAACTTTAAGAAAACTTTGAAATAACTATTACCAATCAACTGAGTAAACTGAGTAGTGCAATAACATATGCACCTCATAATTCTGAATTTTGTTGATTTATCCAGTAAAGTTATCTTACTTTTATACCTACTATTAATCAACCTACTGTTACCTGTCTCGTCTCATCCAGACCTTGACAGCTGTACACTTATTGACTTTTTAAATGCAAATTTCCAGTTTAACTGTATAAGCGATCATGCAAGTCACACATGGACAGAATATTGGAGGAATTCTCCTCCTTAGCCCAAACTGACAAGGCTAAGGCATAATTATAGTGTAGATCCAGATCTGCAAGCTTGGTACTAGGATCAGTCTGATCAGGATCTGCACTACATTTACTGCTAAGTCTCTAGTCATAGGTCTTGTAACCTTTGTAAGCAATTCACAAAGAATAATTATGGGTTATAAATGAATACTGCAGTCTAAGGGTTACTGAGAGGTATAGAATGGGCTCCTCAAGGACATTTCAAATAAGGCTTAATCCTTTACCTGCTAAATTATACAGTTATTTCATGGGTGTTTGGGGAACAGTCGAAACTGTTGTCCCAAGGTTTGTTTGTTTGTTTGTTTATTGGGTTTATCGTCCCACCAACAGTATTGAAGTTATCTGGAGACAGTGTCCACTTGAAGCAGATATAGTGCTGCCTTCACTGCGTATAGCATGCCGTGAACACCTGGCATGATACCACACCTAGTCACATTATCCTGACACCAGGCCAACCAGTCGTGGAACTACCCTTATATGTCCTTAAGCGTTAGCAAGGGAGCTATACTACTACCATTTTTATGACTTTGGTATGTCACACCCCAGGATCAAACCCGGGGCCTGAAGCCAAATCTCTACCAATTGCGCTACCAGGTCCAGTATGTCTCAAAGTATCAGGTAAGACTTTGGACTTCTAATAACTCATCAATTCTAAATTACTGGCTAAAATCTTAATGAGATTCAGCAGTGTAGTGCAAATCCTAATCAGACAGCCCTTGCAGCAAGCTGTGTAATCTTGATCTACACTTTTTACCTAAGACATATTAATACGTGGTTAGAAAGCTATGGGCTAAGCTGAATACTTTGAATTAGGTCAATGTGAAATAGAAATACACCCAGCACATAATATAATTCAAGTAAATATTTAGTAACATAGTGTGATAGTAGAAGTAGTTTGTTTTTTAAAGGTATTACTGTATTTGGTGTTTAAGCACAAGTACATGTACAAATATAATATTGCATTGCTGTGAACATACAATGTAAAATGAACATAGCCAAAAATATACAAAATATACATAAAAGGTAAGCAAAACCAAATTCTCCTCTTGAAGCAAATACAGAGCTGCCACAACTGTGACAGCATTTATTAAGCATGTTACAAGATGCAACATTCCTACTTAAATATATACATTTTCCTATACAATTCTGAAAAAAACAAAAGCATGCACACAATAATTTTTTTAAACAAATTTATGACAATTCTTATGAATATTACTAACATTGAAAAAAAAACACTAGACATATAAATATATAGTAGATATAATCATGCCAGTTATATGTAAAAAGCACTACGACAACACATTTAGAAAACCCAACAGTTACTGCTTATGAACATTCAGTTGGCAAAAGAACCGACAAAGGAGGGGCATGAGCCAATTTACCAGCTCAAGCACTATCCTCACACTTTCAAAGTTCAAACAGTGAAAAGAAAACATCAGTTTGAAATACAACAGTCCAAGCAATGAAGTATAATAAGAACTTCTATAATTAAGAATGAATTAAATATGTACTTAGTATGATCCATGTGAGATTTAAATGATGTCTTTGATACATTTCTTTCTGTAAAGATAAAAACAAATATTTGCTTGAAACAAAGCATACTGTTCAATTTGTATTGTCTTTACTACCGATCAAATGTATGGTTAATGATCCATTGAAATGAAAAAGTCCTTCTTTCTTTACTAAACTTCTCAGTGAATTACTCATACAGACTTTTTAATATAAAAACAAACTGCTGTTGAATCAAAATGAATTATTCTACTTGCTAGTAAATACTTTTGAATAATAGTTAACTTATAGGAAAGTTAAAAGTTATTTGATAGGAATGATTCCTGTCCATACATAAATACGGGTAGATACAATCATTCAGACTATCTAATGTCATTTAATTATAAAAAGAAAAACTACCATAAGTTACATACCAGTATGGAGTGTACACCTAGATATAGTCGACTACAACACACCATCAAACACCAGAATACAGCCAAGCTAATGACTACTGGGGCTGGAATCTGAAATGGACAAATAAAAAATACATATTAACATAAGGAAAAATCAATACATACATCAGGTGTACAATTTTAATATGATATTCCATCGCACAAGGAAACAGCCAGACTAATGACAATAAATGCTGGACAAAAATAAGAAGAGGAATGTACAAACATATTAGCATCAGAAACAATCAAGAATTATGAATTTTTTGTTAGAAAAAGTAAAAAGCCTAAGACAAAGATAAGATGATAAGAATATGTATATAGGTTCCAGACTGGTGCATACTGTCCTAAATCATACTGGTCCAATAAAATTTGGTCTGGTCTAGGAGATATTGCCAACTTGGTGGATCGAATCATTTAATCATTTCTTTTGTGAAGACTAAATACATATATATGTATAACATTTGCAAGTTTGTCTTAAAACAAAAATAAGATGACAAGAACATGTGTATAAGTTCAAGACAATGAAAGATCAGATCATAGGTATGAGATTACATACAGTTCCAACCAAAATCTATCATAAGGTTACTCACTGAGTGGCTCTGGAAAGTGGTGCCTCTTATGGCAGTCCTAAACCCAACCAATTGTAACACCTTGGTTACATTTTTAGCTTACCAACCTTTTGTGTCATTTATTAAATGAAGACTGAATATATATATATATATATATATATATATATATATATATATATATATATATATATATATATATATATATATATATATGAACACATACATGTCTGATTAGGACCAAGCACTTTATCTAGCCATTTAGCTTATGTAAGAAAAGAACTAAGACTTCAGTATGAATATGATACCATAGCCATGATACCATAGCCATGATATTATACCAGCCATGATATAACATAGCCATGATATGATACCACAGGCATGATATGATACCAGCCATGATATGATACCAGCCATGATATGATACCACAACCATGATATACCATAGCCATGCTATGATACCACAGGCATGATATGATATCAGCCATGATATGATACCAGCCATGATATGATACCAGCCATGATATGATACCACAACCATGATATACCATAGCCATGATATGATACCACAGGCATGATATGATACTAGCCATGATATGATACCAGCCATGATATGAAACCATCCATATGATACCATAGCCATGATATGATACCACAGCCATGATATACCACAGCCATGATATGATACCATAGCTAGATATGATACCACAGCTACGATATGGTACCATAGCCAGATATGATACCAGACATGATATGATACCAGTTATGATATGATACCAGCCATGATATGATACCACAGCTATGATATGATACCACAGCTATGATATGATACCACAGCTATGATATGATACCATAGCCATGATATGATACCACAGCTATGATATGATATGACAGCCATGATATGATACCAGCCATGATATGATACCATAGCCATGATATGATACCACAGCCATGATATGAAACCAGCCATGATATGATACCAGCCATGATATGATACCACAGCTATGATATGATACCACAGCCATGATATGGTACCAGCCATGATATGATACCACAGCTATGATATGATACCACAGCCATGATATGAAACCAGCCATGATATGATACCAGCCATGATATGATACCACAGCTATGATATGATACCACAGCCATGATATGATACCAGCCATGATATGATACCACAGCTATGATATGATACCACAGCTATGATATGATACCAGCCATGATATGATACCAGCCATGATATGATACCAGCTATGATATGATACCACAGCCATGATATGATACCAGCCATGATATGATACCACAGCTATGATATGATACCATAGCTATGATATGATACCAGCCATGATATGATACCAGCCATGATATGATACCACAGCCATGATATGATACCATAGCCATAATATGATACCACAGCCATTGTATGATACCAGCCATTATATGATACCAGCCATGATATGATACCAGCCATGATATGATACCATGGCCATGATATGATACCACAGCCATTGTATGATACCAGCCATTATATGATACCAGCCATGATATGATACCAGCCATGATATGATACCATGGCCATGATATGATACCACAGCCATTATATGATACCAGCCATGATATGATACCACAGTCATTATATGATACAAGCCATGATATGATGCTATAGCCATTATAAGATACCAGCCATGATATGATGCCAGCCATGATATGATACCATAGCCATGAAATGATATCAGCCATGATATGATACTACAGCCATGATATGATACCGGCAATTATACCAAAGCCATGATTTTATACCACAACCATTATATAATACCAGCCATGATATGATACCACAGCCATGATATGATACCAGCCATGATATGATACCAGCAATTATATTATACCATAGCCATATGATACCACAACCATTATATAAGACCAGCCATGATATGATGCCACAGCCATAATATCATACACAGCCATGATATCATACCATATCTAGTCACAGAATCTTAACACTGGACCAACACGGTTCTCAGGTGGTAGAGCGTCGGCTTGCGGATCGGGAGGTCGTGGGTTCGAACCCCGGCCGGGTCTAACCAAAGACTTTTAAGTTGGTAGTAGTGGCTTCCCTCCTAACGCTCGGGGCTAAGGGGACAGCATTACGCCTGACTCGTCGGTGTCAGTATAATGGACCGGCCGGGTTCAGTCCCTGGGCACCTCATAAGTGCCCCTGTGCTATAATGATAGAAATGTCGCTGCGCAGTATCGGCAAAAATGCCGGCTAATCCAACTAATCCAACACGGTTAAATATTGTGGAAATACACATATAGCTTACCCAGCTTTATCAAGTGAACTACTGAATACCACTACCCTTTGTACCATGACTTCTATAAGTTGCTGTCAACAGGGTTCATACCTTAAGTAACTACAACCAACATAATACCTATAGTGCTTCAAAGGCAAATTTAGTCAATCTCTGTGTCACCAAGCCATGTATTGTATTTGCTAACAGATCAGGTGACAGTATCAAATGTGGAATGAACTTTAAGATCTATGCCATCAGGCATGGGTTAAAATCGAGCACAAGAATACTGAAATCTGAAGGAGACAACTGACAGCTTAATTTTAAATTCTTTAGTTAATGTATGTTTCTAATTAGTTAACCATCTAATTACTTCATGTAGATATATAAATCTTCTGATTACATAGAGATGGCGTATGATTTAAAAAAATATAATGCTCTCAAACTGTAATAGCCTGCCATGAAAGCCAGGCTTGAAAGCAGCATTATCTTTATATTACACAAAAAAGTTCTTTTACAGCTAATATAGCTGTGCATAAGAGTAGAACAGAACATTGTTGTTATTAACTTAATGTATGCAGGCTTTAAAGTCTGCAATCTAGAACACAGCATTGTTACTACTGCTTTGTACATTGGTACTTTGTATGAAGGCCTAAAGACCAACTTTAAAGTCTGCATTCTGGAACACAGCATTGTTACTACTGCTTTGTACATTGGTACTTTGTATGAAGGCCTAAAGACCAACTTTAAAGTCTGCATTCTGGAACACAGCATTGTTGCTACTGCTTTGTACATTGGTACTTTGTATGAAGGCCTTAAGACCAACTTTAAAGTCTGCATTCTGGAACACAGCATTGTTGCTACTGCTTTGTACATTGGTACTTGGTATGAAGGCTTTAAGACCAACTTTAATGTCTGCAATCTGGAACACAGCATTGTTACTACTGATTTGTACATTGGTACTTTGTATGAAGGCCTTAAGACCAACTTTAAAGTCTGCAATCTAGAACACAGCATTGTTGCTACTGCTTTGTACATTGGTACTTGGTATGAAGGCCTTAAGACCAACTTTAAAGTCTGCAATCTGGAACACAGCATTGTTGCTACTGCTTTGTACATTGGTACTTGGTATGAAGGCTTTAAGACCAACTTTAATGTCTGCAATCTGGAACACAGCATTGTTACTACTGATTTGTACATTGGTACTTGGTATGAAGGCTTTTAGACCAACTTTTATGTCTGCAATCTGGAACACAGCATTGTTGCTACTGCTTTGTATATTGGTACTGGGTATGAAGGCTTTAAGACCAACTTTAAAGTCTGCAATCTGGAACACAGCATTGTTAATACTGATTTATATACTGGTACTTTGTATGAAGGCTTTAAGACCAACTTTAATGTCTGCAATCTGGAACACAGCATTGTTGCTACTGCTTGGTATATTGGTACTTTGTATGCAAGCTCTAAGACCAACTTTAAAGTTTGCAATCTGGAACACGGCATTGTTACTACTGATTTGTACATTGGTATGAAGGCTTTAAGACAAACTTTAAAGTCTGCAATCTGGCCCCCATTAATCAGCTGAACATGCGATGCTGGAGAGTGCGTATAAGAAAAGCAAGCCTCCTGCTGCCTACCAAAGATGCCTACCTGCATTCTGGGGAGAAACTCTGTCACAGTACAACGAGCAGGAAGGGACAGAAATACATGAGGTAGGATTACAGAAGTATTTGTAGAATTTGGAAAAGGGTTAAAGAACTCTAATTTAAAAAATGAAACAGCTAAAAACAAGTGCCAGACACAGGTTATGTATGATTTTTATTTGCTTTTTGACGTTTTTATTTTTTCAATTTTTGGAAGCAACTGTACGCACGAGCGTAAGTGCGTAAGCCCAGGCATGCCCCTGACCCACAGCAAAAAAACTTCTCAAAACACCTGCTGCCTACCACCGAACCTAGGACACCCACAGCAGAAAACTGCTCAAAAACACCTGATGCCTACCACAGAACATAGGACACCAGCAGCAGAAACGTACTCGAAACACCTGCTGCCTATTCCAGAACCTAAGACATCCGCAGCAGAAAAGTAAACTCATCATCAGACCGGCAGACAAACCCTTATATACAGGTTATATATGACATTGAACTATAATGTGTTCTAGTGATAAAACAAATAAAATAATTATTATCTTTAACAATTTCACTATTTTGTAATAAGCAATGAGACTATGCTGTCAAAGTATTGCTGATATTTGTTGTCAGGCCAACCAATGTTTATCAGCCATATCAAGGTTTCCTTTTGCAAACACAGCCATTCAAATGTCGGTAATCACCATTCCCCCGATAAGAAAGATATTTCACTTCTGTGTGAAACAAACTCATGTGAAACTGACTCATCCTGTCAGATAACATTCCCCATAACTTCAAGACACTGACTTATAAAGCCCTCAACCTCTAAAACATTGGCCATGCATACACACTTGTAGTCACTGACTTATAAATCCCTTAACTCATCAGTGAATAGATCATTCAGTCTTATAATTTTCTGAAGACCCTGCAACACAGTCAAAATATTATAAACCCTCAAACCCTCATTGCTTAAGCCATACTGTCTGATATATAGTCACTGTCTTATAAACTCCTTAACTCCACCCAACACATTGGCCATACAGTCTGACTTGTAGTCACTGTCTTATAAACTCCTTAACCCCACCCAACATATTGGCCATACAGTCGGACTTACAGTCACTGTCTTATTAACTCCTTAACCCCACCCAACACATTGGCCATACAGTCTGGCTTGTAGTCACTGTCTTATAAACTCCTTAACCCCACTCAACAAATTGGCCATACAGTCTGACTTGTAGTCACTGTCTTATAAACTCCTTAACCCCACCCAACACATTGGCCATACAGTCTACCTTGTAGTCACTGACTTATAAACTCCTTAACCCCACCCAACACATTGGCCATACAGTCTGACTTGTAGTCACTGTCTTATAAACTCCTTAACCCCACCCAACACATTGGCCATACAGTCTGACTTGCAGTCACTGTCTTATAAACTCCTTAACCCCTCTCAACACATTGGCCATTCAGTCTGACTTATAGACACAGACTTATAAAGCCATTTGTAAACAATGGGCAGCTCAGGTAAGTGTAATTATCTTGACATTGACAACCATTTTTTTTTAATTTCAATTAATGAGTTGCGTCAATGTAAGGCACATTTTCAATGGACCACTGGTTGCTATGAATATTTATGAAAACAAACTTTTACAAGCCTAATATCACACGGCCACCTTGAAGGAGAAGTGTATGAGTGAACGTGGGTTCCAAAAATGGAAGGTACCATTTTTACCAAAATAATTAGTGCAAATTACCAAAATAAAACTAAAAAACAAACAATCTAAATTCAAACAATATTTCTAAAACACTACACAAAATATTGCACTGCAATGTTACGTCATCAAGCCACAAATAATCACAAATATCAAATTGTAAGTCTAACACTCACAATGTACAAGTATTATGCAATAATCTCATAATCACAAGTTAACACATGATATCAGCCACATGATCAGGTGTCAGATGCCCAATTAACCTTTCAGGATCAAAATTCAGTTCATAGTATTATTATGTCCAATGTACATATGTACTGTATGTTTAGTCTGAAAGTGATTTTCATCACGTTTGCCATTAAGTCCACATGCTGGAAAAATTCTGTATCAAGAACAAAACAAATATATATGCTTGATTATTTAGTATACCAGTTCTATTATAAGCACTACTTGAAGGGACAGAATATGCTTATGGGCAAAAAAAAAGATTAAACCACCTAGACGTAGATAAGCGATTGTACCATATGCAAAAGTGATATTTACTATGTGCTTATTCGAGAAGTATTACATCACAACAGAAGACATGTGGGTAGAGTCCCCAACTTGTATGTGATTTGATCACAGCATGGTTTCAAGTCCTACTTCGGGCTAAAAACTTCTACTACAACTACTACCATGACTACCACTACTACTAATACCATTCCTACTACCACTACCTCACCACCACTACTATTACCACCTCTTCTAACATGACTACCACTACTACTAATACTATTCCTACTACCACTACCTCACCACCACTACTACTACCACCACTTCTAACATGACTACTACTAATACTAATACTATTCCTACTACCACTACCTCACCACCACTACTACTACCACCACTTCTAACATGACTACCACTACTTCTAATACTACTCCTACTACCACTACCTCACCACTACTACTACTACTACCACTTCAAACATCAACAGAAACAATGACAACATTGTCCATATCTGACCCTGACACCAGACAATATAAGGTTATCAGTGTCTAGACACCCAAATGTTTGGAGCTGTGATTGTTATAAGTACAGAGTAGTACAGAACTTTTAGCCAGCTGGCCCCGAGTCGTACCCACTATCTCCCAATATAGTGACGAATCTTATTATCAAGATAGTTATTATCATTAATGATAAACTAGTTTATTATACCATATACAGTGACATCATAATCTCAAAGGATGGGTATAGATATACATATATTATACATATAATTTCTCTCATCTTCATGTGATGTGTATATGGTTCGTATAAGAAGAACATAACATCAAATTGCTATTTCTATTAAATAGATTTTGACTTTATATGATATTTTGCCAATTAATGCACAGTGTCGTGATGTGCAGTAATCTAATCATAAAAGCCACAAGACAGAGTGATTAGTTAACAAAATCATGTCTGTGAATCATGTTTTTGAAAGGAATATTTTACCTTAGATTAAATTTTTAATAACCACCCCCCCACCCCACCTCGTGGTTATATTCGGACATTTTTCTTGGGTCCTCACTCACCAATAATAGCTGTAGGAGAGTGTTTTGCTCCAAAAAACTACTCTAAAATTGGCTTGAAAAAAAAATGACATTTTTGTCAAGTTATTTTTAAACATCTTCATAAAAGTTATGTTTGCTTAGTTGACGTATGCACCTTCATGAAATTTAAAGGCTTCTTCTTACAAACTTTTTTGTTTGTTTTCAAAACAGGCATGTAAACCAACAATGACAGTGTGTTAGCAGTCCTGTTGTTTTGTTGGGGTTTATTGTCCCACAGACATTCAGTTATCTGAAGATGATTCAAGTGTATAAAGGGAAATAGATGAAGATTGAAAGTGCAGGATGATGATAAGTTAACACTTTACCTGCTAAGTGCATACAGAACAGTTTTATTTAAATAGTGTAGGTCCATGTCGGCTGGTGCAGGGTCTACACTTTTTGCTGTAGAGCCAGTCTATGGCTTACCTGAATATTTGGTGGTAAAGAGCAGGTAAATACCGTAGGTTTGTAAGGATGGATGTTTCTCTATGCAGAGTGCAAAGAAAATGTCACTGAATGTTGGATACAGACTTTATCAGAGACAAAAATAAGTTAAACCTGAACAAGGTGTAGATCCAAAACAGCCTGGTTTCATTGGATATATCATGTCATTTGTAATAAGTTTCCTTTGACCAGCTACTGATTACCAAATTATTGTTGTTGGTACAGGATATCCAACAGTGTAAACATTGCTTATCTTTGCATGAGGTTGTTAGCATAAATTTTAGAGTTTGTGTGAATAATGTAAGTAATATGGTTGATGTTATTAAAATTTGAAGAGTTAACATCATCAATGCCCTGATTTGCACCTTAATGGGGAGGTGTGAGTCAACCGGCATGAGAATCAGAGGCACACCGCAGGTCAGATGGAAGACCTCCCCACATGGAAGTTCTCACCCCAACTGGGACTTGAACCCACAATGTGAGGGGCTGAGGAGTTACAAGGGGGCAACTCTAACTGATGGGCCATGAGTGCCATGCTGTACTGAAGTATTGGAAACAACATGGACAAATGATAAATATGAAGATGATGATACTCCTTGCCAAATGCTTAGTAGTGAAAGTTACCAACTGTAAGTTCTCCTCTGTCCTTACAGAGTGGACAGTTAACAAGGATCTATACAAATAAAGTAATGGATTACCAACACAAAACTGTAAACTATGCCACTACAGTCACTAGTGACCCATTGAAATAGCTAGTCACCTGTTGTAAACAGCTTTGTATTACAGCCATCATACCTCCAACTTTTAGCCTTCTAATCATGACCTGATCTGGCTTAGTCAAACAGTGCATATCCAGATCCCTATAAGGAGACGAATGTTTAGGATCTACACTTTTCAACTTCAACTTCGTACTGCCAAAAGTCAATACTGACTATATAAGGCAGGGGCTTTTCACCACTTAGTCTTTATAAGTCTTGTATCCATTCATGACCACACCCCCAAAATTGGGCATTGTTTGCATTGTTTGAGACAAAATTGTGAAAAACTTAAACTGTATTATATATATCAAATTAAACATTAATTATGTTTCACTCATTTACAAAGCAATATCTCTATTTCTCATGTGAAAGAAGTTATCAATTATGTCACTTATTGTTGACCAGGGGTGAGAATTTCTTTTTCTTTTTTTTTTTTTTTGAATAGGGAATTTTCAAAAAGGGGAAAAAACACCTGGCATTAAGCTGCAAACAGATAACTAAGATACAATGAGGTTATTAACCTAACCTATAGAACCTAACAGTTTAACAGTTTTTCTACATACATAACAATCGTCCAATAATTCTTCAGGATATGGCTTATCTATTCTAGCTTTTATCTCCAATTGTCCTGGCTAATAAGTGCTTAGTTTACAAGTTTAATCTTGAACTAGAAAACTGAAACTTTTACAACCCCGCATAGACCATTTGTAGAGATAGTGTGAGCAACAGAGTACCTGAATTAGGCTGTCAATGTCATTTCAATGTGTATGCACATGTTGATTTATGTAACCATGGTAAGGGCCATAAAAATAGCCTTCAGGTAGCTTTACAAACTGAGCTTTAAAGGTGGTATCGGACAGTTTGCCTACATTAAATACATGTAAGAATATATTATGCCTGTGGTGGATAACTTGGGCATAATTTCTATATACACTTATACTGTACTCTAAGCAAAGACTATTTTTGAACACAACCAAAATTGTTCATCAGTGAAAATCATGAAAAGAATTTGCTGTAAATGTCTATGCACAATAAGGAATTTCTGCTAAAAATAGACATTGACTTCACAATGAATTACCAAGATGATGATATAATGCTAACTAAAAGGTTAGTGGTCTTATGGTTTTCTTAGTTTTAAAACGGCTAATTGTGCAGCGGGAGAAGTCCCCATTTTGTTTATTTATAGATTAAGAAAGAAAGAACATTACAAGCGATTTGTACTGTCTTACAAATGAGGTAGTGTTAAAAATTGTCTTCTTTTTTTTAAAGAAAATACAAATCTACACAGATATTATACAGAAAGTTATATGCCCAAAGTCCCCAAACAGGGAGAACATTTTAATTGTATTTAATATACGCAAACTGTCTGATACCACCTTTAAGAGCAATTTTTTATGATTTGTACTTTCTAGCAAATGAGGTAGTGTTAAAAATCTAAAGTAAGAGGTTATGCAGAAATAAGACCCTATTTTCAAAACACAGGGAAAGAAATTAAATGTATTTGATATAAGCACATTGTCAGATACATTAAACATTGCAGTTATGACTATAATTTTGACTTTACGATGTATTTTAAAAGCAAAACAGATGTGTGTATGTGTGCATATGAATATAAGTATGTTTGTCAGCGATGTATGCATGTACGACTGTCTGACCGGACCTAACTATTGGAAACAAGAACATTTCCTGTCTCCAATATTTTCAGCCAATGACAACCATCTAATTATGACTCTCAAGTACTGTCTAATTGACTTATTTCCTGTTTGTAAAGCACTTGAATATCACGTTACATTTTAATTATGAAAGCTTATACTTTCAAGCCATTCAGTCCCATATCATGCTACAATTGTTATACTGCTATAAAAAGGCATACTAAGAATATACTTCTTAGTAAACTTCCTACATCTACATGCAAAGGTGCATAGTTCATGACTCAATAACATGTAGTGCAAATACTGATCTGACAACTACCAGCAGGAGCTTGCTGATCTAGATCTATTCAATAGGTAAATAAGAAAAGGTCCTATCAAAATTTCCACAGATATATTAATCTAACCTACCTCTAGGCAAACAAGGTAAATGTAAATGTGACAAAAACACAGAGCTAAGACATAACACACAAAAAGAAAAAACATCAGTAACTGCCTTGGAAAGGTCAGTCAGTAAAAGGACCGACTGGGGTGCTTAAACCTGGTTTGTGGAGCGCTCCAACCTCGCACTTCCTGAAGGTTTTTCTATCAAACAAACAGTGTAAATAAAAATATCCCGTCAAAGTGAAACAACTTACAGTAAGAACCTGAATCGAGAGTTACAACAGATACAATGAAATAATATACATACAAAATATCTTGTAATAAAATAAACTATCAACATATGTACAGTATGTACAGTAGATAAAAGCATTATATTATGCATAGCAGAATATGTGTTAATAAACATCTAAGTAAGGCCATGGTATTTATTTTTTTACTTAAGCAGTTTGATTCTTTTTGCCAAGAAATAGGGACTGTTTATGTTTTATTATTAATTGAGAAAATGTTTTTTTTCTTATTATGTACAGATAGGCACATGAAACAAAATTTACTTGATATTTCTTTTATGAACAGGCTTTATTGCAGAACATATTTTCTTAAAAAGAATAATATAAGTGTATGTGTTGCTCAGTTTTCCAATGTTTGCTGACAATCCTGCTGTAGGTGCCACATGAAATAGCTGTTTTTTAAAGCAGCCAGATTGCAGTTAAGTGCATATGCATGACATATAAAACCAGTAATATTAAGTTAAATTCATGGGTCACTATCAACAAATCAGTATTTTAGTTATGACTAACATACAAAAACAACATATATGGAATATACTGACATGTGCAGTTTGAAGCTTTACCTAAGGATGTTAAACTTAAATTGGCTAAATATAGATGAAAATCATTGTAATGCTTTTGACTGTTTAAGACAACACAGTTTTTATGGTGGACTTAATGTTCCCCATTAATTGATCAGAGGTATATTTAACCCATTATTTATTGTTGTTTAAACAAGTTCATTAGACTAAAAACATTTTTTTAATGTAAATCTGGACAATTTTGACCAAGTCACTTATATCCTTACAAGTATATATATTCACTAGATGTCTACTAGCATAGCCCCGTCATTTTAAAATTACTTCCTATGTCTTGTTAATCATCCAATGGAACATCTATCTATTTCCATGTGCAAATGTGTATGCTAATGACAAATTGTTTGTGAAAAACAACTGTAAACACTTCACGTTAACGCCTATGATTGACAACTGGCTTCAACCACTTCAGATAACTTGAAATCTGGATCCTCTTAGGAACAGTTTCTAAAATTATGTATATACTTTGCACTTTAATTTTTTGGTCCTAAGAGTGATATACTTGATAAGGAAGATATTAAATCCAAGGTCAACATTTGCTAACTTATACTATATTGTAAAGTTGCCTCGTAAACAGACCTTATCAGTAAAATATCATTTAAAATGTGAGCTTATATAACAAACATCACTAGCATTAATTTTATTATGTTGACCATATTAAATAGTGTTATTGAGAGTTTTCACTAAAATTGTCAAAGTAATACAAGCCCCCATAAAAAAAACACATGTGAGTAAATGGTATTAAAATCGCCTATCTTTGCTAACTATCCAACAATCTTCACATTTTCTGTTTGTTGGGTTTACGGTTCCACCAATCATATTTCAGTTACTTTTGGATTTGGGGATGGGATTTGCTGGCATTTTTGCTGATACTGTGCAGCGACATTTCTATCATTATAGCACAGGGGCACTTATGAAGTGCCCAGGGACTGAACCCGACCGGTCCATTATACTGACACCGACGAGTCAGGCATAATACTGTCCGCTGAGCCCCGAGCGTTAGGAGGGAAGCCACTACTACCAACTTTAAAGTCTTTGATTTGACCCAGCCTGGGTTTGAACCCGCGACCTCCCGATCCACAAGCCGACGCTCTACCGAGCTATTGCAGCCGGTCCTTTTGGATTTGTATTTGGTACCAGCGTCCACTTATATATAGTGCAGCTTCTCTATGTATAGCATACCATGAACACCAGGCATGGTACCACACCCAGACAAATTATCCTGACACAAGAGCTACCAGTCATGGAACTACCCTTATATTTGCCTGAGCATTATAAAGAGTGCTATACCACTATCGTACATCTGAAATCTCCTTCTTTTGGAGGGAGACTCTGAAAATGAGGGGTGTTTTACACATTTTCAGAAACTCTGTACTTGGAGAAACAGCTAACTTTCTTCTTTGTTTATATAAAAATAACAAATCCCCACTTTGGCCTCAGAAAAATTGTACATGTATGCACTACCATTTTTTAACAACTTTATTTGTTGCGGTCTGGGTTCAAATTTGGGGACTAAGTACCAGGTGCTGCCCTCTACCAATTGTGCTACCCGGTTTGGTGGGCTTATATCAATCAAAAATATCATAACATATTACAGTACCTCATATTACAGTCAAATTACTAGTGTATATTACCTAATACGAAAACCCTTTGAATTTTTATAAAATTAGTACCAACCAATACTGACAATAAAATATTTCTAAAACTAAAAATATGTCGCAAAAAATGCAGATTGACAGATCCTGACTAGGAGCTGGCTTATCTGGATTTGCATTTTGATTAAGGTTAAGCATAACTTAAAATCTGTTGCCTGCCTACTGTCTTACATTCTTGGTCTTAAGGAAGTCCAGACACAAATATGTTATACTTTGCCTTTTATTTCAATTTTTTTACTTTTAGATACTTTTGTTAAATATTTTTTACAAATTAACACTGCTGTTTATTTGTATATTTGTAAACTGCTTTTATTGTTACTCCATATTTCAATATTTCACAGGACGTTTGGAATACATTTAATTAATACTAAATTTGTAATAAAAACATGGTGTTGTATACCTCATATATAAACATAAGATTAATTAATAAACTGGTCATGAATTCTATTAACTGAAGAGATTTATCATTTAAAATCATATCTTAGCTAGCCATATAGCTATATATACATGTATTTACATTTCATGTCAGTCTGGCATAAACAAATCTGTAATTAAGTAAACTCCACTCAGACTGCAGCTTTCAGGAATGTCTAATTAGCATTTCAAATCAAACAGTGCTAAATTGAAATATCCAATTCATATTCACACACACCATCTATAACTTACACTTGCTAGTATTTCACTTTGAAAATCAGCATGCCTTTAAAAGTTTATACATATTCAATTACACCTTTTTTGTATGCTTGGTGCTTTGAAGGGTATTCATGGTCACTGCTCTGAATAGAAAAGCATTACTATTTATAATTAAATATACATCATGCTTTATCAGTTTTGTTTATGCAATATGATAAAGTGAAACAAAATTAGTCATGATAGAGACATCTAGCTGGAGGAATTTCTGGGGTCTTACGGTGCTGCATATCCACTGGAAAACCTCCTGACATTAAAGGTGGTATCCGACAGTTTGCCTATATCTAACATATATAACAATATCTGACCTCTCTGTTTGGGAGTTTCAATGGTATCTCAATTTTAAGGCAGTAAAACTTGTTAATCAACACTTAAATGTTCATTCTTTTCAAAACTATAAATAAGAATGATTGGGATTCCAGTTAAAAATAGACGGCGATGTCACAGCAGATGACGTAGATGAGCTAAAACATAAGTGGTCACGAGATTTTCTTAGTTGAAAAATAGCTAACTGTGCAGCATCTCTCAGATAGGAAATACATGCTTGAAATTACTATTGTGGCGTAATGGTTCACTTTTCAGACAGGTGTAGGACATCAGTAAACAACATTTTGCGAGATCTGTTCAGGTAACAATGGTTTATTTATATGATGTTTCATAAAAATATTTTTGGTCCAAACTGTCGGATACCACCTTTAAGTTTTCACTCAAACCAACGCTGTGAGGGACTGGAAAGTCAAGAGTTTGGTTACTGGAGCGTTTCCCCCTAAATATAAACTAAGGTAAATGAAAGCTATGGAATATAAAGTTACAAGGATGTGTTACAACCAACACTAGCTGGCACTTATCATTCTGAACAGTGTTGGTACATTGATGACTTCAACAATTAAATGGTCATTAGTGATGAAAAATGGTCTCTGGTGCCTGGCAATGTAGAAAAAGTGTACTATCAATATGTACCGTCACATACAAAATACAGGACTGCCCACACATAGTATAACATAGTATGACAACATTAAAATCTTAATAGCAACACATTTTTACTCTTATTAGGCATCTAGTAGTTATAAGGCAAAAAATACTTATGTTAAACAGTAGCTGGATGGTGACAACTGATGCAGAACAGAACAGGCCATTATTTATCCAGGTATACAAGGTTTACAACATGGAGAAATCGGACAATCATTAATAAAATAGAATTTTAACTAAGGTTCTGGATGAGGGGATAACAAAGAAAGCAACATATTTTTTGCTATTTTCTTGGATTTCATCATTATTTGACACTTTTAAATAGAATGCGTATTATGTCCTTGCTGATGCTCCACATTTTATTGTGGTAAAGGTCAATTGTTGCTTCAACTTCCTTTACATAAATCAGAAGCAATATTTTTTACAAAAATGCTATTCAACAAAACAGTGTTAACACAGCAGGGGCAGATCTAGACGTTTTATTTATAGGTTTGAAATGCACATTTTATATTGGGAGGCTGTTAGATATGCTCTTGATGCAAAACAAACATTTGAAACACAAATCACAACCCCTCTAAAGTATAATTCCAGATCTGCCCCTGCAAAGATACAGAAACAGATAGCCAATTTGTTGGAGCCTTGAACATTGACATGATAACCAGAAGTATATGTACAGGTATCAAGAAGTCATATTACATAAATAAACAGTTCAATATTAAGGTTTAACCCCACACATTGCCTTTACCAAAATACAGTGTCACAATAGCATATCTGAATATTAAAGGTACTATCCCATACTTTGCCTTTACAAAATACAATGTGACAATAGCATATCTGAATATTAAAGGTACTATCCCATACTTTGCCTTCACCAAATACATGTGACAATACCATATCTGAATATTAAAGGTACTATCCAATGCTTTGCGTTTAATTAAGTTAATGTCATAATTTCATCTTTTCCAAATCCATTTTTTGCCACAACATTTTTTTCTGCTATATACATATATAAATCCAATATGCAACCCTTTTTTGTGTGATCAATTCATTAATATGCAAAAGTTTCATCTGTAAATACCCTCTAACCCCAACAACAAGAGAGATTTGATGTCACTTGGAGCCACGCTTTTAAGATAACTTTGAACACTATCTATACTGTAAGACAGTAAACATTTAGAAAAAATTACTCCAAATGTTATTTTTTTCCAACACTATAAATGAGCATATTGATAATCCATGTTAAAATAGATACCATGTCAGTCTACCCAGATGATGATATAACACAATCTCAAAAGTAAATTGTCATGGTTTTCTTGGTTTAAAAATAGCTATCTCTGCAGCATGGCTCAGATAGGAATTACCTGTATGCAATGACGAGTGTGGATTTATGCTTCACTGTTCACACAGATCTAGGGCATCATTGAACAGCATTTTGCAGGACCTTTTCCGGTAACAATGACTTATTCAGTTATTTGAGAAATTAATATTTAGTCCAAACTGTTGGATACCACCTTTAACTAACACGGTAGCGGGTTAAGGGTAATTTATAAACACTAATATAAAGTTATAGACTGAAAACTTGAATAGGTAGTAGGGTGTGTGTCTAGAGAATTAGCAGAAATAGTTAGACTTCTGAGTGGGAGAAGGCAGATCTAGATCTGCACTATTTTCTACCAAGTCTCTAGCAATATATGTCCACTTTGCATGATCAGATAACTAACAAATGCAGCAGGACAAGGGTTCTTTATACATCGTCGATAATAATGTAAAGTTATTTACTACACCTACATGTGTAAGTAATTGGGCATGTGGCTAGAGAATTAGTAGAAATAGATTGACATCGGAGTGCAAGAAGGCTGATCTGGATCTGCACTATTTGCCTTGACTTGATCAGTAGAACAGCTCAGTTGTCATGGTTTTAAGTCATATTGTGTATTGTGTATAGTTACAATAAGAAAGCCTTTAGGCTATTGTTTGCTGTCTGGCACTGTTTACAGAGACCTTCCTTTGAATGAAAAAAGACATTTTTTTGCATGTTTTGGCTTCATATGTGGCTATTCAAATAACTGGTCAAAACCTGTAAGTGCTTAAAGTATATGACTGACAGAAAGACTGAAAATACTTCATTAGTTATTACTAACTTGAGTTAATACATGACATGCCAAAAGGTGGTATGTTATGAATTTTTACCTTAAGGGTATATTGTGTTGGATTTGACAGTGAATGGCTGGATAAAAAATGTCAAGATAGTTTTAAATGCCTGTAAACAGTGTTGTTCTTTTTCATTTTTATTTTTAAAAAAACAACAGGATTCCAAACTGATTGGTCATACAGCATCATTATTAATCCCCTGCATGAGGCTCCTTTTTACTTAATAATGAAAACTAAACAGCTACGGTTTGCTGGCCATATAAAAATTTCATTATGTCCCTTATTTGTCTTATTTAATTGTACATAAATGTATCCTGTTTACATTGCATAAACATAAAATTTTGAATAACTTACTATGGTTATGGAAAGAGCCTAACACAGGCCAGAGGAAAGCGCTCCCAATAACAAAAAATCAAAGTGCTGAATAGTGCTTTTTGCGCAGTGTAAGTTTACCCCTTTAACCAATTAAAGGTTAGCAAATAATGGTCACTTAAAATATTCTGTGGAAAATCAAATACACAACTCATTGGAAAAAATAAACTTAAAATATAGATACATTGGAACAAATGTTACAACACAGTCACTAACATCCGATATTAAACATAAAGCATCATTACACTGCCTGGAAAGTCTGTGGGGTGAACTACAACTAACTACAGGACATCCCTAGCAAAAACAGGATACACAAACCTTGACAGGGTTCGACATTAAGGACCGACCGAACGACATTCACTAGTAGATCGGCGGTTCGGTCTAGCTAAGTCCTAGGCTAGCTGGACCGACTGGTCGTGTTCTAAATCGGACAAAATCCGCCTATCAATGAATCATAAGTCAAAAAATATTTTTAATGGCTAAATTCGGTCAAACTTTTGACGCTTGTCGATACAGTTTCTTGGGAAACCCGCGTGTGCTATAATTAGCGGTATATTTAGTAACAACCTTGACATGCATTCACTCATTGGCTGATGTTCCCAGAACGAGGCATTTTCCCCCCCACGCGCTTGTCAAATATCCAATGTAGTAATATTTATTGATAAGCAGGATACAAATGCTTATTTCTTCAGATAACTTCTTATTTTCTAACGTTTATGGAACATTTTTCGTCCGACAAAAAAAAAAAAAGAAAAAAAAAAGACGACAATACAGAAAAAAGACGACAATACGAAACGAAAGAGGAAGGATGCTTCAAAGAAACTGTATGACAAAACAAAACCGATAAGATCGTTTTGTCCAGAATGAACAGATGAGTTTATTTGGCTAGATTTTGAAGAAAAAAAAACAATTTTATGTTTTGTACGACATGCAGAGAGTATGAAGAGTGTGGAGGATTTGTTGTCGGTACGGACAATTTCAGAATCAACAATATAAAGGGGCATCCTGACTCTGAATCCCATAAATATCACCAATGAAAATATGATCTTAAGTACAGCTCACCGCTCACTACTTTCGTTGCATCCGATACTGGGAAATAAAGCCGGTTGACCATCAGTCATGTTTGTCTAGCCTGTTCAGTTGTGTGAAAACGTTTAGTCATGTAGGTATGGTCTTACTTAACTTTCTAGTCATATAAGTACCAATGTATTATACCTATATTAGACTAGAACATTTAACATAATCATACCTAAGTTGCATTAATTAATAGAATATTAAGTGTCATACTAATTTTCCTGTCATAAATGTCTCATTCTTAATTATATTGGTATGTTATTGCAACATAATGCTTGAACTCATATTACAATTTGATTTAAGTATGACTTGTATGTGTATTATGCGTTTTACATTTTGGTCTAGTTCGGTTTAGGTCAGGTCTAGTAAGTTTTCTAAGTTACTGGACCACTGGTCCAGCTCTCAAAAACGTTAACGTCGAACCCTGCTTGATTGAAACATAAAGCAGTTAACATCATAAATTAGAACAATGTTAGTCCTAAGCTACATGTATAGTGGTTAATAAGAGGTCATATAAAAGCAAATATAAAGTAACATTCATTTTACGCAATAAAATCTTCTGTAATGACAATCAAGCCATTATATTAACACCCCAGAATTTGACCCTAGTCCTTAAGAGATAAGCTCTCAGGTGTTTTGTGTATCAAAATCAATATACCAATACTGTATTATACAACATAACAGTGTTCCATATTATAAACCCTATTATTGTTGACTAGCACAATAACTTACCACTAACCAACCTATCCGATATAGCAAATGCTGAACATATCAAAAGAATTTTTAATAATATATATAACACAAAGCACTAAAACAGGGAGTGTGTTGTTACTTTTGTAAAGACAAGTTCTAAACCATAAGATAAATTTCTGCCTCACCATACTTTGTGAAAGCGAGTAATCTGCATTATAATTATCCACGAGAGTAACTAATTTGTTGAATAAGACTAATACTGTTTATACAATACATAATATGCAGATAACTTGAATATCAAGAAAATAAGACAGATTACATGTTTGCTTTCACAAAGTATGGTGAGGCAAGAATACATTGACCAAGTTAGAGTTAAGACATGTTACATATTTGTCTTTTATTTGGATATTTTATTTGTTTTTATTTATTTTTAGGTGGTTTGGGACATTTAATTCTTATTATTAAATTATGATAAGAAACCATTAGACAAAAAAATCAGCTGGATAGAGATTCTGTACACTTAGGTTTAAGACATGTTTTGTCATATTTGATTTTCTGCATAACAAGCAGAAGACATATATTTACCCACTGTAAAATATTAATGTGACAGCCCTGGTTTAAAAAAAACACAACAGAAATGCTGAAAATAATGACCTTGCTTGTAGTCATATATATACTTATACTTATTTGACCTTTTCAATAAAATATATCATCACATGATCCTACTTATCTTTATTTCACTTCCTGATTTACCAGTGGGTTTTTTTCCTTCCTTGAAAGGGACTGGTATAAGGACCCTTTCACAACTGACATGTACCCTATCTTGACAGGACCCTTCACAATTACAAAAGAAATGTCATTTTTAAACCAAACTGTCTTATAAGACTATTCTTTTAATTTTATTTGTCATTTCACTCTTCACATACAATTCTAGAGCAATGTAAAGAGGCATAATTTAGCATTTAGTCCAAAATGTTAGTTTTGAAAATTGGATACACAGGATCCTTTAATTTTTTCATTGAAATAAATCGAGTGTATTACTAATTTCAAACTTTTGCATCATTTACATAAATCTGGTATGCCAAGAGAAATAACTAAATGTTATCCAACCATTTTATGCAAAAGAACAAGGAAATTGTTTTAAAGGCGTTTTAAAAAGTTGAGAATTAAAATCGTGTTTCAAAAAAAATTGATGCTAGATGCGTATGACTATGACTGTGTTTTTTTTTTATATGACAAAAGACAAATTCAAAGCAAAAACGAAGCTAAATGCTTCTTGTGAAATTAATCTGACACATTACTGTTATTGGTTGAACTTCATAATTTTTTTGGTGTTGAGACTTCTTATTTTTTTACAACTTACAGGAGTTCACAACGTAAAGATTCTCGATTTGACCAGATCCAGACCCGTTCACAAAAGGGTTAAAAGAATGTTGTATCCACTGATTGTGGGTTTATATTTGTTGATACATCTAAATCTGTTCTATTGTGTATAATTTCAGCCGGACCTTGTTCTAGTGGTTAAGAGGTTTGACTCTGGACCAGGTCCTGGTGTTAAACTCTGTCCAGCCATACCATATTATTCCTTTGGCAAGGCTATTAACTGCACATTGCCCTAAGTAGTTACTATCCGATTACTAGTTCTACCTAGGAAGAGGGCTTTTAACATAAGTAAATTAGTTTACATTGAAAGAATCAGTTTTCTATTAATTCACAAAGAAATAGGTTTTAATATATATAAAAACATCTCATATTCAAATTTTAATTTCATGATCCACATAATGCATCACTTGTCCATGTGTTTCTAGGCTTTATTGTTATGCAGAAGATATGCTTGTTTATTATGTTTATCATCCCACCAACAGTATTTCAGTTATCTGGAGATGGCAGAAAATTTTCTCATTGTTCATGGACAATGATTAAAAATATAATAAGCTTACATTACGCATGTACATATAAAAGATCTATCCATTTTATAAATAACATATATACTTTTATAACAAAAATTAAAATAAACATGTCACGGATACAAAGCATATAAGAAAAAAATATGTTCATCCCCAGTGCACCTTGCATGAACATACCAAGCATACTGAAATGTCAGCATATCGTAAGCATGCCTATCTTAAAATATTATCTCAATACACAACTAGTGTAGGTAAAGTACTGCAGATTATACAACATTACATCATCAGTACTTTTCATTTTTGACAGTTGTACATATTTTGCACCTTCATCATGCCTGATATTGTCAATTTCCAAAATAAAAGTATTAAAGGTGGTATCCAGCTGTTTGAACCATTTTTTTTCACTCATGCAACCAAAAAGAATATTGCTACATGAAAATAATTAATAAATGCTGTCATTGGAGCCCTACACCAGTAACAAAAAGTAAAGTATAACATTCCACTTGACATAACAATTGCATATTCAATTGTCTGTCTGAGTTAGCTATCTTCAACTAAGAAAACATGGGACCACATGCTTCTGAGATCATGGTACAAGATTACCTGAAGAATCAGCTCTGACATCAGTATTTATAATTAGCTGAAATCCCCATCATGTTTGTTTTAAATATATGTTTGGAAAGAATGAGCATTTAATGTCATGTATTTACAATTTGCACTGTCAAACAGTTCAGGTCATGTTTATAAATTAATAACAGCCTTACCTTAAACTAATGCATATAAGTTTCTATAGCAGATATGCACAACTCCTAAGAACAGAGGTTAAATATATTAGATATATGCAAACTGTTGAATACACTTTTAATTAAAATCTATTTGGTAATTTAATTTACCTTTATAAGTTGATATTTCAAATTATTTAAATTGATCAATACATACCTGGTATCGATTTAGAAGGGTGAACCCTATGACTAGAGGTATAGAAGACCCTGCTACAGCATGTGTGGAAGGCATGGAGAACTCTTGAGCGAAATCTGTTTCCAGGCGGATAACCGGCGGAGAAAGTGGGCGTGGCCACTGGAAAATGTCTTTTGTTACCTGTCCAAGAAACATCGCCATGCACCACACATAGACCGTGTGGCGACACACGTAAGCGTCCAAGTTCCATGCTACAAAGGGGAAGAAGGTCAGATAGAATGCCTCGTCACCGAAAAATGATGCTATACGGAAAGCATAATACAAGAACTTGTTGTCGATTCGATGAGGAGTGATTTTATAACGGCCTTGACCCCGGCTTAACCCGTTATCGGAATCGGAATCATCTGAAGTAAAAGGTGGGACTGCTTCCTTCTGCAGGTTTTCACTTGGTCTTAAAGGGTTGTTGTTATTTTTACACGTATCTCGAAGAACATACTTATGGCTATGTCGATGTTTCACGTATTTTGAATCGTATGGCTGACTCAACTCATCAGAATTCTTTCCCGACCCGCCTTCATTTTCGTCCGAATCCTCTTGATCGGGTAAACGCACCACCCCACACACCTGTTGGAATTTCTCGACAAATTCGTGTCCTTTAAGCAGATTTATAATTTCCATTCTGCCGATAAGATTTATAAATAATTGGTTGTGTTAATTTGGAACTATACTTCAACACAATCACGCACGCCTGACATAAACATGTAATAAATATCCGGTTTTCCCTTACTCTACCACTCGCGCTTTATACCTGGTCGTTAGGCCAATCACGTGATGATACTGCAAAGGTCATGGTCGTGTATCCAGCTATCTATAGTCTGTTTCATTAATAAATGTAAACACTACACATGCGGTGCGGATCTTTATAGTCTGTTTCATTATACGAAGATCACAACACCCCTGTATCGGAAGCTGAATAAATAGAGAAGGTTCGTGTTGATAACTGTAAAAAAACGTTAATGGTGTTAATAGAGTACGTGGGCGATCTTTATGTATACACTAAACCAGATTACCGAAATTTGTTAGCTTAATGGTGTTATATGACCATTTGCACCAACTTTGTGTCGCTTAAACAACCAAATACATGTAAGTTATTGTTACCTGAAACGATCGCGTGAAGTGCTTTAGAACTATTGATGCCCTACATCTATGTGTTAAGTGAAGCATAATACCCAACACGTCATTACAAACACGTATTTCCTATCTGAGCCACACTGCACAGTTAGCTATTTTTAAACTGGTTAAAAACCTCTTATCTGCTTACTTTTGAGGCCAAATTATATCATCATCCGCATTACCCGCACTGACTCAAGTGTCTGTTTCAGCAGTAATCTACATCGGGCTTATTTGTAGATTTGTAAAGAATGCGCATTTAGAGCGATTTATTTTACTTTTTGTTCTGTCTAACAATTTATGTAGTGTTCAAAATAGTTTTTTACTTAGATTTAAATTACCAAATCTCCCAAAACAGAGCTGGGATATCGTAACACGTAAGCTATATGCAAATCGCCAGATATCACCTTTACAGGTGAAACTGACTGTTTTCTTTCATGAAACCAAATAAACAAGATACCGCTAAATGCTATTTTATGGTACCCAACATCCATGTAAGAAGTATAGCACCACAGTTGTTATTACAAAATTGTTTTTCTTATCCGAGCCACGCTGCACAGTTAGCTATTTTTAAAATAAGAAAACCACGTGACCACTTACTTTTGAGATAATTTTACATGAACATATGGGTTATCAGCTCTGATGTCGATATCTATTTGTAACTGAAATCATAAATCATACTTTTTTATAGATTTGGAACATGAGTATTTTAAGTAAGTTTAATGAGTATTTAAAACGATATGTTTCACGATTTGTACTGTATAACAATAAGGTTTATGTTATAAACAGTCATTACTTAAACAAAGGTATAGCATGACAACACTGTACTTGCATTCATTACATTTGGACAATGCAGTCGTATAGCCTTGGAGATTTTACGATCTTGTATAACCAAACAATATGGACTTAAACGGGTTCTTTCAACAGCTGGCAAATTGTTAGCCGCGTACGGAAACATGCGAATATGCATGGGTGCAGGTTTAATGATGCTAGATGGTATGGGTTTGTACACGACTTAGGCAAGAATTTCTGAGGACAGTGGTAAGATGTTATTGCATGAATGTATTAATTTATCTATTTTGTAATTCGTTATCTCGTCGTGACAGCTCGTAGTGTGTTCTCTTTCTCTTATCTCAGAACATACTTTTGTTTAAATTACCATTTGCTTATTTGTTTATTGTTTGGATGTGTCTGTCTTGTTGCATGCTATGTTGCCCCTTCCTTCACCATTGCTGTATTTGTTTGTCAAACTCCCCGCAGTGATTACTTCCCTTGACAGTACATTATATCACTGCCACCAGAAAGTTTTTCGCCCAAATACAGGCGGATAGTTTTTTTGTTGTTTTTTTTTTAAATTTTTTCTGGACTTATCTCCTCATAATAAAGTATCTTTCCTTTAAAAATATTAATATATCATATTAAAAATAAAAAGTAACTTAAAGTATGAAAAAATATGAAATTATGAAAGTCAGATTTTAAAGTTTATAGAGGCCGCCATGTTTACTTCACGTGATACTCTACCGTCACGTGATCCTTGCTGGGGGCAGAGATTTAAGTAGCAACGCGTGACGTAATCGCTGTGAGGAGATTGGTTTATTGTTTGGTTGTGTCTGTCTTTTGCATGCTATGTTGCCCCTTAAGGTATCAATAAACGATGAAACTTCTTAATCGTGCACGTGCACGTGCTCGTAGATAAAATAACTTAAACTTTGACTTATCGATCTAAAAAAGAGAAATCATCATTCAAACAAAAAATTGTGAGATGTATAACAAGTTGTGTTTCGTTTTTGTTTTACTGCTGTAAGTACTTGGGTGACATTTAACAACATAATACACTAATATATCATATAGTCTGCTTACCTACCATAGTTGTTTATTTACCGATGCTTTATGCCAACAACAGCATTAACAAGAGAAGTTATAAATTTGTCCAAGAATACGTGGAGCATAATGATTTATTACGATCTGATAATGCCATTTTGAAATGAAAAAATCAAAATCATATTTTTGCTATTTTTTGTTGTCCCTTTTCATGTTTGTTTTTGTTGTTTATACCACATCCGGTCACATTATCCTGACACTGGGCCAACCAGTAGTGGAACTACCCTTATATTTGCTCGAGCCTTTGCAAGGAAGCTATACCATTGTTTATTTTTTTGCGTTTATTTTTTACGACATTGGTATGTCGCGGCCCAGGACCGAATCCGGGGCCTCCCGTACCTGGTAATTATATTTGGTACATCTGAATATAATGGAGGTTAGGAATCTGAAGCATAACGCTTAATCTATTTTTAGTCGGATCGTTCCATTGGGGTATATGTTGTTTATTATATTGGTTAATCCTATTCCGGCGTTCCCTATATTCCCTTAATATTTGACTGTGCATTATCTGGAAAATTTTGAATAATTATTAACTTACCTGATCATGAAATAACTACAGTCCGTATTGTTTTCTACTTCTTCACGATATAATAACTGGGTATAAATTGCAGTTAATGTAAATCCTGATCAGACAGCTCCAAGCCATGTGTAAACCTGACCATGTTTGGCATAGCAAGCTAAGACTTTACACACAGAGGTAGAAACAGGTAGACTACAAAGAAATACAAGGCACATATAAAAATATCTCCATTTATTTTCATGATTGACACATGAAGACAGAACATTTGCATCTAAGATAACAATAAACGAAACATTCAAAACTATACAAATGTTTCCCACTCCTTGTTAAGCAAATCACCATCATATGCATAACGTGAACATGACTTAACAAGTCATATGAACATGACTTAACAAGTCTAAATGACCAGACAGTGAACAATTTGTACAAATTCAACTCACCAAGTAACATGTCTCAATTATAACAAACAGAGCTCCAAATAAGGGTAGTGCAAGTACTTTCCAGGTGCTTATAAGGGTATTTACGGTACTTTTCTGGTGGTTGGGGCAGTCATGGTAGTTCTCCCAGTAATTTTCCTTTGCTAATTTTTATATTATTATTAACAGTACTGATAACCCCATGTATATAAGGGAAGTTACTATACGTCTCTGCTGAAAATTAAGGTCGTTATGGTTCTTTGAAAGATGTTATCTGGCAGTTTCCTTTGTCAAATGTATGTAACATCAACTGACCTCTTTTTGGGATATTTTTTGCATAGTTACTGCAGAAAGATCATCCTTTAGTCTAAGCTTAGATGATTTTCAACAGTACCTCAATTTTAAGAGTAGTAAAACTCGCTGAAATGTGCGTTGTCTTTAAATCTATAAATAAGAACGATTGGGATTACTGCTAAAATAGGCATCGACGTCCGAGTTGATAACAAAAAAATGAAGTAAAACATGGTCACATGGTTTTCCTAGTTTAAAAACAGCTAACTGTGCAGTAACACAGGTATAGGACATCAATAAATATATGTTCACATAATTTATTTGGCTGTTCACTTCTCTTAAGCTTATACTGGTAGTGATTGTATTTCTTTTATGTAGTTATGAAAGTTACCATAATTCTGTTGTACTAATAATTGTAGTTATGGCACAACTCTGGTGCTAATAAATGTAATTATGATACTTCTACTGATTTCATTATTACTGCACACCCAAACCCTGTATAGCTGTATGTCACAACCGTCTCTATGTGACAATGTTTATAAGCACTCCCAATATAGGATTGTGTTTAGGACTGTTTACTGTTGCTATGTCAAATAATACTAGTACACACCGACTCTCCCTATATGGAGCTCTGCCTTTGCATTCCTATCATTGTAATATTCATCACAATAACTGCTGAAGTAATCAGGCAAGACACTCTAATGGGTTGATTAAGTTTCAATATAATACAGTAAACCACAAGTTAAGATTGGTTGAGTTTTTTTAAACAATGAAGAAAACAATCTTTAATAAAGATGGCATCTTTTATAAAAATTTAAAGAAGGTATCTGTTACAAATAATTACAATGACATAACAACACTATTGAACTTTCATAGAATATTTACTCTGAACAATGTCTTGGTATTTATGTAAATTATTCCATTTTTCTTATATCTTTCAGGGTTAATAGGCCAAAAGTCTGCTGATTTTTAATAACATTGCTTGTTGTTACAAAGCTTTCTTTATTTTCATTGCTAAACTTTGGACTTTTTAATGAGATTTCTCAACACTACCTATGGGACAAATTTTTTCAGGATGTTTATTAGGCACTTTGTTTTTGTGCATGTAGTTGACCTAACCAACAAACATTAATTGATCAGGCTATAACAGACAAAAAAGGAAGATTGGTTTCCTTCTGTTTGTTTTTGAAATACATTGCAGCATCCATTTATGATCATTATAGCAACATCCAGTTTTTTGGAGCAGAAAGATCCCAGACACATGGCTGGGTAGAACCACCGCCATACCCCAAGTCAGCTGGAAGACCTTCCCACATTAAGTCCTTTGCCCTTAACGGGACTCAAACCCACGTGATGAGAGGCTAAGCATTCAGAGGAGTGACAAAAACGGCAACTACCACTACGCCATGGGTACCCCCAAATTGGACTAGGCAACTCATTGCTGGGAGCTGTCTGACCAGAATCTACCCTATTGGCGACAGCTTTTATCAGCACAAAGTTGAAAGAAACTTATGTTAAATGTATATTATTTGTTATAAAAAATGTAGCATGAATAATGTTAACAGATACCTCCTTTAAGTGTTTGTTTTGATATCTACTAGTGTCTTTGAACGAAAATGAAAACTTCAAAAAATGAAGTAAAATAATTTAGAAAAAAAAAAGCTCAAGAATTTAGACGGTTTGTAAAACTATATATCTTTGAACTTGGCTTTTACTTTAAAGAATTCTTAGCCTGGTAACCACAAATTGTTAAGGCTAAGGCAAATATTGTAAATCCTGATCAGAATATACAATACTTACAGCTAGTTCTTTAGAAAAAAAAAGGACCTAAGATTTAGTATGGACTGTCAGCAACAATACTACATCAATGTTTAGACTAGTCCATATGAAACAGTCTAAAGGCTACAACTCGTCAAAAAATGAACTGTCTGGTAATGGTGTAGCTTAAATGAGTCAAAAACTCAGCGATACTTAAATTATTAATTATATTTGCATCTTTATTAAGACACATTAAAAAAATCACATTCATAATTGTCAGTCAAGTTACAAAACATCTTAATTGCTTATAGCACATTATTTAACATGTTTCAAAAGAAAAAAGAAAATTCTATACACAAGTGTAACATTAAAACATTTAAAATGAAACCTATTCACATATAATAGATAATAAAATAAAACTGATCAGATACAGGTATGTACAATTTATGTGTATATCATGATGATGTAATATAGATAATAGAGACATGGATGACAGAGTACAATATAAAAAGCTAATTGAACTCCACTAACTTAACTCTTGTACCAGGAGGATATTTATTGCTAATGGTTACATTTTCAAACCTTTTATATCTTCCAGAACAAGCATACAATCAACACAGACAGCAAAAACACCTCAGGTACCAGTGGTTTATAGTAATAACATGTAAACGTACAATAGTAACTGTGATAAAAATGACTTTCACGAATCCAGCTGACAACTATTCTGACACTACTGATTTAGCATTACTGGAATAAAAAATAAATAAAAGTGAATAATGTGTCCAAATATATGATTGATTTCAAAACAACTGCCAGTACACATTATTTGCAAAATAATTACTACTAATATCCATTGTAAGAGAGAAGAAAATAAGAACAACCCTGCAAATATATATTGGTCAATTGTTGAATAAAATTTAAAAAAACTAAGGATTATCAAGTTATGGAATGAAAATTTAAAAAAAGAGCTTAATTGCTGTGTTAAGGAAGTTTGCTTTACTTTTTGTTATTTTCAAATTTTATACACTAAAAGAATTGCATGAGCACAATCATTTTAATGTTTTATCACATGTCACAATGACCTGTCAGAAATAAGTTGTCCCAGATTTAATCAAAGACTTAAAAATTAAACTTGCATGATTCTTGGCTCAACTGGTTAACAAGAAAACTGATTACAAGGTGAGTTACAAATTGAGAAGAGACTTAAAGAAAAGAAAAACAGTGACAGAGAGAGAGAGATCAAAGAAATGTGCTAAAAGATTCAGAGACTGTTATGCAGAGAAATCAGAAACTGTGTTTTAAATTTAGATTCATTCAAGTGATTCTAGTAATGGAAATAAATAGATGACTTGAAAACTACTTCTTGCAAGCATGTAACTATTTAAACTATGGAGAATTTTGTGTATGATGTAGGTACGAACTTGCAAACTTCTTCAAGCATACATAACCACGAAAAGAACGGTAAGAACTACACATCTAGAAAGGTATTTGTAAATAGCTTGGATGCATGTTTATATACTAATTGTAGAAAGTTAACAGAACACTATGTACATATCATTAACACATGTTGAATTAAACTGTTTTATCATTCTCTCAAGATACAAGTGCTTCATTCTGAAGCAATAAGCGTTAACAAATATTTATGTGTTAATATATGTTCATGAGTTAACATTTGTTAATGAGTTAAGAAACTTACTCATGTCTATGTACAAAGTGTATTTAGTATTTACACCTTCAATGCTCAATCCTCAATAACAAAATCATTTTCATTTTTTTGTCATCAGTTTTCAGTATGTAAATGTTAACTTAAACTTTAATTTTAATAAACCGATCCATTTCAAGATGGATATTTTTATGGATAAGTAAGTTAATTATATTGACTCCAGAATCATTACTTCTGTGTGTCTTTACAAAAACTTTTTGCCATACATGTACACAAAAGCTACATTGTATGTTAAATTTGCAGTAATTTGTCTGAATTTTAAACTAACAGATAGATCATTTTTTTTTAAGATTTTATGTTTCTTTTTAAAAAGAATGATAAAATAAGACTAAGTTTGTCAGATAACCATTCACTGCTGTAGACAACTTGTCTGTAATCATACTACACAGTCACACCTAAGCAAGCAAACATCATTTACTCAACAAGTGGACAGACAAGCTCAACTAGAGGGCGGTCACACTCAAAAAGAGAACAGACCAACTCATTCAGGGGGTGGTCTCACTCAACAAGAGGGCAGTCCCACTTGACAAGAGGGCTGTCCTATGGAATTCTAGGTATGTATTTTGACTAGTTGTATTCTGTCAACATTTAATTTATTATTATACTAACATTAGCATGCATCAATAGCAACTCATAACATCTCCAATGCTGCTTTATTTAACCATGAACAAACTTAAACATGCATTCATTTTTGGTATCACTTACACTGTCTGATGCAATGTAAATCAAAATTAGATATTTCTTCTACAAATCTATTTACTGATTTTGTTTCTTCAAAAGTAATGAACAGAGTAAATTTGATTTTTATTCAAATCAGCTTTAAAATTAACTTTTTTTAATGTTTACACATATGAATGTATATGTACATATGTAGAATAGTTGAAACAGCAACTTGATACTTATTTTATTAATGAAGATGTATGACTAACATAATTAATAAATGAAATCGTACTTAGCCAATAAACACACATGATTTTATTAACAGTAATGACTTTATGAAAAATAACACATAAATAATATGTGTAAAGTAATATCAATGCATTTACAGAAATGAGAACCTACACAAATATCAGGGCTATTAAAACAAAACAAAAACCTACTGATACATATATTATACAAGCAGACTGGGTCAATAAATATACTTCTCAACAATTGAAAAATTTAATATTCAAACAGTCAATAAATTATAATGAAATTAATGACAATGCTTGTTAATCAATTTGACCAAAGTATTTCAATTAATTACTGACTTTTACTGGTGTAAAAACCAATCCCTTAGATGTCCTGCTCTCAGCAACAACACAAACAATAATACTAGCGCAAGAAAGCAAAACAAAACTTATTGTTAAAGTGAAATAAATCACTAGCATGACTCTAGAAAAGTTCTCTTAAAGATCTCCTTTATTACACATCTATCAAGGAACTTTTTAACTTAACAGGCAATATTAAGTCTTCATGTTTATACAAAATCATACAGGTTGCCGCAACAGAGCTGTAACTACACACACCATGCTGAAAAATGTGATACACAGCTACCTTTTGATGCACAGTACAATGTAATCCAAATTTAATTAATTTCAATATTTAGACAACTTTGTGCCTTTTTATGATGTTAATTATGTCAAAAGTGTCATTTTCTAGTCATAATAATTGCTTATCATAACTATTATTACATAATAATTTCATATTCTTTTGATAGCTTTATTTTTTTCTTTCTACTATTCATAAATATTTAAAATACTTTACACTGATGTGTCTGTTGTTTGCTAAATTTCATTATTTTTAAATAGATGTTTGCTGTTTCAATAAAAATAGTGAATTTTTTGTTGCTTAACTTGTTTACTTTTCAACTTTAATACATTTTTTATCAGTCGGCCAAGTTAAACACCAAACAGTAAACAGTCAATCTTAAGTGTACCATTTTCCCAGAACCAAGACATGAAGTGGCGACACATATCGTATTGTGGAGGGTATGTATTATTACAGCTCTAAAGCGATGCAACTATTTGTTCTACAGAACAATGAAAACTATATAGATAATATAGAATTTTATTAAGACTATAATCAAATTCTTGCTTATATAATACTTGGAAAATAGACCGCTCCATGACTATTTCCTTCAGGAAAAGACCCTGGAACAATGTCATTCTGCTAGTCAGCCGGAATGCCTCTAATGAACATTGTTATTTCATTGGGAATATCTTATAAAGACATCCAAATGATAAATTTAATTGTGGATATCTCATCGACATCCAGTTCAAATCAACAAAACACACATACAAAAATCATTCGAACTAAAATATCTAACCTTTTGCCAAGATATCCCAACAGTTGTTAATGGAATATATTTGCAACAGATAAAGATGAAATCTGTTTTCTACAACCCTCCAAAAAGAAAAAAACAAGCAACCATTAAACAGATACAGACCAAAATGTTTTTACAACGCAATTCAACAGAATAAACCAGCTTAAAATAAAGATCAAATTTTTCCCCTATGTTAGTTATAATGTAATAAAACTGACAAAGAAAGAGCAAGCTTGCAGTTTGATTACAAGTTCATTACGAGGGCATCCAAGCACAACGGCAATGTGTTGATGGCAAAGCATGAGACAAGTGCACCATTCTCTCACTATCACAGGTTGTAGTACGTCTTCATAGATACGGACAACTAATAACAAACACTACCATTAACTCTGATGAGGGGAGCATTTCTATACCTACAGCAGGCTACATTTGTTAATTACCTAACATAACTTCCATAGTTTGGGGCTTACAAATCGATGCAATATAACAGACTTAGCAGCAAACTGTGTAGATCCAAGTTGAGCAGGTCCCAGCAGAAGGCTGCGGAAGCTGACAATTTGCAACACCTGGTCTTTTCATGCAAAGCAGGTCAGAAGTTGTTCTTATTGTTTGCTGAGTTTACCATCCCATCAACATTTAGTTATTTATAGAAGGTCAATTTTTTACTTACTCGCCAGATTTTTACTGACCCATACAAAATTCTTTGTTAATTTCTTATTACTTGACAGCAAATAATGAAAATCTTGATCAGAGAGCTCCAAGTGAGAGCTGGCTCATCTGAATTTACCCTCTTTGCCAAAGGCTTATCAATTCTTGCTTTGCATGCTACGTGTTATGCTTACTGTTTGTTGAGCTTATCAGCCTATCACCATACGTGAGGGCAATCTTAAGAATCGTAATGATAAAATGATTCAAAAGTGTAACCACACTATATAAGTTGAAAACTATAGGTTATCTGCACCACATCAAGTAAGATTAACTCCCCTTCATCTGGAGTGTAGACTACATCATAACAGGGGCAATTACAGTGTGTTCCTTCATACACAGCAACCAATGATTATACATACTAAGCACCAACATTAACCTGATCCTGACCTTAAACCTGTCATCATTGAACAACACCATTTAACAATGAGCCAACAAAAATGAGAGAGAACAATTTAAATTAATTTCTGTTCTTCCTGCAAAAATTGATTATATTAATAATGCAAATTAATTGTCCTCAATATATAAATTTAATACAGGCTCTATACCATGTGCATAGGGCTTTTCTAATTTATCAATTTTGTCAATTTCTAATTTGTAACCACGAGATGTCGAGAAAACTCTAAAAAACATCTTACATTAAGCGACTATACAAAAAATATAAGGATTATTATCTTTTTGTAAAAATTCTCTCATTATTCAGTTTGAGAAATAATCTGATGCACAACCCTGCCATAACTGTCAATCAAATTCTATTGGTGAAACAGTGACATTTATTTTAGCTATGACCATGATATTTCAGCACATCAAAGTGACTAAGGTATCTACTAACAGGCTGAACAAATGCAGCTCAACATAGTCTAAAGACAAAACGTCAACATTAAAGAGATATTATCTGATGCAAACTGCAATCTTATCTTGAGTTGATCATTGATTGTTTACTAAGTGATGATCACATAATCTGTAGTGATTTCCACCACTATTTTGGCATAAAGGTCAAGTTAGGCTGAATGTTAGTGTGTAATACATATTAAAAAGTCCATAAGTAAAGCTTGTAATCTGCATTCACCTTCAGATGTCAAGAAACGGAATAAGCCATAAAATACTTGAGTGTAGAGATTGTTACTGCATTTTTCAGTTAAATGTTAAAACTGTGAAATATCTTATTCATCTTATATTGTTAGGAGTAAAGGGGCCAAAAACTGAACAAAATGATAACTGTTCAACCTTCTTTCATGGTTGAATGACTTCACACATGAGTAATACTGTACGAAGGGCACTGAAAATTTCATTTTTTGGAACTCATCTTTAAATGCAGATTACAACACAAAAATCTACCCATCTGCTACTGAAGTCTCACTGTCTAGTCTCCAACGTTAACAATTAGCGAATTATCAACAGAAACAATTAGCACAATCAGATGCCTTATCACACTTGAAATATATTAGAAGAAATTCACTCATAAATTTCACCACAATATACATCGAAGAAAGAATATAAACAATGTTTACTCCACACATCTGTTTTAGGTTAGATTCTGTTGTATTTAATTTTAACATGAGAACCACTGTTATATAAATACAATTTAATACTTCTAAGTGGCATTCATACTTTTACATGAATTAAAAAAAAATACACAGAAAAAGATACTTTTTCTGTTTTCAACACCCCATTTGGTAAACAGTTCATTCTTTTAGAAAAAAAAAAAAATACAAATTAATGTTTGTTGCTGATGTGTTGTTGAGGTGAACTTCAGCAGAACATTTTTCTTCTGTCTTGTTTTCTGTTCAAGTAAACACACTCGGCATCAACAGAAATCTAATGTGTTTAAATTGTATTTATATCAAACATCACATTTTAGTCCATTTTCTATACATATTTGATTTTTTTTATGTTCCCCATTTGAAGAAAACACTAATCTACAAAGATTAAGAAAAAAAATAATAACACACATTCACACATATGGGTCAATAGGATAACTACAGAACATAAGTACATGAGACACAAACAATAAAGTCAGTGAACCGAACATCATAGCATTGGATCATCACACAGTCCACAGACATCCCTTCGGTCGGCTAACAACATATATATCACCATGACAACACTCAAATATTTTCACTTGGTGGCATCAAAACAGTTGCAGCCAGAAATCCATGTACATAGTGTACCCCTAAATTGACACATCCACAAATCAGTTGACATGCCCTCAAAACTGTTGACATGTCCACAAATCTGTAAACATGCTCAGAACTCCAATGTTGACACAGTCACAAATCTGTTGTTGACATGCCCCCAAATGTGCTGTTAAATCCATTAACTCACCCACAATTCCAATCACTGTAGCACAATGAAATAACTGATCATCACACTGCACAGGTCACAATCCAGAATCAATGCCAAGTTAATATATCACGAAATAACAGTGAAGATGATTCTGCACCCTTCGCAATCCGGGCTTGTCAGCTAGTACTTCAAATTTGTAGCTGGAACTTACTACAGATTAGTAGCTGGAACTATACTACAAATTTGTACCTTGTACTAAGCTTCAAATCTTTAGCTTTGTACTTTACTCCAATGAAGTAGATGATACTACAAATCACTTTCAAATTCAAAAATAATTTAACCCCCTTCTTTCTGAATGCAGATTTTTTTCACAGTTTGTCCATTCCCCTGGTAAAACAGGGTACTACGAGAGTTTATCGCCAAATGTGAAACTGGGAGAGGAGGAAAGATTTGACGAGTTGGTCTGTCCTATAGCCGCCGTCGCTGCTCCTGTGGCCATTGAGCTAGACATGCTCATGCTCGACTCGTTCATTGCCTGGCTGTAAACAAGAACAAGATCCTCATCTTACTAACAGATATATAAAAAAAACTATAACATTATTTAGCTGAAAGTTTACATACACCAAAAAAAGAAGTTCAAAATCAGACTCCATGTTCTAATATTTGTTTATTGGGTTTATCATCCCACCAACAGTATTTAAGGTATTTGGAGACGGTGTCCACTTGAAGCAGATATAGTGCTGCCTTGACTGTGTATAGCATGCAATGAACACCTGGCATGTTACCACGCCCAGTCACATTATCCTGACACCGGGCCAACCAGTCGTGGAACTACCCTTACATTTGCTTGAGCGTTAGCAAGGGAGATATAAGAGTACCATTTTTAACAACTTTGTATGTCGCAGCCCGTGATTGAACCTCTACCGATTGGGCTACCCGGTTTGGTGTACTAATATTTTGTGCACAACAACTCACGCAATCTTCTTCATTTTGAGGATGCTGCATTTTTCTACAGAAATAGGTTTTAAATTCAAGGAATTGAATGCTTTCATCCAATAACGAGGCAAGCGTCTTTTCCAATTTAAAGGTATTCATAATGAACAAATAGCCCAAGCTTGAAACATTCAATTCAGAGAAGATTAATTCAAGGTTTTTAGCCTGCTAACAAGGTTGCACAAAATTAACTGGTAGATCAAGCATACACTCAACTTTCCTCAGTGTTGGATAGTTACAAAAAATAAAATGACAATACTCAAGCTGAAAAAGGTGAATAACTGCCAAAATTCATGTTCAGGCTTACGTGTCCTATGGAAATGGGTTCTACTTTTTATAGTACGCAAGTATTTCAAGTTTAAAGTAATTATCTTCCAACGATCTTTGAAAAAATTGACTTACACAGAGGTTAACCAACGGTGACACCAACAAGAGGGTCATGACAATAGCTCAGGATGGAGAACAGGTTAATAAAGGCGAACAAACAGTATCACTTGAACAAAAACATCTAGACTTTTGGCTAAGTAGTCAGATATTCGATACAGTTTTTAGTTAAAGAAATAGCAGTGTGACTGGTTTAAAACTCTTGAATAAGTCAAATGTTGACATTTTTGTAATAAATATGAACTTATTTTCATGGTTTTATGCATATCAACAATAAGTTTCTATTGCTGTTAATAATTATTCCAGAATAAAATGTGGTATATGAAACTAATGATAACTTATTGTCGGTGAGTACCTCATTCCTCCTTTAGACTTGAGTGATGCAGGTTTCAGATAATCATCTGTGGCTAGTGACAATACATCAGGACGGGCCTCCTTTCTGTACTGGAGACATTTTCGAATAAAGTTCTGAAAAAAGAAACAGAACATAGCAACTAAGACTTAGAATTATAAACGTATATTTAATAACTTTTTTTTTCAGTTTTAAAACAGTTATGCATAGAATATCATAGATATCTGAAACAAAAGCATAAGTTTCATTTGAAAGTAAGCCAAGTATCACTGACACAATGACACAATCTCAAACATTATGAATAAATATCATTTAGTATCATCATATCCAAGTTTAAGAAATTTTTATATCATTATATACAGGTTTTTGAGTTATTTATACTATTATAAACAGGTGTTGGAGTTATTTCTACCATAAAATAAGTTAATGAGTTATTAAAACTATCATACAGATTTATGAATTTTTTTGAGCAACTTATGTTCATTTTTTTAATAGTAGGAGCATTATCTTGACTTTTTAAAAAACAACAACAAAAAACATTTTGAGCTTTATTAATGGACCTGTGGCAAGAATTATTGATCCTTAGTTGCTAAGCATTTCAAGACATTGGTCCAAATAAAAGTGCATCAAAACAATGTTAATCAATATAGAGCATTGTATAGACTTAAACAATTAATGTCAAGATTTTTGTTCATGGATTACAGTAAACTATAACACTTTCACTACAGCTTATTTATCCATCTCATTAAACAGTTGTCCCACATGTACACACATTATGCATTATTTGCGTGTACCCAAACTAGAGCTTGTTTACGGATCTTTTGGTGCAATATAATGGGTTGGGATTTGCCGGCATTTTCGCTGATACTGTGCAGCGACATTTCTATCACAATAGCACAGGGACACTTATGAGGTGCCCAGGGACTGAACCCGGCCGGTCCATAATACTGACACCGACGAGTCAGGCGTAATGCTGTCCCTTTAGTCCCGAGCGTTAGAAGGGAAGCCACTACTACCAGCTTTAAAGTTTTTGGTTTGACCTGGCAGGGGTTTGAACCTGCGACCTCCCGATCCGAGCTGACACTCTATCAACTGAGCTACTGCAGCTGGTCAATATAATGGTTTCAAGATGAACTTAAAAAAAACTACACTGCTTGCATAGGTCTTACTTATCTGTGCTTAACATATTTTGTTATAGCTACAAAAATACATCAACTAGAGCTAGTTACCTTTGCCTCAGGTGTGACAGGAGGTTTTAAAGGAAACTCAACCTCCTTGGCATTCAGTATTGTGTTCTCCTCCAAAATGGCTGCTTGGGACAGATTGTGTCCAAATGGCTGGAAATACATGTATGTATTATAATTCTGAGGACTTTGGTCATAAGGTCACAAGCTTTTAAGTTCTAATATTTCCACAGCAACATAGTCAATATAGCTACGTCTCGCAAATATGATGTCCTGACCAGGGCTGGAACCAAGTTTAAGGTCAAGGAGTCGGTGGAGTTGTAATTCCTATCTCTATTCACCTACCAATACATTTTACAATTACTTTGGTTGGATAAGCCAGTTTGTTTTTTAAAGTAACTTTATTAACTGCTTAGAAACTGTCTTCGGTATTACAGAAGATGATCTCAAAGACAATAATGTAACAGAATATTCCCTATTTAATCCCAGATACCTTCAGTACAACATGCTTATTTAAACAGCATACAATATGATAAACTGATAGAATGGTCTTAAGCATACAGAAATCTACAGATAATTTTAGGTCATTTCATGAAGTCTTACCTTACTCAAATTTGAATTATGTTTCTCACTTCTCTTACGATAGTGTTGGTGGTAAAAGCAATATATATGCCGTATACCACAAAGACATAAAAATAAAACATACATCTGTCAAAATGAGATCTGATCATAATCTTGCTCTATGAAATCTAATGGACCGTACCTTTTTGCCATAGAGACACTGATAAAAGATGACCCCCACTGACCATACATCGACCTTGGAGGATATTTTGGGAGGATTTTTCCCCACCATGAAACACTCAGGTGGCAGGTACCTGAAAAGATAACAGCAACATAAAATTATGGCTAACTTATGTAACATGAGAAGAAAACTAGGCAGCCAGTCTAGGGATTCTTCAGAGAGATGTACCAACTAAAGAAACCTTTTTTTAAATAAGCTGTACATGTAACGGGTAAAATATACTTTTACTACAAAAATATCAATAGCAATGCAAAAACTTTATATAAAAATCAACCAAGTGAAAAAGTCCTGTCAACATATACTATTGAGGGAAAATCTGAGCTTTTCTAAACCCACCAATAATATGCAGTGCTGCAGAACGGCAAGTTTAAAATTCAAAATTAACACAGAATGGTGCCTTTTTGCTATTCATGTTAAACTTTTTTTACCTTAGTATAAAAAAAAATACAATATATAGAAACTTTAATGCTGTTTAAGTTGTGTTTTAAACACTTTGCAGCAACAAAAGGATGTACATTAAAGCCACTTCCTACAATTTCTGGATATCGCAGCACACAGACATACATATGGGTCAAACAACCTATGCACTGCAATTCAGCTGAAAGACCTCTCCATATGAAAGTTTTTTACCACGCTGAGAGTCGAATCCACGCTTGTTGTAATGGTTAGTCAGCAGAAACACAGTTAAAGAGTTTCTTGTAATTGCAGAGATGTGTCATTACTAACCAGTAAGTTCCGGCGCCCTGGGAGGTGAGATCCATCCCATCTGGGGAGGCACTTTCATCATCCATGATCTTACTGAGACCAAAGTCTGTTATCTTGATCTCGCCACTCACAGGGGTGTTCCCTGTCAGTAAGGAAGCTGCAATATGTATTATATTATATTTGGCATTTCTAACACAAATGTTTTTGTTCTTCTTTACTGTTGAATTGAATTTTTTTCTGAAATTATTTTCTTTTGTCTATGCTATATAACACAGTAGCAGTAATTATGGTGACTTTCAGTTATAATTAGTGGAGGGAAACCCCCTGACAATTTTTCCACCAGTGCACCACTGGTCTGATGGTCTCCACAATAAAAGTGTTTGCACAGATTTTAACCAATGTGGCAAAGCTGTGAATGGTTAACAAGTTGCCCACAAACATCCCTACTTCAGTGTCACTAGTGTTTCTATCTGACCAGCATTTAAATAAAGAAAGCTGGCTTCTTGTGTTTTCCCCTTACATTTTTCTGAGTTGCCTTGCTTGATCTTAGACTTAACACAATGAGGACTTCATGTTATCAAGTCTGTGGCCCCAAAGATAACACCATGCTGTCAGATCACAGCTGGGCACTCTGTAAGTTTATTATACAGTGATATCATAGGGGAAGAGGTCGTAAAACAATAAGTCAAACTTGATACATATTTGGGCTTGCTGCATTGCCATTGTTCAGTAACACTCTAATCCCCACTCCTTTCCTGATACCATGGCAGCCTAAGGCTGTAACCAGCTGGCTAGACCCACCCACCCCAACTACCTTCTACCAACTCTAACCAACACAAAAAGGTTCAAGATTAAAATTCAGATTAAACTCCAAAATCATGTAATAATTGTAAATAAAGTAAAATATCATACAATCAACTATGTCTTTAGTAAAACAATGAACTACTTACATCCACTGGCGTTTGGATGGCCAAGCAATATATTGCCTGAAAAATACAAAATGACAATATTAGCTGAAGATTGCTGAAGGTATTTAGAAAATCACAGAAAGTATTGCAACTCTACATTAACATTTCAAGTACAAGAGCTTGTTTTCCCTTTGACAATAAAGTTATATATATTTTTAGGGATGAAAATGATAATCATATAATAATCATAAAAACAAATAAACTGCAAAACAAGTTAATTCAGCTTAGGCAAATGTATTACCTAAATTGCACCTATTTATGGTTGATTCAACCTGAAGATCTTCTTGCATCCTCTTGGACACACAGTATTTTTTAGAGTCTTGGTTTGAAAAAACAACATTATTTTATTGTGTGCAATGTCAAAAACATTGCAACTTGCATTGTTCTCAAAAGAGAAATGCCACTGTCTACATCTAAGTCAAAACATTTGTCTTCATCAAAGGTTTTCTTGGATCAAAAACCAACTGGATAAGGTCTAATAGCTTAATTTTGCTGACATTCAAGTAAATGATTAAACTAAACCTAGTAAGTAAAAAACATAAACTACCTGATCATACTGATTTATAGGTGGTTTTATTTAAGAAAAAAAGGACATTTGAGAATTGTGATTGGATGGGATAAGCCGGCATTTTTGCTGATACTGTGCAGCGACATTTCTATCATTTTAGCACAGGGGCACTAATGAGGTGCCCAGGGACTGAATCCGGCTGTCCATGATACTGACACCGACGAGTCAGGCGTAATGCTGTCCCCTTAGCGTTAGGAGGGAAGCCATTACTACTAACTTTAAAGTTTTTGGTTTGACCGGGCCAGGGTTTGAACCCACGACCTCCCAATCCGCAAGCCGACGCTCTACCACCTTGAGAATTGGATTAAACGAGACCTAGAAGCAAGGCTAAAAATAAATCAATTACCTGGCTTTAAGTCATAATGAATCACAGGTGGCTTTATTTCATTGAGATATTTGAGGGCACTGACAGTCTGGCAGATGATGGAGCGCGCCTCTTTCTCCGGAATAAACTTGTTCTGCTTCAGGTAGAAGTCCAGGTCATTGCCTTCACAGAACTCCAACACTGTACAAAACCTGTCAAGCAGTCAGAAATGATAAATAAAAATCAGAAAAATACAAGAGATATTTAACAAGAGGTATTCAGAAACAATTCTGAAGTAGACTTTTCATTCCTATTCTTTCTTTTAACTGGGATAATATAAGGTTTGAGTGTGGATGCATGTAAAGGACCCTTGCAGATATGTTGTAGAATGTAGGAATAAAATTAAAAAAAATTAAAATAGTATCTACTTGTGATAACCAATGTCCCTATCAAGTTTAACAAATGCTTGCTCATTTTTTCTCTAGATTGTGATATTTGTTTACTGGGTTTATTGTCCCACCAACATTATTTGCAGATGGTGTCCATTGGAAGCAGATATAACACTGCCTTCACTGTGTATAGCATGCCTTGAACACCTGGTATGATACCACACCCAGTAACATCCTGACACTAAGCCAATCAGTTGTGGAATTACCCTTATATTTGCTTGTGCGTTAGCAAGGGAGCCATACCACTACCGTTTTTAACAACTTTGGTACGTCTCAGCCTTGGACCTCCCGAACCTGAAGCTGATGCACTACCAGGTCCAGAACAGACAGTGATAAGGTAACAAAATTGCATTAAAGTGATGATGACATTTTTTTTAGTCCAAGTGCCATAACTCCTTCAACTGCAGAAAAAGACAGCAAAACATCATACCATTTGGCATGCATCATTTTCCTACTATGATAAACCTGTTTACAATGTTTTATTCAACCATAGCACTACTGACTTATTGACGATAAAGTGTTAAGTCATCTTGTTTTTTTAATCACAAGGCCGTAACTACTTTCGTAGACAGTGAAACATCACAGCATTCACATAGAATCATTTTCCCTATTATTAGGCTCTTTCTACCAAGGACAATTCCAAATTAATTTCCATCTGCCTTCATTGATAAAATATTGAATAGGTTGAATAGGAAACAAGGTATGTTTAGGTTAGTTTGAAGTGAGCCTTCACATGGTTACAAAGGTATGCTCCGGACAAGCATCAAGGGGTAAGTCACAATTTCTATGTTTATGTTAATAGGAAAAAAGTTTTCTCTTCATTGAAAGTTTATAAGCACAAATGTAACACATATTTAAATTTAAGACTTATTTATCCAATAAATGTCATCACAGGAGGACTTCCTAATTGTACAATAGATTTTAGTGAAAGTTTGATGGTTTTTTTGTTTGTTTGTTTTTTATTTTTTGAAATACACTGCAGCGACCATTACAGCAACATCCAGCTTTTTGGTGGAGGAGACCCAAGACACATGTCTGGGTAGAACCACTAGCACACAGCTGGTCAGCTAGAAGACTTTCTTACATTAAGTCCTTCACCTAGGACTGGACTCGAACCCACATGGTGAGAGGCTAAGCAGTCAGAGGAATTACAAATCAGCGACTTTACCACTACAACACAGGCATACTCTTTTGGAAATTTGAAAAAATCTTTTTAACTTGCTCAACTTTCAAAATTTACTAATCAATTGTTGTAAAAGATTCATTTCAAACTTGTTGTCAAGATGGTCTTATCCAAAATTTAATACCAGATGAAGACACACAGAATTAGATCACTTACGAGTTATTGTCTATTTCAAACACATCATATAGCTTTACTATCCGTGGATGGTCCAAGCTTTTATGGATTTTATACTCTCTTAATGCATGCCTGAAACATATAAACAATATAAATTAAAACTGAAAAGAAAATGCTTGTTAGCCTTGTTTATTTAGCAGACTAAATTAATAAAACACATATTTTTACTATAAATAGTCATAAAATGGCAGTTATTACAACTGATATGGCTGTACATGTGCATAAATATCTTTCCAGCTTTGTTTACTGGGCTGAAAATCGAGAACCAGCCTAGTAAATTAAAACCAGAAAGTCAACAGCTAAATATTATGTCAACATTCAACAAAATGGCTTACAGAAAGGATTTAAAGCCTATTGTCTTTTTCCAGTCAATGTTTTGCCCTAGTAAATAAGGCCTTTGGGCATAAATAACTTCAGGGCTGTTATTTTACCAACTTCATAGCTTTTTTATATATTACCAACTTCATAGCTTTTTTATGTAACTCATTATGTTAAAAAGTAACATTAAAATAAGATTGTTGGAATTATAGTCTGCCGTACACAATTTCAGCTATTTGGGGATAGAGTCCACTTGAAACAGATATAGTGCTGCCTTTCTTGTGCATAATATGCCTTGAACACTTAGTCACTTAGCCCGACACCGAGCCAACCTGTTGTGAAACTACCCTTATATCTGCTAATGAATTAAGAAGGAAACTATAATATGACCACCATTTTTTTAACGATTTGGTATGTCGCACCCTGGGATGAAATCTCATGTCTGGAGCTGACACCCTACTGATTGCCCAGCCAGGTTAACTTTTAAATAAGAGCTAAAAAATGACTTACTTTATATAGTTAGCTTTTTTATCATCCTTCCATTCCCGATTCAACTGATGGATCTTGCAGGCTACATAACGCTGCTCCTTCAAGTCAAATCCCTGGCAAACAATAAAAATAACATAAGGATAACATAAAAACTGTCCACTGATAAGGAATATCCAGGAATAATCAGCAAAAATATTGTGCATGCCAGTGGCCCTGTCTGTTTTGTTGTTGTTGTTTTCCTATTACATCACACAGACAGAATAATTGTCATATCTTGGTGAGGTCCAGCTAATAATTGGTAGAGGAAGACCCCAGTCCTGTCTTGATAGAACTACTGGCATACTGCAGGTCAGCTGAAAGACTTCCCCAACATGAAAGTTCTGACCCCTGCCAGGACTTGAATCCGTGCAGTGTGCGGTTGAGATGTTACAAGCCGAAGAATCTTATTGCTTGCCATGGACGCTCCTGGACCCCTTCTAGCTCTCAATGAAAGGAATAATATGTCTAAACTAAAAACAAATTCTCCTAGTTTTATCATCACTGCCAAAAGCAAAACAACAACACTGTTAGTTACACTGGAGACACATTGCTGTCTACATCTTCAGGACTTGCTAGAGTAGTAAACATAAGTAAAGCTCCATGTGTAGTTTAAAATCCAAAGGTTTAATAACTTTTCATGAAAGATAGCCTTGTAGCTAACTTTAGTAGTGTATTTACTGTATACTGAGATGTACTGAGGCAACCTGATGATTAACCTGTTAAAAACTGCCGATTTGTGGAAGTTATTTAACCTTATCAACTAGAACCCCTGGATAGTCTGACATATGCAACCAAAAGCCTTTATGTACACTGTGTACACTCTGATGTAAAACTGATGTTTATGTTTGTTGCATTGGGATCACAAGACATGATTCAGGTAGTATAAAAGTTTAACGATTGTAAGACAACATTTACACTGCATCAGCAAACTATATATTCAAAGCCAAAAATTTAGCAAATCTGACACCTAATCTTGATCTATTTCACAATAATTGGGAAAAAATAGCATAAATATGAAAGCAACAGCTCCATAGCTTGCATGTGCTGCAGGTTTTGAGACAATGAAATGATCACCCAGCAAACACAATACAATCCTCCTAAAAATATAACTGTAAACAAATACCCCAACTTGCTCCTCGTTAAAAAATCTCTCTTATATCAACATCCGAAAATACCGTTAAAAGATATCTGTCTGCCACAAAGCAGATACACAGGTTCTCATGTACTAAAGATAGCTGTGAAGTTTCATTAAAACTGATGCCAAACTAGCAACAACAAAAAAGCCCAGACAAAATTGTGTCCCAGGATAGACAGGCAGATGGCAATCTAGCTCCCACTTACCTTGTGAACTTCACTGAACCCTCCCTTGCCGATGAGATTCAACAACAAGTAGCGCTCATTGAGGATTGGATTCTCTTTAAATCTGGAAAAACAGAAACCCGTCATCACCACAAGTGGAGATAAAAAGAATTATAAGACATACAACTAAGTTATTTAGTAATACGTTCAGGTTATCCAATATAAAGTTGCCCCAAAATATATATATATATATATATATATATTTTTTTTTTAGTAGATGTAACATAGAATCAATGCAAAAACCTTATCAATGAAGAAAATAAATATAAACATAATGTGGGGAATTTAAAACAACAAGCAAGCAAAATACCGTTTTGAACTCTTAACCTGATAAGCACAGTCATCTGACTTAGACAAAAACTGTATGTTCAGACAAGCTGGGATCTGGTTGATCACAATCTACACTATTTGCTACTAAGTCTCTAGCAATTAGTCCTTTTTATATTAGCTTGAATTGTTGGCTAATAACTAAGACTATGTATTGCTCATCAATAAATGTAGAGTGATAAAGTTAAACAACATAAACTTAAGTTGCAGCTTGCTTAATAATTCATAAGCATAGTATTAAAGTGTTCTGACAAGTTATAATCATATCCTGAGTAACCAGATGTTTCGATGAAGAGAGAAAATTATTATGACATATATTCATTATTTACATTCATTATTCTGACATATATTTAACAAAATATCCATGACTTGTCAATCAGTCCCTGCTGCGAGTAATGAAGCTATCATGTTAAGAAATTTCTAATGAGCACCAACAGTATAGAAATTTAAATAAAAATGAGGTTTTGTATTATCAATTTGTTGGGTAGAACATCCAACCACCATTCTTTTAGTCATCCCTTCACTGTTAACTTGATGCAGCTATAGTGCTGCCTTTACTGTGACAGCATGCAGGGAACACCTGACCTGATACACAGTTGCATCATTTGACTATCAGCTAACCAGACATGGATCTACCCCTATATTCTCAGCATATGTCATGGCCCTTCCTATACCATTTTTGTTTACATCAGTCTGCCAGGCCTGGGACTGACCAGAAAGAAGAATTGAGCCTAAGAGCCTAAAAGGAAAGTCATTTATTTGGAGTATTGTAAATACCCATGTATTTGTATTTTAGGTTACAACACACCAACACTTGATAGATCATATGGTGCTGATTACGATGTCCTTTTATGTAAATGAAGTAACAATTAGTTATAGCTAAATAACCATGACTGTGAAAGACAAACTGTCTACATTAAATTGCAGGACTGTATAAAAAAATCAAAATAAAAAGGTTGCAATTCAAAAAAAAGAAAGAAAAAGAGCTGTTATTGAATGTAAATTTAATCTCTACTACCCTGATATTCCCGTTAGTTACCGTTTTCTTGATCGGTTGACTGACCAAATAAATTACTCATATAAAGACATTACAACAGAAAGTAGAGTGCTTAAAATTTCTAATTTTGGTAGTGTATAAAATATTTAATTTTGGAAAGCAAGACCTATAAAGTCATATACCTGTCTGTGGTGTGGGTATAAAATGTATGTTACCTAGAGTTGTCCTCATTGTGGATGCGTTTCAGCTCCCGTATATGTAGGTTGCGTTCACGCTCCAATTTTTCAAGTTCAAGTTGTAAATCAATGTCCTCCTTCTTCAAGGCCGCTTGTCGGAGCTTCATGATCTCATCACGTTCATAAAACTCCCCTAGCGTCAACCTAGACCAATATCAACATGATGTGTATTATTTTACAAGGTTTTACATTAACAATAACGATTTATATTGTGTAGATTTACAAAAGAATGTGCCTGGCATAAACTTTATGGTTTTACAATTACTAGGTGCTTCACATAGAAAATGTGGTTTTCAAGTAAAAATTAAGTTATAAAAGTTCCAATTAATATTGTGGATCCCAAGAACTATGTGGTGTTACAGTAATTCTATTCTTCGTCATTTTCAATAAATACTGTGGTTCACATTGATCGTCTTTATCAAACATAGATGTGCCATTCAGTTTATATCAAACTCGGATAAAAAAAATTCCACACTTTGCATTTTTTTATGAATTCATCAGCAAAAGTTAATCATGTGCTTTGTCCTTAACAGTAATTTCAAAAGGCATAAAAAGGCTATACTCAGTAGGAAGTATGGTATAATTAACATTCTGCTGTTATGTAAAAAAAACTGCTTACATTTTTTCACTACCAGGCTTGAGGAAATTGTCTTTGGCAGTCTTTGATATTGATGTGGGTTTTCTCTTAAGCAACACTTTTCTCTGTTTCTCAATCTCTTCTCGTTCTAGCCCTATTCTTTCTTGTTGCCTGGAAATTAGAAAACAATACATTTAACAAAAGATCTGGAGTTTCACACCCTTAACATACAAGTCATTTAGTTATTTGAAAAACTAAGCAAAAAAAATCCACCTTTTTCTTTTTTAATACTTTGTAATAAGGTAAGAACATATCTTTCTTTCAAGCTTTGTAAATACAAAACTTTTCTACTGCATTTTAGTATTAATGTTGATTATGTATTATTTGTATAAAAATTGGCTGACGTTTTTGACATTTTCTAACTTTGGGGTCACATCAACACATTTTAACCTGATGAAGGTTTGTAAGGCATAAAAGCATTGATAAAATTCAGTCCTTCAGTTATGACCTTTTCTTTCTTATGAAAATCTTTTAACATTCTAACAATATCTAAAAAGCATAAGGGATGCTCATGGACATGTGTTAAGTCAATGCATATTGTAGTCACAGTATTGCAGGAAGTCGTTAGAACAAGCACATATTAAAGTACCAATAAAAAAATCCATAACAACATTTTCAAATACAGCTTAAGTCTAGAATAATCATTTGCAAAATGGTATTTATATTTTTCCATATACATATATAGGAAAATAATCTAAGACTACATATAACATCAAGCAAGACTGACTTGTATATAACATCTTTAAAAGAAATAACAATACCAATATTAACAAGATGACCTACTTCATGAGATCTGTGAATGCCCATCCATCGACCCAGTTCTCGACAAACGTTGCCCCCTGCCTCTGGGTTACAAACTGTCCAAGTCGTAACCGGTTCTCCATACTCTTCTGTCTCGTTGTCTTTTTCTCTAAACCACTCTGTAAAAGGTAAGTTACAAAACATCATCCTTTCTTACAACAGTATATGATGTAGAAAGCATAGGAAAAACAATTTCTCAGCACAATTGGTCATTTTGAACCTAGCAGGAAAAAGTAACAAGTGCATAAAGTAAATGTCATTACAATGCAGAGAAAACTCTATCTCTTACACTAGTGCATGTTTTTAAGTTGTTTTTTACTCCCTGTCCCTTTAAGAAGACAAAATGTCCACGCTAGTTCTTGTAATTTGGAAAATCGTTGTATAAACAACAATTTTAATACAGCTGAACTGTACACTGTACAAGTTGTACCTGTTATTGTCCATACAACCAAAGCACTTTCAGAATTAAAAATTATGTTAGGCATTATGTTTTAACCGAACAAAATTGAGCCTAGATCGGACTTGTATCTGATAAAGTCAGTAGCCTAAGCTTAAATTATGTAGCCACATGCTGTCGTTATTTCGAAATTTCAGCGATTTATTTGAACAGAGCACACCATGTATGTTGGATTTTCATCATTTTTTGGCATTTGAGAAAAAGTTGTAAAAAATAGAGGAATGTCATGAGATGAGACACAGTTTTTACAAATAAAAAATGAATTATACCTGTACTTATTTAAAAATCAGCAATGGCCAGAAAACATATAATTCTATATTTTTTCCTATTTAAATCTACTGGGTTGTAAAATATTAAATTCATTTACAGATATTGTTTGATTCATTTTTTGTTACATCACATCAACACAATTATGGTTATATTGGAGACTTTGAGCTAATTATTGGTGGAGGAAGACCCCAGAGTTATGCCTGGGCATAACCACTGGCACATCGCGGGATAGGGGGAAAACCTCCCCAACATGAAAGTTTTCGCCCCGACCGGGACTCGAACACACTCAGTGAGGGGCTGAGGAGTTAAAAGTCAGCGACTATAACCGCTTGGCCAAGGGCACCCCCCATTTATGGAAATCAATTCCATTGTCTGCATCACCAATTAGTGCAAAATTCTATATGATATATAGTATTTACTCTAAGAACCAGTTTTCCCTGTCCTTTTACAATATTCAGTTAAATACAAACAACCTTACAATGTCCTTGCCATCAAAAGTTACCCTGAAGCAACAGGAGCTTTGGCAAATCATGAAAAAAACATTAAATAAATTTTACATTCCAAAGTACATATGTATACATAGAATGTTTTTTATTTTTATTTTTTTTATGTAACCAGACCTGATAGCGCAATCAATAGAGCGTTGAGTCCAAACAAGAGAGGCCACAGGTTACAACATATCAAAGTTGTTAAAAATTGTCGGAAATAATAGCTTCTTTTCTAAAGTTCAATATAAAGGTAGTTCCATGACTGGTCCACCCAATGTCAGCATAATGCGACTAGGTTTGGCATCATGCCTGATGTTCACAGCGTGCTATACACAGTGAGGGCAGAACTGTATCTGCTTCAAGTGGACACTAACACTAGTTTGTTATCAATACTTATATATACATTTATATGTAAATGAAGAATTATACTCACACGTACCTTATCTATAAGTAAAGTCTTGTTGACATTTAAACATTTCTGCAGGTTTTCTTTGTGTTTCTCTATTAATTTCTGTTGTGCTGTTAACTGACGCCGCAATTCCTCATTTTGCTGGAACAAAATAGTAATAAAAACTTGAAATACATAAAAAAAGTTAAGCAGTTAAAGTGTTTTCTTTCAAAGTATATTAAAATACATATCAGATTTGATTCCTATATACATGCTACACTTTAAATTGACATGACGTTCTATGATTAAACCATATACACTATACAAGTTTTTCATGTTATCATTACATGGCACTGGTAAAAATATTGTCAAATTCAAGACGTCCAGTTATTGATGGAGGAAGACCCCAGACATGTCTGGGTAGGACTGCCTGTACATAACAGCTGAAAGACAGACCTCCCTACGTCAAAGTTCTCAATCAGTGTGCAAGTCTGACTGACATTACATTCTTAAATCAGGACTTGTCATTCTGAATTCTTTCATTGCAATGGATAAACAGTATGATAATCCTTTAATCACACATAACTTCCATGCTGGACTTGCCTCATAAAAAAGGCTTAAAACTACCCAGAGTAACCATATTATTATAATGGGTTATCAACACTTAGCCTGTAATGCAAAAATAACAAACAATACTCAAGGCAAATATTTATAGAGTAGACAGCAGAAGCTGTTATATTAGAATCTGTACAATTTGCTGCTTAGTCTACATCAAAACGTCTTGTTATCTATGTTATCATTGCAGACTTCACATAAAGACAGTGGATCAGGGAATGACTCCACCAGAATTTGGCAAAAATCTTGGTTGGTCCAGTAATAATTTTGTCTGGTCCAGTAGACTGTGTTAGCTTGCTGTACCCAAAAGGCCCAGTAAATTCAAATTTTATTCGTGAAGACTGCCTTTGTATTTAAAGTTATTTGTGTATAACCAAGTGTTTGTATTTAAAGTTATTTGTGTATAACTATGTGTTTAGTAAAGGTTTAGTATGGGTTATCAACAAATGTATGGGTTAACAAGAGTAGCAGGATAGAAAAAAACTGAGGTCAACAATGCATCCAGACATGCATCCCATTGTTCACTAACCCGTGACAATTCATCTATCTTCTGATCCTTCTCAGCATTATCATTGGTCACGCCGTTCTCCATGGCTTGTAGATGCATCAACGACAGGTCAGTCTGAAATAATAGTTGGAAATAGTTTAATGTAGATCTTAATAATAAAGAGAGAGACAAGAAAAACAAAACAACTCAACACTAAATGTTTAGCATGTTTCATTTTCATTATGTAGGCCAAACAACTTAACAGTAATGTTAAGTATGTTTCATTTTCATTATATAGGCCAAACAACTTAACAGTAATGTTAAGTATGTTTCATTTTCATTATATAGGCCAAACAACTTAACAGTAATGTTAAGCATGTTTCATTTTCATTATGTAGGCCAAACAACTTAACAGTAATGTTAAGTATGTTTCATTTTCATTATGTAGGCCAAACAACTTAACAGTAATGTTAAGTATGTTTCATTTTCATTATGTAGGCCAAACAACTTAACAGTAATGTTAAGTATGTTTCATTTTCATTATATAGGCCAAACAACTTAACAGTAATGTTAAGTATGTTTCATTTTCATTATAAAGGCCAAACAACCTAACAGTAATGTTAAGTATGTTTCATTTTCATTATATAGGCCAATATGGTTACCTAATGTCTTAAAGCCAATAAATAAAAACTTCATTATAAGGATGTAAACTTGCAGAATATCCACAAGTCACAAGTTATAGCAACTATTTTTTTAGATTATTTTTAGAATACATTGCAGAGACCATGATGATCATTACAGCAACATCATTCTTTTTTGGTGGAGGAAGACCCCAGACGCATGTCTAGGTAGAACCACCGGTGCACTACAAGTCAGCTGGAAGACCTTCTCACATTAAGTCCTTCGCCCCGAACGGAACTTGAACTCATACAGTGAGGGGCTAAGCAGTAAGGAGTTTCAAAACACCGACTCTACCACTACGCCACAGGCGCCCCATTACAAGTAAAAGCAGTTGAAATTGATATTTAATAGTTTATGATAATATAAAAAAGCTCAGGAATGCACATGGCAACCAATGAAAAAGGTCCTGTAGCTTTTTGGTGGACTTTTTGGGGTTCACTTTATTTTTTGTTAACCAAGCATAACGTTTTGACACCAGCAGCCATCAAACTTACCTGTAGACCTGCAGTCTTGGTAGATATATATGGAGGAATATGTGGATAGCCGGAAAGACTGTTGGAATTACTGCTCTGCGGTGAGGAGGCCATGTGAGACTGAAACACAAACATAAAAGCTCTGTCACATGTGAATAAAATTTAATGATGTTTAACCAACATTCAGCCTTTCAAAAGGTTAAAAGTGACTAGCTAAAGCAGATATAATGCTGTCTCAGCTATAGTAGATATGTGCTTACAGTAGATACAACACTGGTCTGTGGTGAGGAGGTCATGTGAGACTGACACACAAACACAAAAGCTCAGTCACATGTGAACCTAAGTGAATAACATACAATGATGTACAATCAACATTTAGCCTTTTAAAAGGTTGAAAATGAATTTAGTTTAAGCAGATAATTATAATGCTGCCTCAACTTTGATAGATGCTATTTGAAAACAGTAGATACAACACTGCCTAACCTACATCAGATATAATATCCACTTGAGGCAAATACAACCTAGGTAAAAAGTATAGAAATTAATTCCATAGTTATTTCTAAAATATTTAAGAAATCTGAATTTTTCAGACCAAACAAGTCTTCAATTTAAACAGCAAGAACCTCTACCAACATAATACACCTCATTATCTTTGTAATGTCAAGAATCTTGACATACATGGCTGTGAGGCTGTTGCTGGGGTCAATGTGACAGAAATAAACCAGAACTCTTCAGAGGCATGAGGTTGCTTTTTTTTCCCAAAAAAATGAGGATGAGGCCTAGGCTTAAATATAGGGAACATTTTGCAACATTTTATTAGGGGGAAAAGGGGGAAAAAATGTCTAACTTCTTCATTTGCTATCAGACATCTTACATGTTTCCTACAAGGCCATCTCTCTTATTTTCATTTTCTTGAATTCCTCCACTAGATTATCATAGTCCAGTTCACTCTTTTTGAAATTTATGGAAGAGAAGTGTCATTTTTAAAGGATAATGTATGCAATTTTCCGAGCGGAAGAAGCCCTTAAAGGGCCCCTTCTATATTAAGACAAAAAAACTGATAGGAGGTTGACATACATTGTTATATACTGTTGCTTTGACTATGATAACATGCCATGAACATGCGACATGATACCACACTACACTGGTTTATTTCTATAAATCCACCTACTTAAAATGAAACCTTTTGAGACAATGAAATCCAGTGCAGATTAACAACTGTACATGGTTTTTGTATAAATAAATAGAATCCACATTTAATAAATTGGACATATAATAAGCAGAATGTTAAGAAGGATTGAGGACCAAGACAGGAACAGTAGATCTCTATCAGCCTGTGCTGGTTACATATCATGTACCAGGTTTCACAGGATGTTGCATTTCTACACACTTTAAATGGTGGTTTATAGGTAGAGTATATCATATTTGCATCTAGTTTAAACCGGCTAGACATACTATCGAGAAAAATTGATATTAATGCAGAAATTATAAAAGTAAGAATTTTATATCTTGTATCAACTGGTCCAACTACAGCTAGACCAACTAGCTTTCTGACTTGCATTTAGTAATTGAACAATTTTTTATATAGAAAAAAGAGGGGGTGGAAGGAATGCATGTCAGGGCTATGGAGATGAGAGGGTGAAGTTGTAAATTTCATAGCAAAATTATTTGTGACAATCCTTTTTGTATTAAACAGTTGCTTTCAAGTCCTTGAGTTATAATAGGATTCTGTTTAATTTATTACTTAATTTAGGACCTGTGATTAGATTTCTAACTTTTAACATAAAGATTGTCATGAATATTGATCATCAGGAGACTTGTAATTAGTTACCAAATATAAGACCTTTGTGAATAGTTTTAACTTCTTCAACTTTAAAGTTGTCATGCAGACTTATCTGATTTATAGCCCACATTATGTAAAAGGAAAAAGAAGTGATTTTTTCACAAGAATAACAAAAATGACCCTTTCGTGTGTGTTTTTCCCCCAGAAAAAGCTTAATATGTATCACACTAACAAGTATAAGAAACAAGGACACAATCAGAATATTTTGCTCGCAGAAGGTGTGAATTGTGAATTGTGTTTATCCTCCATTGTGCTGACTGTCAGCTTGTGTCTGATCAATCATGAATGGGTGACTAGAGACCAGATCAATACTGCTAACATACTTGGAGCCAAGCAAGGATTTCCAGGAATATAAGCTTTAACTGCATGTCATAGACGCTCGGAGCAACAACCAAATAAGGTCTATAAGCAATGTACTATATTGCAGAGTTGTTATTCTGATGCAGATTGTAAAACACATGAATAGTCTTTGGTCCCTCATCATTCTGCATTTGTGAATTTACTTTTAACTACATCCATATGTATCCATATGTAACAAGATGTTTGTTTTGTTTGTCTTTGAAATAATTTGCAGTGACCAATTATGATCATTATAGCAACGTCTAGCTTTTTGATGGAGGAAGACCTCTAGAACCACTGGCGCACCACAAGTCAGCAGTCAAACCTTCCGACATTATGTCCTTCACCCCAAATGCAGTGAGAGGCTAAGCAGTCAGAGGAGTTACAAATCACCGACTCTATCACTTTGACACTGGTGCCTTGTCAAAATAAGATATATTGATGGACTAATAAGCAGTAAAAAAGAGTAGATGATGATCGGACAGGGATGTGATTTGCCAGTATTTTTGCCTATACTGAGCAGCGACATTTCTATTTTTGAGGTGCCCAGGGACTGAACCCGGCTGGTCCATTATACTGACACCAATGAGTCGTAATGCTGTCCCCTTAACCCTCAGCATTAGGAGGGAAGTCACTACCAACTTTAAAGTCTTTGATATGACCCGGCCTGACTGATCTGGATCAATACTATTTGCTCATGTATAATCAATTTTACTCTTATCAGGCTAGAAGTTAAAGGAGAGGCTAATAAAAATAGAGCAATGTGGGCAAGTTACTGCATCAGAAGGAAATAAATGTTGAGAGACAGACCTTGTTTCCTAAAAGAATGGCCTTGAGAATCACAGTAGCTTGCCAACATGCAGACAAATGGTATTAAATAAGCTTCCAACAGACAGAGACGACATCTAAAAAGGTCATATTTAATCATTTTAAAAAATAGACATATAAAATACATACATATATATATAATATATATATATATATATATATATATATATAAATATATATACATATATATATATATATATATATATATATATATATACATATATATAAACAGACACATAATTCATACCTGGGATGATCCAACAGGCAGAAATTGTGTTGTTTAATGATGTTTATAGCAAAAGATGCATACTTCACACTTGGGTTGATTAGGTTCCATTGTTACACAGATGAAATTTGAAGCAGACATGTGTTTTATGCCACTTATGTCAGTTTCAAAACCCACCAGAACAGAGTCAACAACTTTCTGTGCTATACATCATCCTTGTTTGCTGTGTCCATTATGAGTGTTAATCCCACAGATTTCCATATATAGACAACAATTATCAAGTGCTAATTCTTAGTGAATACAAGCAAGGACCAACACAAAAAGATTGGACATTAGGTCTAATGACATATTTATGCCCCTACACCCTCACCCTACGCCAGCTATTATAAAATAACAGGTGCTGGGTTTGAAAATTTCCCAAAAAGTCACTAGTCCTGTTAAACCAGTATGTTTCAATTTACAATTACAATTGCCCTCATCAAAATGCAACTCATCCGTATATTTTATATTATTAAATAAATAGCTTTTGTCTCTTGTTATTTAGCTTGACTATACAAAACTTTGATAAAACAAAATTTCAATGCTGTTATATTTCAACTGTGCAAAATACAGTAACAACACACCTGTTATTTTGCCCCATCAGAAAGGATTCCAACAAATCTGGCCTAATTCAAACCATTTTCTGTCTGACATTTCAAATTTAAAAGCTAGTAATATCTTCATTCGAAAAAGATACAAGAATGGCAAAGTGGACTTGGTGAACAGTCCACTGTTGTTGTTAATAGTGCAAATACTTTCTGTTTGCTTGAACAGGTATTCGTTTCAGCATACAGCTGTTGGCAGGGACTTCTTAACTTCTGATTTATAAATTAAACAGGATTCGGAAAAATAAACTGCTATTGCTGCTTTTTGTTTAGTTTTTTGTTACATTACACCCACACAATAATCGTCAAACAGGCAAGTCCAGCCAATTATTGATCGAGGAAGACCAGAGACTAATGTCTGGGGAGAACCACTGGTGCACCACAGGTTAGCTGGAAAACCTCAAGACATGAATGTTCTCACCGGGACTTGAACCGACACAGTTAGGTGCTGAGGAGTAACAAGTCGGCAACTCTAAATTGCTCAGCCATGGGTGCTCCCTAAAATAAACTGCTGACATAGGTGCTATCTACCAAATGATCATCCATCAACAAGTGTTCTGCCCTCATTACCACTTGCTACACAATATGTTCAATGCTTAGACATACTGCTGGAGACTGTGCTACAAATAGGGTAGATCCTTCTAAGTCTGAGAGCTGGCTGATAAAGACCTACAGTATTTGTCCAAGCCTAAGCCACTGTGTTCTTAAGAGTGTTAAGTTTAACTTTTCAAATCATGGGTGCTGAAATCTTTTCTAAAAAGCACCAGCAACAACATGACTTGTGCTAAAGGAGAATTATATTATCGTAACAACTGCTATTACTCTGGCACACAGCAAGGCAATGACTGCTAATAGTGCTGTTCTAATTTATCAACTAAGCCAACATCTTAGTTGATAGCCTTCATGAGTTGAAAAATAAACTGGGACATTCTAAATCATTTAAAAATCAATCAGAAAGTGACTTGCTTAAATTCAAAGGATACACTTTTCTGCAAATAACTGTCCAAGCCATTGATATAACAGACACTTCAATTCTAACACAGACTGCATTAAAATACATTTTCTATTGGCATGTGTACTACCATTAAAATGATATGGGCATCTACTACTGAGTTAAAGAAATAGCAAACATGCTGTTACAAGTTGTTCTTGTTGTTCTTTAAAAATTAAAAAGTTATGAATGATATTTAATTAAAACTAGTTATATGCCCAACTCCCAACTGAAAACACAGCACAAGTGTTTATTGGATACAACAGAATAAGCAGCAAGAGACCGTTAAGACCTGAGCCAATGTGGTTTATAACTTTGAAATTATATCAGATTAAACCAGGTTTCCTATATTAAAATAGCCCAAATAAATAGCTGTTTAATTAGATACAAAGATACAGACATTCATATACATGTCTTAATAAACGAATACTATTCTGCTATTTAGAATGTGTTAATACAGTATTAGTAAACAAAACTCTTTCACAAATAACTACAAACCCATATGCCATCGTGACTGGACCCTTCACAATGACACACAATTACACACAACACAATTACACACAATGACACACAATTACACACAATGACCATTTTTGACCAGATTGGGATTTATTTCAGCTCTTTTATTTTTCTTGTTTCCATCTTTACTTAACTCTGTCAAGTAAAATAAATTAATGTTATCGAACCTTTAGTTGCACGCTTGATTTCATTGTATTTTAAGACATAATTATTTACCTATCAATCACAAGACTAGCCTTCCAATTGGCCATTCCACCCATCAGAAAGCTTGCTCTACGTTATAGGTGTTACCGTAAAAACCCTAAGTCTTCGGCCACCCTAAGTCTTCGGCCACGGTCAATTTTTTTTTTAACCAATTATTTAAATGACCCTAAGTTTTCGGCCACTAAAATTCGGCAATTTTTTTTGTGACCCTAAGTTTTCAGCCACCATTTTCAACCATTAATTGACTGTTTTTTTACATCCAATAGAAACAGCATTACTAAATTCTAGCCACTCAATTCATCGAAAAAGAAGAATGTTTACTTTAAAAACGTTATACAAACGTTTGATTGGGTGACTTATAATTAAATTCAAATTAATTCAAAATCAATCGACTTAGACTTTAACATAATCAATCGCTGTAAGAAACAAACAACAAGGTGTGAAATGTTTATTGAATGATAAACAAAAGCATGTAAGAGTAGGTGTTAACAAACACAGTAGCCGCATATTAAACTTGTCCGATGTTTAACACTTTCGAGTCCGCAGTTTTATCCAGTTGAGAATATTTGATCTCGCCGTCGCATAAGACTAAATCAACCGGCATTCTATCAACATGCAATACAAAAATAAGGCTTATAATTTAGATTTATTCATATCTTGGGAAATACAGCAAGTTTCGTTACGCATTTGAATTCATAAACCACATGTATACTGTACCAATTTTCGGATAGTCGGCAAACGCGGACAAGTTTTCGGCCACTTTTTTCATAAATATTTTTTTGTAACCCTAAGTTTTTGGCCAATAAAAAAAATAATTATTTAAAGCTGGCCGAAGACTTAGGGTTTTTACGATATGTACTTTGGGTTTTAAGGCACACAGACAAATAACAGGTCATACCGCGCAGATTATTAGTGTTACATTAGAATCACCCTTCCAAAGCTTCAGGTAAGACTTGACAGTGGTTTTCTCTTCCATATTTAAAATCACTAGTAAGCTCTACAATTTGAAATAAACAAGATTAAAATACTACCAGAACACAATGAATATTCAAATTATCAAAAAACAAAAATAAAAAATAAATAATTATATCTGTGTGTAAAGCATCAGTAAAAATAAAAATTGGCTGTCTAATATAATTCACAATTTGTTTGATGTTGCAACTTTGTCATAATTAACATGACATCAAGACAACAAAATTCATAGTTTGACCCTTTAGCCATTTACAAAAAAGTTAAGAAAAAATTGCTGCTATAGAAAGAATAGTTATGGTAGTTTAAGGTAGACACATGTTCATGTTTGAACCATATCATAACTTACTAACCCACTTCCATGTAAGCCTTATAACGAACCAATCCTAGCTTCTTTCAATAATAACCCTTAACTAACTACATAAGTTAATAACCCAAATAATTCTTAAGGCATCTTCTTACATGGACATGCAACAGATGTCTAGACATATTGCTAGAGATTTAGAGGCAAATAGTGCAGATTCTGATCAGATATCTCCCAGCAGGGAGAATCTACACTTATTGCAAAAATCATACAAATACATGTTGAGCAAGCTAAGGGTTAAAATAAACATGTGAATAAAAGTTGAACTGAACAAAGGCTTCCAATGGTAATTTCAATTCAATATCCCTCTACTACAACCAAGGCTGAGGTTAAAAGCAAGAGAGAATGATGGAATGACACATAAGAAACTATGACACAGGTACACAGTACAAAAGGACATGCAGTGACATCAAATGTGTAGACAAGAAGAAATGATGTAATGTAGCAGACAAAATTTGAAAGTCCTGTCTGATCAAGTGATATTCCTACATATAGTAATTACTACATAATGATAATTCTAAATTGGTAAATAGCAATTTAAGTTTATATTAAATGTTGCAGGTGAAAATTTGAATCCTTTTACACCTGAGTTACTCAGATCAATATTTTTTTAAACTTTATTAGACTTCTATTGAAATGCCTACTTAACACAAGTGTCTGGATATGGCATAAATACCAATGACATAATAACAACTGCAACATTCACAAGGTCATTTTCGATATCTCTGTTGTACTTGCAAACATGTTTACCAATGATTCTTTTTGAACAGGTTTTTATTTACTTGAGGCTTTCTCTGTCTCCCCTGTTTACCTTGCAGTGTCCCATGTAAATGTTTAACAAGTTTTATAAAGTTATATTTTCCACACATATATATATATTATTTTTTACTTTGGATGTTTCTTCATCTTTGTTAACATATTATTTCCTATGTAGGTTCATGTTATGTGTAGGGAAGGCAACAGTAAATATCTTCCTATGTAGGTTCATGTTATGTGTAGGGAAGGCAACAGTAAACATCTTCCTATGTAGGTTCATGTTATGTGTAGGGAAGGCAACAGTAAACATCTTCCTATGTAGGTTCATGTTATGTGTAGGGAAGGCAACAGTTAACATCTTCCTATGTAGGTTCATGTTATGTGTAGGGAAGGCAACAGTAAACATCTTCCTATGTAGGTTCATGTTATATGTAGGGAAGGCAACAGTAAACATCTTTCTGTGAAGGTTCATGTCATTTGTGAGATAGCAACATTAAACACCTTCCCACTTGGGTTCATGTTATTTATAGGGAGGGCAATGGTCAACATTGTCCTTTGTAGGTAGGAATGTGCATTTCCAAAATTGTATCATGGTACAGATCAATATGTATTGGCTATTTTATGTACTGGAAAACTTTACATTATTCAGTGTATATCAAGGGAGGTTGTTTTTATTTTTTTAAGAAAGGTAATTTAATAATTTATTTTTATGATTAGAGATTGTTTTGTTTTTTTTTGCTGACTAAATAACTTACTAAATAGTAGATACAGTCTTGCAGACTGACCTGATGGTACATGTATGTTCTGGACAGTGTTTACATTGTTTACACTTGTTATTTCTTGTACCACAGACAGTTTTGTTAAGTACACAAAATAATGAGTCAGTTTGCAGCCTAGAAACTAGAAAATTATATAGACTAAATTGCCTATATGAATGACTGGCTATCTTCACATTGATTGACCTAATGCACTTTGTAGCAAATGTCTTATCCAGTCTACTGAAAATGCACATTTCAAAACCTCTGTTGTGATCATTGTTAAATAGAAACTGTATACACAATGTAGCAGTTACAACCTTGTGATACAGACACAGAGAACAGTATTCAATAAACCACAAAGATTTTTTTTGTCTATTTTGGTTTGAGACAGGAGCATAACGAGTGATGTAGGAAGCTCGATACAGTTTACAGACGATAATGTTTGATGTGTTTTTAAATGTGTAGATCCAACGCTATTCTTGATTGCAGTATTACATAAAGTACATCAGCTTCTGAATTGTCATAAGCTTATTGCTTTTTCTATATGTTACTAGAAAGTCCCACAAAATATTATTTTTTGCCACTTCATTTGGAATCAATTAGAATTAGATCACTGAATGCCACCATTTTGGTAAGGGAACCTGCTCATACCGGCTTGACAGTTTCGTACCAGTTTGTATCTTACTTAGCATTTTGAAACCGCTATTATGCGGTGCACGGATGTATCGTTACACCCCTACATGTAGGTTCATGTTATTTGTAGGAATGGCAACAGCAAACGTCTTCCCAAGTAGGTCAACTCATTACAAAATCAGATTTGGTTAACAGCTCATGTTTTTCTTTAAAGAATCTGTTTGCTAATGTCATGTTGTTTTTTTTCTATTTATAAGTGCCTGATGACCAAATTCACTACTTATATTGATTACTCCCATTATCTCCTACTAATCAGTTTATTGAACAAGTGAGGAAAAAGTGATTTATTGCGCAATTTGTTACAAAATAAAAGGATACCAAGGTGAACAGACACCGAGCAAGGATCATACATTCTACTTTGAACACAACACATAATTTCAACATCTATTGTTTTACCCAGTCATCTTCATCTCTCAATGTTTGAGGCAAGAGATGTACAATATTATGTTAGGCCCCATTAAACTAAATATAAAGTTTTCCATGCAATTAAATATTTTCTAAAGTTTGTATTTACAAATGAATAAGTTGCAATACCTTTATATGCTTAGAGATCATTGTTAACTTAAAAAAAGATCCTTGTGAATGTGGTGACTTGGAACGTACCCTAATTAAAACTTTGCCCTGTTGATTATTTTATACCTTTGTTTGCCTCAAGTTCTTTGTTTACATATACAGAACATAAGTCCTTGTTGAGATGGTGACTTGGTACCCTGATTACACCTTTGTTTGCCCTGTTGATTATTTTATACCTTTAGTTGTCTCATGTTCATCGTTTACTTACATAGAGTAAAAGTCCTTGTGGAGATGGTGACTTGGTACCCTGATGACTGTAGGACTGACTTCTACTGGGAGACTGACTTTGCTGCTGCAACAGAATACAAGACGGGTGTCTCTTGGTGCACCAAGGCTGGGCAGACTCTCTCTATACTGGGACTAGGCCAGTGAAGAAAGTATAGACCAGCCTTGCTTGGCTTAAAAACGACATCACAGACACATTTATGGTCATATTAGTGACGTCCAGCTATAACTGCCAAAGGGAAAGTCTTCTGATGAATGTCTGGGGAAATCTACCTGCACACCCCAGGACAGGTGGACCAATTCCCTACATACAAGGTCCAGACCAAAATGGACCTCAAACACAGAATGAAAGAGGCTGAGGAGCTAAGTCAAGACAGCCTGGTAAAACTAAAATTAACCATTGGTAAACTCATAAACTAGCCAGTGTGAGTTTCATTGGGGTTCTTTAATAGCTTTTCTGCATGCTTACATAATAACAAAGAACAAGGACTAATAAAAATATTTTTACTTTTTGGAAACTAGCTTGGCAGCTTTTCTCCAAATTGCTTCAATGTCACAATTTGTAAAAGAAGAAAACAAATCAAAAGTGAGGCTTGATAAAGCTGAAATTTTTTAACAGTTTATAATTTTTTATTCGTTTCAAATATCCCATATTAATTTATCCCAAATCCATATTATAAAGTGAAATTATATAGACAGCAGGTATAACAGACAGTTTTTATTTAATTAAAAATCCAGGTCCATTCATTTTCAAACAGCAAAGCCTGTTTATATACCAGTAGAAACTTGAGATTTTACTAAAAGCGATTTAATATTCTCCCATGTAGTCATTAAAGAAGTCTTTACTTAAATTTACTAGCAATACTTAGCATTACATGTTGTCAATAAAGATTAGAGGAAATCTGCCTCAGATCTGTGATAGAACCTTTAAGCTTAACATAATTATTAGTTAATAATATCAAATGCTCTCTCTCCCCATTACATTAACAATTAGAAGAATATTTCCTAACTTATTATATGTTAATTAAAGGTCCAATTATCACCTTCAGAAAATAGCAATGTTGAAAGAACAGGGTGAATTACTTATGATAGATTATCAATTAGTACTTAATTGCATTTAACCCCTCCCATACATTACCCCATTATGAAATATAAAGAAAATATGAAATTAATAAAACAAAAAGTTAAATCAATGGATACCATTTTTTCTAATTATTTATCTGTACATACTGAGTATGTCACAGATTTTCTTACATCCATCACATTGTAGAACTTATCTAATTTAATTTAAATGTTCCAAACATTCCTGCAAACTATATATTTATAATAAATAAGTCACAGTGGCAGCAGAAGGTATCTAAATGATAATTAAAAAAATAAATAAAAAAAATCTTGCTTTAAGTGAAATATTGTCAACAAGGTATCATTTAAGAGGAGCAGACTGTGGTAAGTCATGAATCATGAAAAGGAAAAAAAATATACAGTTAATAAAATTCATAAAAATTCATTAAGAGGTGTTAAGTTCATGTAAGAAAACAATCCAAGACTAGTAACTGCAATTGTTTTAATGCTATGAGCTTGAAAACTTCACAAGGGAGTATTCATCTATAACATTGGTAAAATCTGAATTCTGAAAGTTAATAACACCTTAATCCATGCAGCATTTTTATTAGCTTTCTTTAAAAGTAAATACTTTTTACAACAGAATAATAAAGGAAAAAAATAATATTAAGAACACGGCCATGTCTAGTGACTTCTAATTATCAGTAAATAATCATCAATTAAAGTCAGTCAGGCACCGACATGTGTATTTTCGTGGGGTTTCCCCCTCACACATATGAAAGATGAGTCGTGAATTATCCGAGGCATTACAATAGAGTAAAAGAGCTCATCATTATTTATTTGTTTTGTTACAACTTTGAAATACACAGCAGCACTCTGGGGTTAAACAACATACAGGATTGGACACAATCACATCAAGCCACTACAATCACCATGCACAGATACACAAACATCACTCACCTTAAAATACTCGTTGATCTTTTTACCGTTAGCCTCTGGTCGTGTCTTGCTTAAAACTGAAAAACAACAGGAAAGAAAAGATGTACAAATCTATCATGTAAGGAAGAACTGGAAAATACTATTTTAGTAAAATTAACTGAAACGAGAGCTGTATCCATAAGACTGGGATGTTGCCTTCTTTTTTTAAATATTCTAAGAAAAGACCAAGAACTCCACTACTATTATGCAAATATAAACAAAAAAATGAACTATATGTCTATTATGATATCATCTACATATAAACTAAGTATGAAAAAAATCAGTTTAATTCTTCAGAATTTATTGATCGTAACAAAAAAGTAAATATGAATTTAGCAAAAAAAAGGTCATTCCTCTGCAAAATTAAAGCGAAGAGTAACCAAAAATCAAACATGACCTATTTGTTTGTTTATTGGGTTTATCGTTCCACCAACAGTATTACAGTTATCTGGAAACGGTGTCCACATAAAGCAGATATAGTGCTGCCTTAACTGTGTAGAGCATGCTGTGAACACCTGGCATGATACCACACCCAGTCACATTATCCTGAAACCTGGCCAACCAGTCAAGGATCTACCCCTATATTTGCTTGAGCATTAGCAATTGAACTACCTTTCTTAACAACTTTGGTATGTTGCGGCCCAGGATCAAACCCGGAGCTGACACTCTCTGGATTATGCTACTAGGCCCAGTAACTTGACCTGTATTTCCATTTTGCATATAATAACCAAGAAAAGAGTAAACAAAAATCAAACTTGATGTGTATCTCCATTTTGCACCTATTTACCAAACATATAATGAATCAACCAACACCAAAAATTGACACTACAATGGCATGATAGGGCCACAGCTCCACTTATATCATGTAGTAACAGAAATCAAACTTGACCATTCAATGCCTCAAACCAATATACCAAATATGATTAAAGTATATTGTGCCCTTCAAAGGTCATTGATCAGAAATAAAAATATATATATATAATATGAATTAAAGATTTATAATTTCACAAAGCCAATTGTAATGGAAACTGTGGAGTTTTAATCTCGAATGCTTATATCCCAATTATGAATTAAATCAGCTAAGTCCTTCAAAGGTTGCTGATCTGAACAGCAAATTAAGATTTATGTATAGGAATTTATAATAAAGGAAAACTTAAATTTTTGTTAATATTAGTTATGCTATGGTCCTTTCTAAGCATATTTAAACAAACAAGGCAGCATCCAAGTCCTCTGGATACATCCAAAAGCATTAGAAATTAGCAAGTATTGTGAATAAGTATTGTGAATTTCCAATAAGAAATATTTAAAAGAACATAATTCTTCACGTGAGTATTCATTCTTACCTTCGTTATTACTATCACTGTTAGTGGGTTTTCTCTTTCTCTTTCTTTCTGAAGGTGTCCTCTTTTCTGGGGTATGAATCTAAAAATGCATACAAACTTATTGAAAACATTAAAGCAACAAAGTTCCTGTTTCTGTATTTATTATTTTTTTCCTAAATGAAAAACCATCTTTCATATTCACTATGAACTGTTACAAAAATAAGTTAAACCTAGTATTACATTTTCCTTCAAAATGGAAAAGGAAATAGTATTTAAGGCAGACAATGGACTAATGTAAACACTTTATTATGTCACTCTTTAGTATTACATAAATCTTTTTTATGGAGTGAACAGTAATTTCTGTCAGGTCAGTTTTTAATAAATACTGATATTGCTGACATGACATTTTCCCTGTCAGAGTAACTGACCTGGAAAATGGGACTTGATTTTTTTACTGTCAACATTTCACAACACATTTAAATATTATGAACAATATAACTTTTCTCTTAGGGACCTGCCAACTTCCCAGAGGTAAAACAGTATTGTGTTTTGTGTTTTTAAGATTCATCACAGCGACTCATTATGACCATTATTGTAACATCCAGATGTTTTGGTGAAGGAAAGCCCAGACATGTCTGGGTACCACCTGCGCAGTGCAGATCAGTTGGAGGACCTTTCCACATTAAGTCCTTCGCCCCGAACTGGACTCCAAATGCTGATTAACATTATGTGCATATCAGTTTTTATAGCGTCAATTCAATGACGTCAGCAGATTTTCTGCAACACACCACTGCCGAAAAGCAAAGTATAGCAGTATTTTGTAAAGGGAACTGAAGGAACGTGATAATGCATTGAATGCATGACCGTTAAACCCCTGCTCCCCACCCACTTACCATTATTATTGCATTTAAATGTCCCTATCTCCCAAACAAGACAGAATTCCTAGTTATCAACCAACTGGTAATCGGAGCAAAAGCAGTGTCTCAGCCAATATCTACTCAGCATTTATGGTAGTGAAACTGGTAGCAGAAGCATTAGTTAGGAGCAAATTAATTTATGCATAGACTGACAACACCAAATTTACACTTTCAACTTTTTGTTAATATAAATCTTGTTTAAATGATGTTTAAATTTTTTTACTTTGTCTAATGACACTCTACGTGGAGTTTTTGTTAAAGAATAGTTAATAATATGCATCATCGGGAATATGGCTGTCCGAATATATGTACACTTTTCAGTGATTTGTGGCAATACAATTTGACGAAGATTTTGGTAGTTGTCCACAGCTAAATTTTGATATAAATAATTAAAAATGGTATGCTCTGTACTGTAAATAACAATAGAGCAATATTTTCATTGATTTATTGAGACACATCATACATTGGTATTTTTCCAAACGCAGTTATGTTGTAGTATTAAATATTTAGTAGAACATTAATTTGCAGAAATCTACTATTTAATGTTTTACTTATTTGTAAGCAAACTGGCTCACAGTAATAGGCAAAAAATCAGTGATGTTATATTTTATCTTAAGCATCCAACTTGTCTTAAGCAGCCAATATATGCTGTTCTTTGGGTGGCTGCTTAATACAAGTTTGACTGTAATTTATAGTGAAGTATTTTCTCCATACACTGTTCATACTGCATTCAAGGTCCACACAAACAAAGCTACAACTGTTTTAACTTAAACAAATTGAAATATAATTAATATTACCATTTTTTTTTAAAAACATATATTTTTGTGTCAAAAACCTGAGACCTCTGCATTAACTTATTTACCAAACTACATAACATTACACAAAAGGTATAACACGATATTTTGGATATCAGTCATATTGTATTGATACGAATATCGTATCGATCATTTTGTTCGATACTCTGCCCAAAGGATGATAATGCTCGCAACATTTCCGATGGAAATGGACACATTTCCGATGAAAAAGAACACATACATAGATGGACTTGTCAGTTCAAAGGTTTAACTCTGTATGATGGGGAACATACAAAAGTACTACATAAGATCAAATCCACAGTGTGGAAGAAAATGTCATCTATCAATGACTTCCATATATAAAAAAAAGACTTAGAATTAGAGTATATCAAATGTCTAACTCACAATACATTAACAGGTGAAAAATGTGATCAATATTCTTGTGCTAATTGGCTAATTTTGAACAGCTGCATTGCCACATCCAGAGCAAGCACAACATGCGTTAATAATGGAAAATTCCATTGAGGCAATTTTCATATCAATAATCACCTGAAGTATTACCCATGACTAACAAAGACAGCTAAAATTACACCAAGTACTTGTTTCAGTGACAACTGTTTCATGTTTCTTATAGCCATTAATGAACTGCAGCATATAATTCTTTTAAATGTCAATACTATGGCTCTTAAATTATTTAGTGACAAAGCTCATGCTATAAGCTTGCTTGTTTAACATAAAAAGACATTTTATTATGATATCTTCCTATTGTAAACTTAGTGTTAAAGAAATTGTTGATTGCATTAAGTAAAAATAATTAAAAATCATGGTCAAAGTTCACCATACATGCTTCAGATGCAAAACATTAGTTTTAAAATCCCACTCAAAAAGTTAAGTAAGTTTATATCGGGTAACTGGTAGCTATCATTAGCAAAACATATAATATACTGTACATTTACTTTTCAAAGGTGTAAAATTTCTATGACAGCCATTTAAGAAACAAGAGCCATCTTTAGAGCCATCAAGCATACTCCACTTTTCTTAATGCTAGATATTGTAATAAATTTTTGTTTTTGGTTTCTTGTTACATCGCATGACACAATTATGGTCATATTAATGATGTTCATATAACTATTGGTGGAGGAATACTCCAGACTTATGCCTGGGTAGAACTATTGCACCTCAGGTGAGGTGAAAAACCTCCCCACATATAAAATACTAAGTCAAGAGGCATATACTGGGTATCTATCTGCGTTTTCGAAATGGATTCTGCTTTTGACAGTGAACAAGTGGACCAAAAAAAATGCTTTCTAACTAGGATCTAGCCTGCAGATGGACCTACCCAGGTAAGCACTGGGGATCTTTCAGAAATAAACAACAAACTGACTCAAGCCTTTTGGAAAATAATCTCCAAAACTCAAAAAGCAAAAAGAAATTCAGAAACGGTACTAAAACCAGTGTTCTTTTGACAGAGAAGATTTAAGACGACATAAATTATACTGAAATATATAAATGAACACATTTCTATCCGAACTGTTTGTACCCTATAATGTGTCTGGTTCCTCTAAAAGATAGTTCCCACAGCAGTGACGATTCCTTATCTTGGCAGCCATCTTTGATGGCAACATCAAGAGATTTTCAGATGAATTGTATTGAAGCGTAAATTTTATTTTCTTGTAATTTCTTCATTTGTGGTCCAATAATTAAAAGCTATACACCATTGGAAAGCTCTTAATATTAATTTTTTTTTTAAAATATTTTTGAAATTGACAAATGCACAAAAGATACACAGAAATAAATAAAACTTTCGGCTCATCCTTAAAACAAAATGAACAGTTTTTTTTTTTGTTGTTGTTTTTTTTTACCTTTTAAACTATCAAAATATAGTATTGATATTTAAAAAAACTTCATAAAAGAAGTTAAGTTTGATAAAAAAAAATCAGTAAAATAGGCTGAAAAATAAAAAACACAGTGGTGAGTTTAATACAGCACATATTTCTCAATTTCGGCCTTCAAAGATGGCTGCCGTAAACTGTCTTATCAGTGCCTATGACATCACATGGAAACCATCTATAGCTGGATGTCACGTAAATGATCCTTCTTGATTTAATGTGATGCATATGTTATAAAAACAAATCAGACCCCAATGTATCTCTTACCTCTTCTTCCCTATCTATGGAGCCTGCACTGAGGTTGCTGTTGTTATCGTTGGAGTACTGATGGCCTGACACGGCTCCACCTGGGGTGGCAGGCTGCATCGGAAGGTTTAGTGGCTGAAACTGTACATACAACATTCAATTGTTTAACGGTCAACCTTTTCTTTTACAACATAGGACAACGATTATTTGCAGCCTATTTTGAGCCATCTTCGTACCTATGACCTGAAAGATGTCTGCCAGTGCCAAGGTAAATTATTAGTTATTTTGCCATTACTTTATTTCTCTTGGTATATAAATCCAGTCACTTAAAAAAGTTTCAATGTGACAAATGAGCAGCCACTTGACTAAGTTTCATCAAATTAGAGAAATATTTTTTCATTAATTAACTCGTCATAAAATTCAATTCTCTAAATATTGGAAGTATTTCTTATGCCATATTGACTCTGTATTTCTACTCTTAAGCTGGTTATTCCCAATTGTTTTTAAGCCCATGATATGTCCTGAACTCATATCACCATAGTCCTTAAAGTCAGTAAAACATTTTCTATCTGTACATTTTATATCAGTAAAACAAATATTTTCAATATAATTTTGTTGTGATATTCACATCAAAGTTGACAGTTAAAGTAAAACAAGATGTTAAACAAGTATCTTACAATTCAGTGAAGACATTGTATCCTGAAATAAGGACTTGATGGACTCTCACTTACAGACTGTCTGACTATTTGGATCAAAACATTTTTACTAAAGACAACCAAATAACTTACTATTACCTGAACAGATCCTTCAAAATGCTGATTATTGGTGTCCTAAATCAATGAGAAAAATGAGGCATTACACCCCAATTGTCATCACAAAAATATATTTGCGATCTGAGCCACACTGCAGAGTTAGCGCATTTTAAACTAAAAAGGAGTCAGGTCACCACCACTTAGTTTTAAAACACATTATATCAACATCTTGGTACTGTTCTGAGATGTTGACGTCTATTCTAAGTCCATATTTATAGATTTGGAAAGAATAAACAGTGTACATAATTTTTGATGAGTCGTACACTTTTACAATGGAGTTAACACCTTTAAGGACGGTTGGTGAATACATGCACAAGATATATTTTGGTGGTGTTCATTACGCTGAGAAAAAGCAATAGTGGACGAGGTGATAAATATAGGACATATTGTCTCCCAAATCAAGTTAATACCCTTTATCTGCATTCCCCATTACTGACAGAATAGTAGAAACATGGCGGAGCTTACCCTTCCATAAAATCTTGCCTCCAACAACTCGTGCTTTCGTGGATCCAGAGTATCCAAATTTACATTATCCATTATATCTGTAACAAAGACACGTATATAAATTAAAAATATATTGATTATCAATTACTTCTTCTCATTTTATAAAGAGAACATCTACTGAGACGTTGTCACCTGTTAAGAGCTAAACCAGCAACAACAAAGGTACTAGGTAAATCATAATTTAGTATTGAGAGTAAGCAGTAATAACCTGTAGATGTATGGAATACACTACCCTGTGATAATATGATGAATCCCATAAGAAGAACTGGGCTTTTCTTAAAATTTGTTAATAATAAACTTTGTACCATATTTTAGAAGAACACTTCCTGTAACAGTTTCCTACCTACTTCATACAGACTTTTATTGTCTTACACCTGTGACAGCATCCACTGGTTATTTATTAACTTCAACCATTATTTGTGATTTGTTCCTCTAGAAGTGTGCAACAACAGCCAACTACTAACTGTTTTGATCAATAATTAATGGTTTTGTCTCAGCATTGAACTAATTATGAGAGCATGGGAAAATAAGACTAGGATACCAAGAGTCACTTTAGCCAAGGCCAGTAAACTTGACAAAATACTTCCAGTGGATCAGCTCAAGACAATTTCTATTTCTAATTATTTTGATACATGGTAAAACCTATTTGAAGTTTGCAGTTTTGCTTTGTTTTAAATACATCAATGATACAATTCTGTTAATTAAAGCAAGGTGATGGAGGAAGATCCTGGGCAAACATTTGGGAACACAACTAGGACTCCAAATGACAAGGGGCTAAGAAGTTTCAAGTTAATGCATCTAAAACTGACAAACAACAGACACCACACTTAAAATGCAGTTGGGCTTATTTCATTATTGTTGAAGAATATGTTAATTTAAAGCAGATACAGATCTTTTACATTTCTGATGGTATTCAGGATAGGAACATAATGATTTATAAACAGTGGTGTGGTTATGAACAGTATCAAAGCCGCTAAAAGTGGATCCCAAGCGAATATTACCAAGAACTTATTATTGTCTTTAAAATCATGCATTTGCATATATGAGGGTTAATGTATTGGGTCTTTCCATTTCAAGTCTGTACACTATAACAGACATTCAAGTAATTAGCCGAAACACAAAACACAAAACCTGCTTGCAATATCCTTATACAGATTGTCCTTATAAGAATCTATACTATAATTTTTAAATTTTGTGCTCTGACAGCCAATACCCTAACTCATGTTATAGCAGATAGTGTTGTTTATAAGGCTTGAAGAGAATGCAAGTTAACACTTAAATTGGCAAGGTACATGCATGTATTTTGGTAATTTTCTTAAAAAGAACCATTTTCTCAGCAAATAACTGTTGAAATTTAAGTCCTATACACTGTCTTGCAGACTGTTGAGGGTATCAAACAAACTATTAATAGGCAGTTATGAAAATTTGCACAACATGTTGAGAGATATAAGATTTAAGTAGTTAAAAAAAACACAGAATGAAAGGTGACAGTATTTCCAAGGATTTGCCCTTTTTTTCTAAATACACTACATCAACCAAATCATCATCCTTATAGAAACATTTGTCTATTATTGATGTAGATGGAATACAACAGATGCAGCGTAAGTAAGCTTTAAGAAAGACCACTGCACATAAAATTGTTCCGACGAGGGCTTAAACATACTTGATGAGGGGCCATGGAGTTAGGTTACAAGTCACAGACATTACCCACTCGACTACAGGCGCCCTAATCAAAAATGTTAGGAAAGACTATCTAGACCAAAACATGATCACCGAAACTCAAAATGCACTTAATGTGTGCTGCCAGTAAGTCTGTTTTAACACTTACAGACAGAAACAGTACAATTACTACACTTCGTAACAATAAACAAACATGTTGTGTACCTACCACAAGGCCTTCCCTTGTAAATGTCCTCACATCTACAACATAATCAGGTCGTGTTGACAGCCTGAAATGTATAATACAGACAATAAAATTATTAAATAGTTGATTTCTTAGGTTCTTTTTTTTTTAAAGTTTTTGATCTATAATCTTAAGTCAGTTTAATGTACCTAGGCAATGTATTTATATAAGTATGTCTTGATATCGTTTTTTTTTTTGCATGTTTAACTCCTACTAACTTAACTATCACAGTGTATCGATGAATGGAATCACAACATGATACAACAGTCAATCTCAATATTTTGATTCAGGTATTTTGGATTTTACAGCACAGATGATAGGTCATAGACGCCGACTTTGATAACTGGTCGACCAGTTGTGGAACTATCTGTTGAAATAATCATAAGCAAGGAAGCAAGACTACTACCATTCTTTATGACTGGTACGTTGTCGGCAAGGTTCAACTTTCAGTCTTCCTAGAACCAGCACTATACCTTCTGCACTAGTACGGCACAGATTCACTTTAACTTCTTTCTTCTCTATAATGGCATGTAGTAAGCAGGTAATGTGATACTATACCTAATCATTTTGTTCAGATACGGGATCATCCAATAATTATTACTGCCACAATTATTGTGAACAAATTAAGCATATGCAAACTACATTTATAATAAATACCTAGATATTGTCTTGTTTATTATTGTTGTTGTTATTTTACAACACATCTAACAATTAATGTCATATTGGCAATGGTGGTGGAAAGCCAGATCAATGTCTAAGTACAACCATTGGTTCACAACACATCAGCTGGAAGACTTGACATGAAAGTTCTCGCTTACACAAGACTCAAACTGCCGGGGCCGAGGAGTTACATGTCTGTAGCTCTAACCGCTTAGCTATTGGTATCCCTTCCTTGTCTAGGTTTAATCTCGAGCTAGTCCTAATTCAGTCAGCTCTACTGTACAACCCGCATGTCTTGGTAAAAATTCTAGGTGGATGCTGTCCGTATTTTTTCCCCTTAGGATCTTACACCACCACCTCCATATTTAGTAGCCGACACGAGGCTGGTAATCATTCCAACTTTCTCTGAAACAAATCCTTCAGTCTCTGAAAAAACTTATATGGACCCTTTTCTATTCCATAATTGAGTTATGTTCATGACACTTTGTGATGACCTGATAAAGGTTCAATTAACAGGCCCATGATCCTGAGCCGTGGACGATCTAACATCTCTAACTTAAGTCTTGCCACATGCTTGCAACACCACCTTCCACATGCAGAGATGTTTATTTATGGGCGTTTACCCCAACATTTTTTTTATATACGTAGACCGAGACAATGCTTTGCCAACAACACCATTACAATTATCACTGAGAACTGTTTAACAATAACAGGTGTAGCATAAAACCTGTTTAAAAAGTATGGTCAAGATAGAAACTATAACCTATATGGTGATTCAATGTAAATAGTCAATGAGTAATGAAATACATTAATAAACAACACCACAACATTGTTACAACAACTTTAAGTTAAAGCTAAGTAATTGCTCTAGGCAACTTAAAGTCTTATGTTGCGAACAATAATAAAAAATGTCTGCTTTCAAGCATTCCCTCAGCTGAAACAAGCAAGACAAAACATAATTGTAGGACTTATGAAAATAAAAACCAACACAAAATACCAAACTGATATCAAGCCACACAAAAAAATATCTACCATTCTGAATTACATACCATACATTATACCTGTCTCAAGCTTGACAGTAAGATCTTGCCAAGTTGAATTAGAGACTAATGAAAAAGTGAACACTTTGCATATCCAGTAGATTACACAATCTATGCTAAAGGCAATTGGACGTCACAAATGTCCATGTATACCATCCTGTGTCTAGCCTAGTTAAAGTTGTAAAGGTCAACACTTACCCAAGACCAAAATAACTATGAAATAAGATGATGAATACTGCATATATCTACGTAACAACAAAATTATAATGGTGGACACGGTATAGTGTCAAGGTCAGAGCATGTTGTAGGATGCAATGGACTCGAAATATAACAATGAAAGTGCACTAATCCGACACCTGGTCAGGACCAAATCGTCCCTTATATAGGAAAATTTCCACAGAAATGAAGCAGAAATCGTAATTAATACACAAAGAAAAATGACAAAATACCTTACAACAAAGTGAAATCGACCTTCCTCGATGCAATCCCGTCGCAAATATCCCAAAAGCCTTTAGAGATATGCCCAAAAATGACCCGTGATTTGGAAGATGTTTTTCCATGAGTGAAAAAAACATGGCGGGTCATAGAAGATTTGCATAAACAAAACGATAAAAATATCGATATTTACCTTTCACATTCTTGTTGTCAACCATCCATCTAAAGGATTAATCTTTCGTAATGCGATGTGCAAAAGCTCATAACCTATTTGGTCCAAAATGGCGACGTAATTAGCACTCAAAAATGGTCAGTTTTCTCTTCACTCGTTGTTGATGCTTCGGAGTGACGTCACGCATGCTCTGTGCACACAGCGCGCGATGTGTCGGAATCACCCCTTTAATTGCACGTAATCGGTCAAAATATCGACAAAACTCACATTTAAACTTTTTAAGACTTTATATCTTGATATTTTAAAGATGGCCAAAAGGGTTTAATAAAAGTATTTTAGTTAATAAATATTGGTGTTGAAACCATGCGGAAGCATTCGGACTTGTACATAGACATCAAAGCTCTTCCCGCCCAATCGCTACGTTGAGATGTTTGATTACGAATACACACAATGCTAACCTTAGCGTTTTATTTGATAGGCCCAGTGTGTTGATAATAAGGCCTTCACGCTCGTGTAGCAGGAAATAGAAAGGACAAAAGCGGCCTGGATGAGGTAGAAGGAATGCTGGGAGTGCAGGGCCCATCGTTATACTATTGATTGTCAACTAGTGTTGACTTGGCATTATATTATTTACACACCAACAAAGGCTTCGTTGGAGTTAGCAACTTTGAGTATTTTTAAGGAGCACTATATATGCCGATACAAGCAGACTAGGGGTCATCGTGTTTGTCTTTACTGTGAGGCAGGCGTACATGGTTTAATATTGAGAAGATAAAGGAATGGTCACTGGGGTGAATGTAAGTCGTCGTATAAATGTCCGTCTATAAATACACTACACTAGAACACCAAACTTAGATTCATATAGATCCTCCCACTTGTGTATCTATATTACAAGTATAGATCTTTTGGGGATCCATACGTTTACAGCTGTAATGTTAAACCGTGAATACTTTATCCATAGATCGAAGTGAAAATCTAAGCACCACAAAATATTCTTGTAAAGACGTAGGCTATTTCAGAGTCTTCTGGTATTCGAACATATTCAAAAAGTTCAAATCCTATAGAACATCTTATCTTTTATATTATATAGTAACGAATGATAAGTGACCTAACTCGATATCTACCTAGATGACATTTTAAATATGACATACAGCGAATGCCAATAAGAAAACGGAAATGAAGATGTACACCTTACAGATGTTACAAAAGAAATCTGATTTCTGAAACAGGGAGACATGGCATTGGCACGAAACGTCGACATGGACCAACGTGGTTCCGGTGCTATAATAGAACCTCCGCATGTTAGCTAAATGCGGATATGTGGGGAAAAAAGTGGAACGAATCAAATATAAACTCAATAATTTTTTCAACATTTGGTCCATATAAGACCTATAAACAGCGATTTCTGAATTTACATGTATGACAACTTAAGTTCTAACTAGGTTTCGAGCTTTGTAGCTTATTTACAATATTTTAATATTTTTGTATACTAAAATCATAATAATATCATATGCACTTGCTATGACAGGATAAGAAATGCTCATTTAAATAATTGTATTCATAGACGGTGACGTCACTAGATTTAAGTCACCTCTCTACATTGACGCCTTACATTAGCCGAATTTGGGGCGTTATTCTTCCGTATTATAAACTAGTTTCGTGCAATAATACTTTATTTAAAGCATTTATAAAATCATGTAACGTTTGTAATGTACACACAGACATCACTCTGTTTGAATAAAACGTTTTATTTGTATCAATATTTGAAAGTAGTCAGCACCATATATTAAGGCATAACTTAATTAGTACATGAAACTTACATATCAATTATATATATTATATTATTTATATTATTTATATTATTTATTTATTTATTTATTTATTTATTTATTTATTTATTTATTTATTTATTCAGTCAGTCAGTCATTCATTCTTTCATTTATTTATTTATTTATTTATTTTACATACAAAAACGTGTATTTTTATTTAATTCTGACAATGAAAATGTTTACAAAAGGCTACAATGGAAACAAGAGTTTGTTCTTTTTTGTATAATCCTTGGAAATTGAATGTATGTCATGGTTTACTTTATTATTTTGCTTTACGGAACAAGTGTGTACATCTATCTGTATTGACCACGATGTTAATTATTATTGATGTGAATAATTATACGATTCCATATTGGCAAATAAAATCTTTTTATCTAATTATGTACAGTAATCATTATACAGTTTACAGTTTATTACAGTGTATTGTTACCCTCAACACATAGATATATCATATATGGTATATGTGACATGAGGTACTAGGTAAATAATAACCAAATACATAAGATTTGTGAAATTACTATCGGTCCACGTATTGGTCATAAAGCTGCATTTTGGGCCTGTGACATGTATTTGCAAAGAAATTTTTTTGTAAATATGTGTTTTGTGTTGTAATGATGCAGAAAGCTAAAGACACGGATGTATAATAACTTAACAACACGCATGCTAATTGGTTGAATGGCTCACCAAGTGTTGTAGACTTTTGACCGCTCGCGGTGATACCAACTAATGGCAATGTACAATTTATCATAAAAACCGTGTCGCTTATCTATTTGAAAACACGTGTATATTTTCCTCTTTTTGCTACTTCCGCATTCAGTATGTTTAAAATATAACAAGGCAGTTTTTACTAACTTCATGTCATATATGGCCGTATTTTAAAATCGTAGTATACATCAATAAAGTGCTCGTGTCTCTAAATAATAATAAATCAGCTACTATCTTTTTATTTGATGCCAGTTTATATAGAAATACTTCACGATAATTCTCGAATTCTAAGTTTAATTAAAAGTCCATGGGCCGTGTCTTATTGAAAGTCCGAAGAGCATATGCTAAATGCAATATTGAATTTGGCCATAGAAGAAAATGCAAAGTTAGGAACAAAATCTCTCTTAAGACTTTTTTCTTTCTGTGGAAAGCTTTATTATATCGGAGTTTGGGCGGTTGCTCCATCTGCATACTTTATGTTTCGTATAATAATTTTCTTGTACTAGTATACATGTATGTATATATTGGAAATGGACTCTATTGGATTTGCAAGAAAAAACGACTGTTGGTGAATAAGCCGATTTTAAATTGGCTTCTTTTATATGGTAACGAAAGTATGATGCAATAATATCTATAACAGATAATAAAGATGACAAGAAATTAAAATGCCATAAAAATAGGTGATAATTAAATGTCCGAACTCAACGACAAAATAGCTGATGTATATTTTTTTTCTCTAATCTCTAATAGGACTTGTTGTTGTCCTAACATAGAGACACAAGTAAGTTAAAACGGATTTTGTTTTGAGGTTTTAAGTTTAATAGTATCATGTTTAATCAGTTGCTTCACCATCATAGCTGGTCCCAAAATGTACCGTCATGGCTCCAATTTACGTATTAGTTAATTTTACTGGAATACTTTGCTGATGTTATTTTTACCCAATGACGTGGTTTAGAAAAAAACAACAACAGCTACTGTTGCTTTCGGTAATTTCCACTTAGTTCCAGTTTTCTCCGAAACACATCGAAGCATTCCGGAAGATAGGATTGTCCAATGAGTTCTCGACGGTTAAGACTTATTTGGGAAGCTGCCAATTATGACTGACATGTTTGCCGATTGAATATACATGTATGACCGTATTTAACGCAAACGTTTACAAAGGTACATGTCGCATTGTTACATGTCAGCTGTGAGCATGCCAGCACAACATTGCTACTGATAAAAAGTTAGGGTTTGAAAGAGATATGAATCAAAATGGCGTATTTTTATTTGCCAATACCTATTGAAAAAATATTAATTATCTTTTTAATTGTCACACTTAGCATGGTTATCTTGAGCCCAGCGACTTTCTTTAGTCGTGAATACTGAACAAAAGCAGTCATTTAAATGGGTTAAGAATGTTAGCAATTTATAACATATTTCGGTAGGCTTTGGTCCAACACATCAAATAACACGTAAATGACGTCAAATACTTTTATTGCAAGTTATTGTTAACGTCAGATTTGTTTTCGTGAAGAGGAAAGGGCATAGACGTTTCAATATTTCATAAAAGATACATTTTTGTCAGAGTTTGAAAATAAGAAAAACAAATGTTCATAAGTTAACAACCGGCAGGTGAATTGTGTAAAAGTTTTTAATTAAGACATACCGTACAACAACAGTCATAATTTCAAATGCTGCATATAAGTTCATGCAGATCAACATTGCACAGGCAAAGCTATGAAGATACTATTGACACTAGTTTGTAGACTAATATAATATAAGAAAGAACTACTCCGAAAACTCAACCTGAACACCAACTGGCATAGATTGTACGTTTGAAAGACCGAGAAGGTTGTTTATCAGGTCATTTCCTAGTCTCCGTATGTATATCGAGGTATATCATACTGTTTCATATATATATACTTACGGCGGTATTCGCAATACATATATTACAACAGGTAAGGCACGTACATATCGACATGTATATAAACACAAGTAATTGAACGAGAAGACTATGCTCATGGTGTGTAACCCGTACATGAATATGCTACAGCATTGTCACGTACAACAACACAATAATTATTTTTAGATCGAAAGTGCAAGCGAAAATATGCCGCAGTGCCAATGCGTAACTATATATACGCTGGTTAATAAAGACTGAACATAAACCTTTGTGAAGGCATGTCCTTGTTGATCGCCTTATAAGGGAGCAGACGATGCAACATTCTTGTGGTAGCTCCGGAAGTTAGGTCTGATATTCAAGCATACAGAAGCTTTAAACGAGAAAGAATACATGTAAAGAAACTATAATACGAAGTTACATGATGTTTTGTTGTTGTTGTTGTGTGTATTTGTTTGTTGTTGCTTTGTTGCTGTTGTTTTTGTCTGCCCTTTGTACCTCGCACAGACACAACTATGGTCATATTAGCGACGTCCAGCTATGTATCGATGGAGAAAGGCCACCAGACTTTTGACTGGGTAGAACCACCGGCACACTGCAGGTAAGCAGGAAAACATACCCACGTGAAAGTTCTCGCTCTGAACGGGACTCGAACCCACATGGTGATTGGCTGAGTAATTACAAGTCAGCGACTATAACCGCTAAGCCACGGGCGCCCCTAAGTTACATGATACAAGCTAGATAATTTAAACGATTTTTTGTTTAGTTAACAGCATATATTAATAACATTTTTCTCACATCTTGGCACTATTTTAAATGAATGATTTTCGTACCTGTGTGTTAGTTTGTGCGAATTAAAATATATAAAGGTTGCCTTCTTAGGTAGGCTACTTCGTAGATATAACATAGAACAGCAAGCATACGTTTTTGCAAATACAATTGAAATATAAAAATTATTGTAGTATATTATTGTATATATGTCACAGTTTGTATCCTGTGAAGTATAGTTTGCAAAAATATGTGTGTATATGAGAGTATGATATAGTGTCTGTATTGCATGTATGTTACAGACTTACTTTCCAACCTATCTCTTTAACCTACTTTTCAACCTATCTCTTTAACTTATTTTTCAAACTATCCCTTTAAATACTAATACGTCATCATGAATATGCATGGCACTAATGCTAACCATAAGCCACTGTGCTGGGGTCTCACCTGTGCGCAAGGGCAGTACCGACTTGACTATAGCCATGTCTAGTGCCATACATTACGTTATTTCTAAATAAATTAGTTAACCACCGTCTGCGTCCATTTCAGTGACAACACATAAATACCCAGAGGACCAAATGTCCAAATTAAGGACGCAGAAAGAGCGCCCCCCCCCCCCCAAATGATAACAAATCAGAATCCATGTTTGGACAATTTCATGCCCATTCCGAGAAGTTGTCTTTAGAGTGGTTTCTGTTTGGCAGTCTCAAGCGGATAGGACGGACCTTGTTGTTTAGCGACTGGAATACAACTACAAATGCCTCATTTTAAACTCGAACCAGCGTCTCCGGGAAAGATATCTATGGGTTGCTAACAAGTCTGCAATCAAACAGATTCGAGAAGATTGTTGCTAGTTATTAGTGTCTCTCTTACAATGTCGGCTTAAGACATTAATAGGAAAATATTCAAGTCGTATGAGTAGTGCAACATATTTTTTATGTAAAAACAAACAAACAACAACTACAGCAGGTACAGGACAAAGGTATTATCGTGCCAATCAAATGTAAATGTTACAACAAGACAAGTAAGAGATATTTGATAAAATAGAAAAAAACCCAAACAGCTACCTCCTTGGCACGGTCAGTCGGCAAAATGGCTGGCTGGGGTGCTTAAACCGGGTTTACAGAGCTATAACCTCGCTCTTCCTGAGGCCGTCTCCAGATAACTGAAATACTGTTGGTGGGACGATAAACCCAAAAAACAAAACAAACAAACATCTTCCTGAGGACTTTCCACAATGCAAGCAATGAATAGAAATCAGTTCTATTTGAATAAAGAGGCAAGCGTAACGAACGACAACACTTCGAGGGAGTTTGAAATATTTTTTGTTTATCACTGTATTCAATCGTAATGAATCCACTAATTATGCTCACGAAATGTCAAAGTATTTACTTAAAATTCACTCTGTTAATAGTAGGGGTTACCATGAAAAAGATAGAATAATAGCAATTTTGTTTAATAAGGACAATAATTATGTAACTCCATGCGTCTTTGATGTTAAAAGAGCACATTAGTTGTAAAGTTTCACTGAAATTTATCATTAAATAACGGTAATACAAGCCATCTTTTCAATTCCCCTTCATTTGGTAAACAGGTGTCAACTAATCGAACCGCTAGAATATATGCTTTACCAAGTCAAAGGCCCTGTCTTGTATGCGGTTTCTACATGTTAGATACGTTCTCCCGCTTCTTTTGAGGATACTTTGGTAATATATGTGAGATAAACAAGGAACTGAACAAATGAATATGAGCCAAATGTTGTTTGTGTTAGCAATGGAAACAAAGTCACTGGTTTACACAGGATGCTGCCGACCAAATATTATAAGACCATTCCTTTTACCGGCGCCAAAGAAAGTAGGTCTAGGTATTTCAATGATTTGATGGAATAAGAAGGCAGAGCTAATCTCTTAATCTCTCGTAGCAGAACGAAGTCGTCAAATGCTTACGTCAGTATTTTCAGCCTATTTAAACAAGATGAACATTGGTTAAATAAAGTGTGACATTATAGCTATGCACCCGAACCAGAACGCGCAAAATCAATTTCAGTTCTCGACCGGTAACCTGTCAATGTGTCAACGTCAGACTGAACGACCAGTCTGCGCGAAATCGCTCACATGATCATGGGTACGGACTATTTTCCAAGATGGATGATTATTAAAGTTCAAACCAACGACGGTAATAACTATATGAACAATAAACATTTTACGTTTGTAAATATACAATTGTATATTCTGTAAAAACAAAATACGATTATATCTTTCATATTTATACATGAAGCTATTTTCAATTGCGGAAGCACAAATACCCTAAGTCGACTAATTGTGAAGTGTCACAGTAAAGCGTGACTAAAACCTAGTGGCGTTATGTTTAAAATGTTAAAGACCGAGTATCGAATTTTCTGTGGATAAGTCAATACTTGAAAATAGGAGTGGACGCATGCATTCGTTGCTACTAATATAATTCCTGACTACAAAACACAAGTTTACTTCCTTCACTGGTTAAAACTGTTTTTCCGATTGTTTACAAAATAACAAAGGGAATCACCGCGGCTATTTTTACCGCGGCTCAATGACGCGTCAAAAGGTCACGTGACTTTTACTTTACAGATAAACAACAAAATCGCTGACACTAGTGGCAGTCCGAGGAAGGTTTGTACTAACAATTCAGTAACAAGAAAGAGCCAGGATGTGAGAAATCCAAGGCGCCGTAGAGAGCATGCGCTTTAAACAATGAGATGACCATCCTGGAACTTAACACTCTCTTACTCTGTTGATAAAATTAACGACATAAAACATATAACAATAAGGAACCATAACTCTGATGGGAAGTGGAGAATTTTTGCTATTTTGTTTGTTTTCCTTGTTCTCTGCTACATCTGTTTGTGCATTACTAACATCGGTATACTCGGTTTCTTTTGTTAAACAAAACTTCGCCTAACGGCTACGTTTTATACTACTTTTGATAATTGCAAACTACACTTTGTTGTTGCAAGCTACCCTATAAAAGAAACGGAGCACTTGGTTCTTTTCTCTGAAAAGTGTCTCACGGAAATTCTCCGACCAATCGGAACTCCTTGGGTAATTCCGTCCTCGGGACAATCATCCCTCGGATGTATCTGGTGCAATAATACTTAATGAAATCACGATCGTTGTGTTCGCCGGAAGTCGGAAGAAGCATATGCCTAAGTAGTTCCCGCCAAACATAAACACTGCTATCCTTTGACAGCTGCGTGTCTGCTGCGCTAAGTAATTGAAATCGTATGATTTAAATTTAAAGCCGCCACAAATTGAGATTTTACTGGCATCGTACTGTAGTGAGCTGTCACCCGAGCTGCCATCTTTGTTTTGACGTCTGTCTCAAAGTCCCATTTAGATAAATGGCCGAGGTGATCCGACTACTTACATACATCCGAGAGATGATTCGTAAATTATCCGAGGTGTTCTGATTGATCTCCGACATCCATTCGGAACACCTCGACCATTTCTATATTTTTTTCGCCAGAGAAAGGGCGATGTGTATCGAGTGCTCCAACATCGTGTTATTGACTGCTACATTATCGTCCCCATAAAAAAGATGCATTCCATAAGAGGCACTGCTCTCAAGAGCGGCGCCAATTGAGGCAAGAGCGGTGCCAATGATCGTCACGTGACGTTCTCGATACGCTTTGCACAGAATAAACTTTTATAACAGTTTAAATGCATTTATGACATGTATTTTGTCGGCGCCGTATGACCTATCAAGTGTCTGTGTGCCGTAAAAGACTGAATGCAAATTAAACCCATACAAATGTTTTCTATCATTGTTACGTGTATTTCCAAGGTTAAATTGATTGACTTTAACTTTGTGTTTGAATTCACGCAAATTACCAAAAAGGAAGGTTTTTGATCATTGAGTTTTTTGCTGTTATGTTAAAAACCTCAATACATTAAGTGAATTAAAAAAATAAATTATTTTAAGAAAGACAACTCTAACATTCCAACCGTCGGATGCTTGTTGGAATTGGCTCCCCTGCATAAAGAACAGGAAACACATTTCTAAAAGTAGCCAATTATTGTTAAAGGCACTCTTTAGAAAATCGGTAGAAATGATAATACTTCTGTATAATTATTTTATAAAATGATTATTATAAAAGTTTGGATACGTTTTAAGTACAATGAAGAATGTTTATATCAATATTGATATCAGGACATTATATATAACAATGTGTACATAGTTGTATGCTTTATTTTACTTCAAGTTAAATATTTTCTGAGAATCCCTTCTTTACTTTGAAAACAGTGTTATATAATTTAATAAAGGGTGTCAAAATACCCATTAAGGAACTTTAGATATCGTATGATTGTTCTGTAATTGAAGACCAGTAGGGACATTTTGTTATTAAGTTGGGTGGTTTATTACCTAATTGAGGTCGTCTGAGCCAAACCAATGAAGTAACATGCAAAACCCATTTTTCTTTCTTGCTTCTAAAAATGAGAACTTTTCAGGCCAATTTTAGATAAGGAAAGTAAATTGAAAATATCCAAACCTTTAAATACAACCGGGTGGTGAATTTTGTTAAAAATTTGAAAACCTGTGTCTTTCAAGTTTATGCAATACAACAATTAATTTTTTTTAAATTAAATTGTTTATTAATTTTCCTCTACCTTAAGTTGTCTATCATTGCTCATACCAAAGCTTCAATTACAGCCAACCGTGGCGGGCAGTGGTGGCCTTGTCGTTCGATTACATGCCATAACGTCACAAAAACAACAACAGCTGCCATACTAAGAATTATAATAACAGGTAATGATGTAGCACCATGTTAAACTGCAATCTAATTCATTCTGATTTTCCCCAGATTGAATAATAACCGAAATACAATGCACGAAAGCTCCGCATTTTACTTGTAAATATATAAGTTGGAGCTAGGGCGGCAATTAATGTAAATAAAAAACCCTTTTTTCTTTCTTAAACAACTTAATATATTTCAAGACATTTCTCAAGAAGTTTGATCATTGATCAAGTTACACATTGATAACAAATTTTAACGTTTAAGTTAGTTTTCAATTTAAAATAAAAGCAATCAATTATAAGTGTTTAATCAAAGTTAATTCATTATAGGTAAAATGGAACATATATCTTTACAAAAATGTTTAATTCTACATTTAACTTCGCCTCTCCTGATTGACGACTATTAATAGACTGTTAACGTCACTTACTAATAACACCCCTGGCTCCACGCCCTCACCGTACGGGCTGGAGTTCTGGATTTTAAAAAGGTAAACACTTTTAGGGTTTTAATTTTGCATGCATTCCTATTTTATTATCCAAAAATCTATGTGTTTTGTATGTAGACGCAAGCTTACTGTCATGAACATAAGGCGTTTCCTGATCAGCTTTTTCATACGTGTGACAAGATGCGGTGTACCTAGTTATTTTGCAAAGTTAAACTATAAAAAATACGTATTGCAGTGAAATAGTTAAACTGTAGATAATGTATAAAGCAGTTAAGTTAAGCTCAGGTACCGCTTGATAGTTTTTGAATTTAAAACACGTTATCTCACTTTTGGCTAAGTATCTTTCTTATTTTTATGTAAGTTAGCTTACTCAAATGATTGTTCTTGCTCATGGTCATACATACTGTAAATAAGAAATATTATGATTTAACTGATTTTTTTTCATGTTCATACACATGTACTTTATATAAGAAATGGTAAAAATTACACATTCAGAACACCTCATCTGTTTTACTTTTAGAAAGAGAAGTGAGCTGAAAGGGTCGAAAACGATGCGAATGCCATTTACATGGTTATTTAGTTGATTTTTATATACTCGACAAAAGAAACAATGTATTATCATTAACAAAAGAATCATTTAATTCTTCTTTATATAAGAAATGTTATCATGTATATGGTTATTCTGTTAATTTAAATATATTATATGCAATAAATATTATTTTTATGGTCATTTTGCTCATTTCATACTTTAAATAAGAAATGACATAATTTTCATGGGTACTTTTGTTTTTCTGATTTTTACTTTAATTAAGATATATCAATTACATTTTTTTCTATTTGCGTAATATAATAAATAATCGTGTTCTTGACAAGTGTTTTTTTTTTAAATTTTATTTTTGTAAACTGTATTTAAGAAATGATTTAATTTATTATTCATTTTCTTCGCTATGATTCTGCAACATTATTACAAGGAATTGCTTTCTATTAAATATGAATTAATGAGCATGTTGCAGTGTATAGCGTCTATAGCGTACTTAAAAATATCTGCGGCGTAGGTGAGTAGGTTTTGTCACTGTGGTGTATATTAATCAGAATTTTAATTGGCACAATTTATTGATCGGTTAACTTTTTAAGAAAAGAAGCCTTTACGAACCAAGACATCAAAAGATGATACATTTTGCTAACTTTAATTATACTTTAAATTGTTTAGATGACTCAGGTTATTAACTATCCTCTTTTGTAAATTATAAAACGCACGTTATACTCGTATATACCGATAATCCACAAAATAAAGTTTGATAATACTTGTTAAGCTTATTGATTTAATTGAAAGTTAAAGCATTTACATGCTGTTGCAAAATATATATGCTTAAATAGCTATAAATGCGAAAAGAAGTTTGTCAAGCTACTACAAACTACATTTTAAAAGGGAGATAAAATAATGCTATATTACGGCTTAGAGTTATGTCCCCTGAATAAACGAAACGGTGGGAATACAATATAATTTTCTGTGTTTGAGGAACGAATTAAAAATTTTTTTTTCCCCTTGTTTGTAATGAAGTAACCGCCAGGTGGCGTTTAAAGTTGGCGGCAAGGCACGGGGTTTTCGTGTTGTAAGCAGTAAAGTTGTCATTCAGCTTTGGGTAACCGAACAGTAGACATCGATAAATTTTTTTTATGAAAATATTTAGAATCTATTCAGCTTATTATGAATGTACAATTTCAAAATAATTACATACATTATGCGTAATCATGTTATGTTTTGAGTTTAAGAGTATATGCTGTACTATCAGTGATAGAGAGATGAAATGTCAATAGATGCATTCGGTATACCCAAGTGCTACATCTAACGATTTCCAAATTAAATGTTGAAATGGTATTCAGAGTTCGTATTGTTTGTTTGTTGAAGGTTTCGTAATGGTAATCAGGGAATATTACATTTTGATGATGTACTTGGTGGATAGGATTTCTAATGGCTGGTCATTAACGCACTGTTGATTCTAGCGACTTAATCAGATGTTAATGTAAATTTACCCTTAACTCAATTCCACGAAAAGAACAAGCCTGAATTGACCAAACACTTGACTTTTCGATACTAACACTTTTCGATAAGTTTGAACTCCATTATCTCCCTTTTCGGCATTTTCTTATCATATTTGCTATCTTTAAGTCGATATTTATGCATATCTTAGGTAAAATACAAAATAATTCCCATAAAAATTCAATTTGTCGCACTGATTTTAGCAACTTAATCGGATGTAAATGTAAATTTCACCCTCAACTCAATATGACGAAAAGAACAAGCCCGAATCGACAAAAATCGTTAGTAACACTTGACTTTTCGATACTAACACTTTTCGATATGTTTGGACGTCATTGTCTCCCTTTTTGGCATTTTCTTGTTAAATTTGTTATTGATAAGCCAATATTGCTGCATATTTTCGGTAAAGTAGAAAATAATTTCCATAAATCGTTTATTCGATAAATCCGATTCGTCGCTCTTAAAACGACAAAGAAGTTGTTAGTGAATACGAAACTGTGTCCAGATATCCTATACTATATATTCCGTCAAAGCAATGAATATCAAAATCTGAAGAGAAAAAGAACACCAAAGGGTCAACATGTTTCTATCATTTTTTATTATAAAACATGAGTATAAACATTTGCTGTAAATACAATGTGACTTGTATTGCTTGCTGCAAACAAACAGTGATTTGTATTTCTTTCATGCACTATAAATATTGTACCCCAAACAATACAATACCCGCGTTGAAAAGTGGCCCGTCCGAATATCATTAATGAGGTTTTTCGAGGCTTTGTCATTTTCTTGTGTTGTTTTTTACTTTTATGTATTTTTACGGATAAAATAAGAAAGAACACTTACGTAGTTATTTCTTACATGCTTTGATAGAATGTAGCTGCGTTGATTATGCACGAGACTCATATAGGATAACGTTTTAATCATTAAAATGTTCATTGATATATTAACTGAAAACCTCTGTCCAAAAGTTTTTCGATTACCTAATTTGTAAAAAAGTAGATTTCTATAGATACTTTGGATAAGTCGAATCATTTATCCCACGTAGAACATCCGCATGGCATCCAGCTGACAAAAAGTCAACGTTACAAATATTAAATAAGCAAAACCTCTATTTGCATAAAATCACAATATTTTATGTCGTCTGTACAAAGCTATCTTACTGGCCACAAACGGATTTCTCAAAATATATTTCACATGCCATATTGCAATTGAAAATATAGATCTTAACACCAGTAGCAATCGGAAAGACTATACTTATTAGTAATCGTATTAGTTTGTGTTTAATCTGTTGTGTAATCTGTTTTATCTGTTGTTTTGTAAGATATAACAATGCCTTCAACAATATGCATGTATGTACAAAAGACTAACGCCAAATAATTCTTGTGCCCGTCTTAAAGAGGTAAAATACGAGTTGTTTGCTTATTTCATCCCAATATAAGTCATACCAGCATTATATTCCATCAATAGCTCTGCCACACGGAAAGGTTATAAAGTGCTGCCTTGAATAAAAAAGCATGACATGGCATAATATTACAAGTTTCATTATAATTAATTTGTTTTAGACATAAAAAAGTTGTGAAACAGAATTTCATTTTGTGTGCTAGTAACGACCTACAGAGGGATGTCCGAGTTAAACTTTAAATCGAAATAAAAGGATAAAAGGCAGTGTTTCCTTGAAATAAAAAAGTGTTACTTTGAAATAAACAACAGTGGTTTAAACATGGACACCCTTTAAATTAAGGCAAGTTTCTCCTTCAAAACGAATCAATAACACAAACTTAGTAAAATACAACGTTACCTTTTATAAAAGACAAGGTTACCTGTTATAAAAGACAAGGTTACCTGTTATAAAAGACAAGGTTTCCTGTTATAAAAGACAAGGTTACCTGTTATAAAAGACACGGTTACCTTTTTATAAAAGACAATGTTACTTAAGAATAAAAGGCATAGCTACAATAAAATAAAAACAATGTAGCTCTGAAATTTCAGAAAGTTTCACTATCTTTTAAATAAGAACAGCGTACTTTTGAAAGAAAAGGCGGTTTTACTTTTAATCAATAACAGTGTAGCTTCGAAGTTAAAGACAGTTATACTTTAAATAAGAACATTGTAGCAATGAATTAAAAGACAGTTGCCACTTGTAGAAAATAACAATGCAATAGCCCGTTTTACTTTAATGTAAAAGGTCGTGTTATTTTGGCACAAAACAATGCTTTTCTGAAGAAAAAAAAACACCCAACAAAATCATTATAACAGCAACACACTAACTACAGTGCCATGTTTGTGAAAGAAATATGATGTGGCCACTCTTTATTCTGCTTTGTGCTGCATAATCACGTGAACTAGACAAGTAAATTGTAAAACAAAATTGTTTTTGTAATGATTTCGCGTAATTATACAATTTGACCTGGGCGGTTTGGTCTAAAAACACTAAAGGACGCCCGCGAGGCACTTTCTATGAGTTAAATATCAAAATGAGGTATAAATACCAAATTACCAAAAATAAGATAAATAACAAAATGAGGTTAATGCCAAAATGAACCTGGACAATTTTTGGAAGTACAGGAACTCACTTACCACTATTTCCCAAAATCTTCACTTTAAGGACAACTATGCTTAAAGTTTTTTGAAAGACATATCTTAAAGTTGGCATGATGCAAAAACTGTGCGTCTTTATAGCCCCACTTCACACAGGCCGTGAGTCCTGAAACACTTTGCCAATTGGTACAGACACCAGAATTATTTGATCCTTAAGCACGCTGCAAAGTGCTACTGAATGAAGAATGCTTCACATCCTTAACATTAATCACGTTGTAAATTTATACAGAAAACATAATACTTCGATCCTTAAACACGTTATAAATTGGTACAGAAAACATAATTCTTCGGTTCTTAAATACGTTGCAAATTGGTACAAAAAAAACCATAATTCTTCGGTCCTTGAACACGTTAAAATTTGGTACAGAAAACATAATTCTTCGATCGCCAAACACGTTACAAATTGGTACAGAAAACAGAATTCTTCGATCCTCAAACACGTTGCAATTTGGAACAAAAAAACCCATAATTCTTCGGTCCTTGAACACGTTAAAATTTGGTACAGAAAACATAATTCTTCGATCCTCAAACACGTTACAAATTGGTACAGAAAACAGAATTCTTCGATCCTTAAGCACGTTGCAAACAAGTACAGAAAAATAAATAATTGAATCATTAAATTAAAAAAAACGCGGAGATTCCTAGTCTATGTGAAAAAGTGACATTAATAAGGGATTAATTTCATAAAACAAACTTAGCTTTTTTTTTTACTTAAAATATTTCCTTAGATATCAGAATTATTCCCATGTCTCAGATTAAGTAAGAAAAGTAAGATTCCTTTGGACAGGAGACCAGTGGGCCGTATTCAAAATGAAACTTAATAATAACTTTATACCTAGAATAAGAAATTTTCTTAAATTTGGAAAAATCTCGATAAATTTCTTAGATTTAGTTTAAGACCAGTATTCACCAACTATTCTTAAGTAAGAATTGATCAAGTCGTGGATTTCAATCCCCAATATCTTCATTCTGTATTTATCTTTATGTCTGTAATTTTTCATTACATTTTAACGGTGCTACTTTTAGCTAAAAATCACAATGAGACTTCATAAATAAGCTTATTTTTGTTGGTTTGAATATAACGCGGGCTTAAGAATGGTCGATTAATAGTGTTATATCGTTAGATTTATTTGACACTGGCAGACTGTCGGATACTGGTTTCAATGAAATATCAGCATTATTATTGCCACAAAATATTGTTCCGTGACCCTATAATGGATCACATCACATAACATGATAATAAAGAGTTACTATAACACACCTGGCAGGTACACCTTAGAATTGGCCCATCACATTGGGTTAAAATCATTGATTTCTTGTCTTTTTCTAGTATTCTCGTTTTATTTGTACATGTATTCCAAGTTTTGTACAATAACTCTCCTTCAAAAAAGAAAATGAAGGCATACTATTGTATTTTTGTTAAATTTGTTTAAAAACAGAAATAAAGTTACACTATTTGCTGACTTTGTGTCATTTTAAACTATTCTAGTGACATGTACATGTAAGTAAAAAGCCAATAAATAAAAATGGATAGGAAGAAATAAGGCTTATAAACGAAAATGGTGGACCAATGGCTAAAGTGGTCCCTCAAGCCGACATGTGCATATACACTATACGGTTGTCAAACGTTCAGGTCCTACGGTATGACTGTCTTGTACTTCCATATTGCACCTCAAAACGGCACCATTATCATCCACTATGTTGTTGTTTTTTGAAAGTAGCAACGTCGATTTTTCGTTTCCAGTCACTTCCAGTTTAAGTGAATCACGACGAGTTTCAGAAATCGCAAAACACTCATAACTTTTGGGATGTTGTCGTTCCATAGGTTTCATTTCTGTCATTGAGTCAGCTTTAAGGAACGGTAACTCCTCACTTCGCTTTCTAAGAAAGTCTTCAGATGCGCCCCTTTTCTCTGACTCTTCCAGCTGCCCCAACTCTAAATCGTGTGTGGTACCTAGATCATCAAACATATTCGTAAATGCAATATCGTTGACTCTAGTTAATCGTCCCAATCAACGAATGAATTCATTTAATAACTGCTGCACGATGAACTTTCAATTTCTTTGTATACAAAATATAATTCTGTTAATCGCACATGTTCTTACAAAAAGCTTTAAAATTTATAGGCTTTAGTTGTTTGAGATATTATTGCACATATCAGTTGTGGTTCTTAACAAATAATAAAATATTGATAATCTAACAGATCGGTTTGGCCACAAAATCCAAACGACGCCATTAAAACATGAAATGGCATTACAACTGTCAGATTATTTTGCATTTTCGCTGAAGTTATGTTGGTATGGCCAATAAAAAGTAGAATAAGTCGATGTTTAAAAATGGAAAACATTTCCCTTGCATATAATTACCATACGCATTAAAAGATGCGGTCATAAACATATTTGCCAAATCTGTCATTTTTACTTTTTATTATTATTTTTTTATCTCGAATGCCTATGTTTATAATGCGGAATGTGCAATGGATATGGCCACATTAACATTGGGAGAAAACCAGAGATAATTTAAATATTAAATTATCCCGACGACGCATTAAATCAATAAAACTTATTGGTTGTTGTGCCAGAACTGGATATGAGTAACATTTCCCAAGAAAGTGATATTTTACAATAAAAATTTCAATCTACATCCTTGGCAAGGAAATGGTATTTCATGTTTTTCTTATACCACTTTTTTTGTTTGGTAACAAAGCTTGTATTTAATTCACGAAATCATAACGTCCACGAGGCAACTTACAATGTTCGGTTCGTGTGGATATTGGTAAATTTTAAAATACATTCATACACTGAATAAAAAAAAGATAATTAGCTATACACGGTCTAAGAATTATGCGTGCAAAAAAGTAATTTATTTCATTCCTTGTCGTTTGGAGAGAATAAATTCTTCTTCGATGCCAATATGCCTCGTAAGTGAACATTTGTTAGTTTGGTAACTACACTACCTTTGCTTCGATCAATGACATTTGAAAATATGTAAACAGCAACTAAAGTTATATCATACACACCATTTCGGATAACAGAGCATTTCCGGTCGTTCTGTGAGCGGGACAGTCTCGTTCTGGACATGGGTTCACTTCCGCGTCGCAGCGTCCTCCTGCACCAGGCCTTCCTTACTTCCATCCGCACCTCCCCATTGATAAAACATAGCACCAGCGCGATGAAGAAACCCTGGGAAATTAATTGATGGTTTAATAGGCGTAAGCAGTTCTTTACTTGATGTTTTTAGGCTTTGTGCCACACAAACACACTTCTAGTTCATACGGTCCAATAAGGTGTACACCATAAAATTTGTGAATTGAAACGTTTTAATACAAATGTGTTTTTAACTACCTTGTTAAGAAATAAACATTTACGCAGAACATGTTTTCATTTCCTGCTTAGAATATTTATACTGTATAATAAATTATCTGTCAAAGCCGGCAATGTTATTTGTTAACAAAAGCAGACAATTATGAAAAACAAAGCAACGAATATTGTTGTTTGTTTTCAGTACAATTGCAATTGCCGTCAACAGACAGACTACCCATGCAGTTGCAACCGGAGAATTAAATTTCGTATCAAGAAAACGTTGTGGATATTAATTATGCTTTCAGTTATGTTAGGCGTTTATGAGATATTTGTAAATAACTGTATGTCTAATTGAAGAGTTCGAACACTTTGAGTCTGTAAAAAATGTGTATTATTTAAAAAGTAATAATTAACAGCTAATGGGCCTTCCAAAATCGCCGATTTAAACCAATCATAAAGCGGCAATTCATTTACTCCCTAAACGTACCTACAAGCTGAGGCGGAAAATCTTACATGCAAGCTCCTGCATGCAAGGTATACACCGCTTTGAACTGGTCGGGACAAGAAAACAGTTCGAAATACTAGTATACATATTTACGAGAACCATGTCAATAGCTATATATTAATAATTTTGCCGAGAGTGATCAGTAGCAAAATACTTTAATTTTTGAATGAATTAGATTTTACACGCTATGTCCGCTCGTGGTTAATAGGTGTAGTTTACAAATAAGCATCACCACTGATTGATAGCTTGCCAGGTGATAGCAATAGTAACTATATATTACAGATACGAGGAACTGTGTATTAAGATGGAAATATATATATATATATATATATATATATATATATATATATATATATATATATATATATATATATATATATATATATATATATATATATATATATATATATATATTCTTAAACGGCGACATAAAACTCATCACAGTCACTCACAACAGGAATTTATTATAAATTTAATGTGTCAATCCGTACCTGATACGAGTTGAAGAACATCTCGATAAAGAGCATGACAAAGGCGACTGTATCGTTCAGCCCGTGTGTCGGGACGGCAAATATGATATAGTGGACACCGAACACCGGCACCAGGAACATTGTACTGCGAGCCAACCGCCTATGATAAACGAGGATTAATATTGACTTATTAAGTGTAATATAGGAGCATTTAGATGTTATACATAATATGCGAACACAGGCGCCAGGAACATAGTACTGCGGGTTAATCGTCCGAGAAATCAACGAGAAATTGATATTAACTTGTTAAACATAATAAACGAACATCTAGATGTTATACTTAATACCGGATCACTTGCATGTTCTGTTCTACGGACCCACCGCCTGTGATTGACGAGAGATTATATTAATTTGTTAAACAAAATGTAGAAACACCAAGTTGAATACATAATCTATGAACATAGGTACCAGAAACATTGAGCTGTGTTATAAAGCGTTTCACTGCTCTTTGACATACGACGGTGAGGAAGGGAAGATTGATGCGCTGCTCTTAATCATACGACGGTTATGTAGAGAGGGGTTAACGATGGCTGCAAAAAGTTACATACCACATAAGGTAGAGAAGGTTTATAGCGCGTTGCAAGTCTATAAAACCTATGACATCGGGATTGAAAGGCGTTATAAATTATTGCATTGCTGTAAGGTAATTATCAGGAACATAAACAGTAGGGTGAGACAATGAACTTACCTATACTTGTGCCGCTTGCCCTCAGGACACGGGGACTCCTGTAATTTTGTGTACAGCACCCGAACCAGTCGGACAAAGAATATACAGCTGATCTGCAACAGTTGTATGTTGGACGTATTTATTAAAACTGAAATGACTTAAAATAGTTATTAATAGTAGTTCATAGTATCTAGAGTGATATATCTTGATACCTTTACGGAGCAAACGCTCCATTTTTAAGTGGAACAACATAAACAACATATAAACATGTACTTTATTTTGTTAGAATTGACTTTCTATACTTTACAAGCATTTCAATCTGTCTGATGTTACATTTCATGCCAGTCAAATACGAAAGTTGAAAAACTGAAACGAACAATTATATATAAAGAGCAAACCTAACAGATACCGCATTGAAACGGTCAGTGGGCATTATGACCGAATGGAGAGCTTAAACCGGTTTATAGAGCTCTAACCTTGAACCTCTAGAGGGGTTTCTCAAATAAAAGCAGCGAAAAAGATCTTTTCGAAAGGAATCAGTCCAAAAGATAAGGTATATTAAGATCTAAGTAATGACGGCATGAAAAGAAAAATGTGAAGTTTTGTTAATCTAATATTGTCCATACTATATAAACGTTGACTGTTTGGGGTTGGTATCTATTCATATGCAGCCAGCGAGTTGTTGGTCAGAAGGCTATTTCCTTTGTTGAACTTGCCAATCAGGTTTTAATTGGCATTTAGCATATGAATAGTTGACGTCATCTGTCAATCTACGTCATATAGGTGACTGCAATTCGCGAAACTGTGCGTGTGCGCATGTCTGATACCTCGTATTGGGGTGATAACAGAAGGCAATTTGCAGGCAGAAAGAAACACTGTAAACTTACTAATACAGTCAGCATGATTGGACCGTTGATTATCCAGATGAGACCCGGTTGATTGATGTTAAGGTTCCAGCATCTGAGAACAGTATGAAAATATGCAAATATAATAAAGTATATTGGCACTGCTATGATGAAGAAAAAAACACAGTTACTGAATAACACAGGTAAGCATTTGAATAATTTTACGTACAACCATATTCACCTATGTAACATTTCTTTAGTTATTATGAAATCAAATATTTGACAAAGTCGTGTTTATAGAAAATATCATTTTTACACTATTTTGCTTTATTATTTCAAATATGAATGATGGACACATTTTGAGTGTTCTAAAATTAATAAATGATGATTTTATTCGAACATATTTATATCTGAAGAAATTTGACACACGATGTTCATATGTCGACTGTATATTGAAGGGAATGTCTATTGTAATATTGTTTCTATTTTGTTTATCTTGGACCAGTGGTCTTGGATTACAATACATATCATGTTTTGCTTTTGTACTATAACTAAAATTTGTAAATATGTTCAAGACAAATACACAAGAAATACACATTCATACAGTGATTTAAATACAAAATGATTAATTGCAAGTATAAAATATAAACAATTCGGAAAAATCTAAACTATTTTTTTATCGAAACACAATTTGCTTTTGGAATTGTTTGTTTGATTTACTAGTCCTCCGCACGAAGAATATCTGCCAAGTTTTGATTATAAGAAAGGTGTAAATTAATAACCGTTAAGTTAAATTCCGGCTTATCTTCTGACAGCTTCTCTATACCCACGATTTACTTTTACATAATTAATCAGCTTATGTTACACAATTTCGGTGAAGTGTTTCTGCAAAGTCATATATTATCTAGGAAATTCGGTATCTAGATTACTTGTGTCATTTCTAGATGCCATCAGTTGTCAAAATTTGGAATATTTTGAGAGTATCACGCTCATTATTTGTTAGATTTTCGACGTGTCAGCAAGGTTTTAAATTATTGCCAAAAATAATGGCATTACAAAGGTTATGTAAATGCATCTCCAACAGCTGTCAACCTTATTTTAGAAATAAGAAATGCAACATTTTCTGTAGTAGTACTAAAATGTCTTTTTCTTTTTTTTTGTTGTTGCTTATTGAATGAAAGCTCATTGTTTCCATTAACATTTTATTTTTGTAAGTATAAGTATAAATCAAACTCTGCATTTATTTCATATGGAAAGGTGTGTCATTTAAATCATGACATACTAGTTAATTGAACTGACTTGAAGTTTAGTGCTCTTACTTCCTTTATTTTGAAATTATAATAAAATCGAAAAAAACACCCACAACATCACAAAATCTTTGCAACTACATAGGAATTGTCGTATATATCTCACTGTGATAAATACATTTCTTTATTAGAACTCCTTTAATAAAAACATTACAGCCAAATGCATTTACTAATTTACTTCGAATTAAAAAGGGCAGACTAGCCCTGTGTGTATAGTTCATATTATATACTTACAAAGTATTATTGAAGTAATAGCGACAGAGGCTCCACGTTATAACAATAATCAAAGGTACACCTGAAAAAGATAGGAAACATGTAAAACATAAATAACTTTACAATATTCGAGGATTATAATTATTTAAAATGAATCAAGACAAAAACATTAACACAAAACTTTATATGCAAAAACATTAATTGTAAAAAGATGTTGAAAGGATATATTGAAAGGATCATACAAATAATGCAGCTTAATGATATTTGTATAACGTGTATGTAGTTTGGAAACAATAACAGATACGAGTATGCTCATTTAAATACACAATGTACCAATAAAAATAATTATCGCTTTGTACACTACTTAACGAACAAAGGACAATAAAAAATAGTCTGTTTTACTGCAGAACATACTCAATTATAAGCTAATTATTAAGGTTCTTGATAAAAAATTGATACAAAACAGTTTCTGGTGCATAGATATTAAATAATTTACACAACCCGATTCATGCTAAAGATTCGGTAATAAATGCTCTCTAGCACTTCTAATAACAACAATCAAACCTCCACACTAAAAACCTAAAAACCTAAATACATAAGCGTCACATGCTTAGTCCTCTCATTAACTTTAAGATATACTTTTTAAGTCACTGCCCTTTTTTTCATAAAGTGTTCGTACTTTTCTCACTACATACGGGATTCTCGTTTTACAACTTGGGATTTGCCAGCATTTTTGCCGATACTGTGCAGCGACGTTTTATCATTATAGCAAAGGGACACTTATGAGGTGCCCAGGAACTGAATCCGGCTGGTCCATTATACTGACACCGACGAGTCAGGCGTAATGCTGTCCCCTTAGCCCTGAGCGTTAGAAGGGAAGCCGCCACTACCAACTTTAAATGCTTTGGTTTGACCCGGCCGGGGTTTGAACCCGCGACTTCCCGATCCGCAAGCCGACGCTCTACCACTTGTGCTTTTGAGGCCGTTTTTTTACAACCTGGTTATTTATTTCTATCAATTTGTAATTATTCGAACCTAGATCAATTAGTATAATAGTGACCATTATTGTGTCCGTGTAATTTACTCATCACAGAAAAAGACACATTCAAGTCTGCATCTGTCTGTATTCGCGGGGGATACTCACCCCAACCGATGAGAGCGTACCAGCCGACCTTGACCCTGCGACTGAATATGGTGACAAAGATAAGCACGTGGAGGTAGACCGCCTCGATGAAGATCCAGAAGTAGCTGGCAGTGAGGGCGTATTGGAACACACTAAAGAACAGACGACACTCCCAGTGCTGTGGTAGATAGAAGAAAGCAATGAGGGAACCGTTGTATTAACAACTTTGCAAGTATAATTAATACTGCATGTGTTTTGAAATGTGAATTGCATCGCAGAGACGCACAAATATGCTCAAAATGTCAAATTGAGATTACCTATTATCAACGAAACAGTCCATAACCAGAGAAAGTTTGTTCTGAACGGTAAAATCTGACTTCAGATGCAATTTTTATGCAACATTTTAAGAAAAAATAACGAATTCTGCAAGGTCGACGCAAATCTGAAAAAAAACATTCCCAGTGCTGCCAGCTTGCAGGAATATTTTTATAGCATCTCTAAAGTGTTTGTAGTCAATTGATTACGTTTTTGGACTCTGAATCGGAGGGTTTCAAATTCAATCCCTAGTCCCGTCACGACAAGTTTTCAACAGGATCCTATTAAAGATTCTGATGTTTAATTCACTTGCATAAGAGAAACGTTCAACACACCAAGAAAGCATTTATAATATTCTTAAAGTGTTATTCGTCAAGAGGTTAACGTTATAGACTCGGGATCAGATGGTTCCGAATTCAAACCTTAGACCTGTTATGACAAATTAAAAAATACCTTATCAACGAATTGGATGGTCATTAAAGAAACGTTTGAAACACACCAAGAAAGCATTTATAACATAGTTGAAGGCTTCTTGGTAAAGAGGTGAACATTATTGACTCTGGATCGGAGGGTTGTGGGTTCAAACTCTAGACCTGGCATGAGATTTTATTCCTTGTCAAGACTTTTATTACACGAACATTGAACAAAAACATACTAATGTTCGGACTAATTATTACGTCCTTACACCCCGATTTACAAGAAAGTAATATTGATCTTGGATGATAAGATTAATTATTATTGTAGTATTTCTTACCTCTATTGAATGACAAACTACCTTTCACTTGAAAGCAACTTTTGTTAAGTTAATATAAAGCGCAGTAGCACATACTTAGGTAGTAACATTGCTTTGTTACAACATTAGTTCAATCGGGATTAAGGAAATACTAGATCGTTCTGTCTTTACTGTTTCTCTCAGTTTGTTTTCATCCATTTCACTTTAAATTTGAGAAGTAGGTTATGTTAAGGATGTATTAAACATTGTTCGAATACTATCTGAACAATAATTATTTGTGTAATGTGAGGCTACTGCACATGTGCAATTTCTGCTTGTACACTTTAGTTTCATTGTTAATTATAATAATTTTGGCAACTTTTTTGTACATATGTAACTTCTTGAAAAACCTATTAAATTATTTCGGGTTTTGCTTTATTTTGTTTTAAACCATTCTATAGTCTCAGCAATAAGCCTATACGTAATGCATACTTTCTCTCGAGAGTTTATATAGTATACAAAATTTCAAAACCTTCAAATAAAAACTGTTCAAACATGTCTTTGTTAATCGCTCCCATATTGCTTTAACTGGTTTACCTCTTCCAGTTTTTTGCCTCGCATTTGATGCTTCGCATCAACGACTTTTCTTGTATATAAGTTTACATCATTCACTTCAATCATGTAGTTCTTTTGATTGTTAACAAGATACATAAGGGAATCACCGCGGCTATTTTTACCGCGGCTCAATGACGCATCAAAAGGTCACATGACTTTCACTTTACATGGAGCATGCGTTTTAAACAAGAATATGACTATTCTGAGAACTAAGCACCCTCTTACACTGTCGATTTATTACATTTATATTTGAAAGTAACGAACAGTAACTCTGATGGAAACTATATACTATCTGCTACTTTACTGTCTTCCTTATTGGTTGCTACATCAGCAATTGCAATCTGCAATGTAAACACCGGCATACTCGGTTTATTGCGTTAAACAAGATTTCGACAAACAGCTGCGAATTCCTATTAATGCCTGCTACTTTTTATAATTGCAAGCTACACTTTATTGTTACAAGCTACACCGTTAAAAACATAATACTAGCTTTTTTTCTCTGGTAAGGGTCACACATAACTTTGACTTCCTGTTACTGTCTGCCACACCATCGTCCCCATAAAAATGCATTTCATTAGAGCGGCGCTTACAGAATAGCTGACACTAGCGACAGTCCGAGTCAGGTTTGTACGTCTGTTCTTTTAACAATCTTCATGTGACTTTCCAATACGCTTTGCAAAAATCGCGCGAATTCTAAAAATAGTATTAAAAAGCTACTTAGCCTTAAAATGGAAACACCCTGTGTGAAATAGTAATTTCAATAGGACAGATTATTTACTGTTGCCACATGCAATAGGTTTAATAGAGTAAAGTAATTGAAAATATGATGAGCATCTGGATTCAGCCTTCAAGTGCGCTTCAGTCCAAGAACTGAAATTAGCCTTCAAACCATATACACGTATAAACTAATGGCCAGTGTCCACATTTCCTTGGACTGATCATACAGTCGTAATACTTCTGATGAAATGACCTACAGTGATTGTCGATTGGTTTATTTAAGAATATATGACAAAGTCCTATTAGCATTGCAACATACACCAAACTCCGAAAAGGCACAGAACAAAGGTATTTCACATGCAAGCCAAGCGAAAAGTAAGAACAAATTTGTGACGAGTCATTTAACGAAAAAGAAAACCCGACAGTTACCGCCTTGGAACGGTCAATCGGCAATAGGGACCGACTTGCGTTGTACAAATACGTGTACAATAAATGCAAGTTGCAGTTTTTGCACTAGATAACCGGATTATTCGATTAAAATGTTAACTCGTCAGAAATCTATTCTGTGCTGATTTTTATTAAATGTTATGTAACTGGGCACAATGAAAACTTAACATTGGAAAAAATAGATGTTCATATCATGAGGTTTTAACCAGTATAGTCTTTATATAAGATCCTCCTGCAGGTTGATTACAGTGTTTTTTCGGGTATTTTCGGGGAATTATTAGTGATAACGAGAGTAATGATAAGATGCATTTGATATTTCGAGTTTGATAAGACGTACAGATCTGATTATTACTAGTTTAGACCTTTTTTGGTCAAACACCCAAGTATTTTTTCATTAAGACCTTGGGGGAAATTTTGTGGCTATGATAAATAGGAAAATCCCCTTATGATTAATGTTTTGTAAACCACATTTTTTCGAGAGTATCTTCTGAGTGAAATGATAAAATAAGCCGCATTATCTCTTCGCTGGCAGACTTATTTGTTCACGGTGTTTTATTTGTAGCAACAATCAAAATGGAAAAAAGTCCCATGGAGATAGACAACTTTTTTTTAGATAAATACTTATCCCCCATTCCATCTGGATGAGACAAGATAATAATAAAAATAATAATATGGCATAATAATCTAATTAATTCGTTTAATGATTTAGAAGAATGCCGGTTCAAAGAAACGAAGATAAATAATGTGGGTATATTTACACGATAATTTGTACCTTGTTCAATTTCCACATTCTACATGATAAATTTCTAGGAATTTTGTGTATTCTTTGGAAAAATGTAACAGACAAAAGTCTCTTATAAATCAGACAAACAATGTCTATCATATAAAAACCTTTCTTGTTAATTTTCTTATACAAAGCGCATTTTTATCACTGAGGCTGCGGAAGTTTCAGTATAAATATTTGTATTTTGGATTTAACTGTGGTTAAGTAAACATGTATTTATTTGTATTTTGGATTTAACTGTGGTTAAGTAAACATGTATTTATTTGTATTTTGGATTTAACGGTGGTTAAGTATATTTATTTGTATTTTGGATTTAACAGTGGTTAAGTACATCTATTTTTATTTTGGATTTTATCTCTTCTAAAGACAAACAACAAAGTCAATTGAATTTTTAAAATTATAGATGAACTTTGAATGAAAGGGTTAAGAGTTAGCCTATAATACAAACGATGTCGTGCGATATTCATACTAAAAAGAGACCTTAAACAAGAGTCTTATTCTTCGTTTTCATTTAGATATATCTTAGCGTTAATGGTAATGTTGACTGATGCAAAACATCAAGAAGAAAGCCATTTAAACAAGAACGATAAGAAAATAAACAATAATAGCCAATATCCTTTCTTGGCAATATTTTACTGCTTAGATTGCCTTCTTTCTATATAAACACTTCAATAATGAAGCAATGGCATGTTAGATAAATAGGAAAGATGCAATCAACAGTGGCCATTATCAAGTGATATGGATAATTAACTTTTGAGAGATTCAATGTAATTTTTAATTCGTTTCTAACACGAATCAAAGCTCTTATGGCTGTGGGATGGGACCATTTTGTGGACTAAGATAACGATTTCTCTATCAAACCTCTTTTCTATGTGAAACGTGGACATTTTCTAGACTAGGATAATGACTTCTCTAGAGCAGCAAATGTTTTTGTTGTGTTGTTTGCAGGTTTAATCACATATACGATAATAGAACTGGACTTTGTGATTTGGTAATGACTTTTTTCAGCTAACAGCAATTGACGAACGATGATTGCACCCAAACTAAAATAACCCGTTTTGCGTAAATGTTTTTAAATATTGGAAAGTGCAAATTGCCTTAAAATTTATACAACGGTTAGCGTATAATGTGCATGTAACATAATCATTGCAATAATTTATAGCCTCGGTCTGTCTCACAAATGATGATATATTAATATTTTGAAAGGAAAAGTTTCTTTATTTTTTTCCATAATTTTATAAAACCTAGACGAATTGAGACGAATCGCATTCTAGTATTATTGTGACGTGTAAACAAATAAAGTAATTTACATAGTGGATATTTTAATAAACATTTTGCTGATATTGCGATCTCACCGTGGCAAGAAAAACTGGTTTTCAAATATTATTTCGAAATTGATATAAATAAGCTTCGATTTTTTTTTTCTCTCCTGAAAACTCTCAAACCATAAGGTTTCAGTTTACTTGCAGATACCTACCAACCAAACAAAATATACCACGCTCTCAATGTTGTGGTGATATTTTATTGTCGTAGGGGGTAAGGAAGTATAGAGTAAATAAAAACATGACATATTTGATCCAAGTGGAGTTTGCTTTCTTTCCTATATATGCACATATTATTCGATTTGGTTCTGTTACAAATATATACGAAGGTCAAGAGCATAAAATCTGTGAGACAGACTTAACTGTATTGACCATAGAATTATTGAAACATAATTTAATGCGCAAATATAATACTGTTCGTTATTTGAAGTTAATTACATTTACAACAAATAAAATAGGATTAATTCAGCTGACAAAAGAGTACAAGTCAACTTTGCATGTGAAAGAAATGAATATTCACATCAAAAGATTCTGTTTGGCTAAGGGACAAGGGGAATAACTAGCTTGAAATAAATATATGAACACGAGACATACTATCACATTTAATTAACATAAAAATATTCATATACCTAGTTTATGGATGAGTGAGATAGCCAAAAGTATTTTTTTAAATTTTAATTATGGGGTTTTTTGATAAAAGAATTAATTTTAAAATTAAAAGAAAAACATATGTATTATTTTAATGCCTATCTTATTTAGATTTAGAGATATAATAAACGTTTTCTATCTTAACATGGCATAACATTTTTAAATATATTTAAGAAATAAAAAATAAAGCAAATCTGCATCATTTAGATATTAAGGTATTTGGCATCTAACGGGCTCCACCTATAGTATCTGTTTGTATCTTTTTGCAGGAGATAGACATTTAAAACTGAAACATTTGACCTTACAACTGAGCTCATATGTATTTTTAAAGAATGCCAGCAAACACATCTGTTGATAAGAACCGTGTAGATTTCTAATTGAAGTTTAATATTATAAAATAGTCTCTTGCTTTTGGGATAAGTATAGCTATTAGGTTTCAAAATTCTCTCACCGGGCTGACCAGTCGCAGAAGTACCCTTATATTTGATTGCGCGTTAACAACGGAGTTATATCACCACCATTATAAGAAAGATCACGAATATGTGACATCCATGGCGCCGGACTGAACATGCGCATTCAACAGCATTCCAGAGCGGAGACAAAACAAACGACTTTAGTATGTCACAGTCCGGGTATCAATCGATTTACCATGATTAGTGCGTATGTTATCTTACAGGCAGATAGGATAGTTACGTTTTTAGAAATATTTACACATAACAACCAATGAATAAAAATATTCTTCTTTTAACGGCGATAACATTATATTACATTGGTTTATTAGTTTAATACATTAAGTTGTTTGGTGGAACATTATAGGTTTACTAAAAACAATGCTTGCTGTCCTGTATAAAAACGTACATAATGTATATCACATTATATCATTCATAATGACAATAAAGGATACATGATACCGTATTGATACAAGAGAAAAGATACAATATATACATGATACATAGCACTGTTCAAACAACGGATACAAATATAATCTAACGGATTCATTGTATCTTGCAAGAGTCAGGTATAGTAAGACAGTAATGATATTGAAGTTATATCACTATAGTGTCTTTAGCAAAGTTACAAACACAAACCTTGGAAAATAAATAAAAATCATTTCAAATATAAGTATTTCCATATTGTTTGGATGAAAGAATTAAAATAACAGACATTTCCAACAAGGGGCTTTTCATAATGTTTAGACAATAGAGCAACTATTTCAGCCATCTCTAATTGTTCTCCAATAGCAACAATTAGAGGACCGATGGTAACGCATTCTTAAGTAATTGAAATGATCACACATGTTCCAACCGCAGACAACATTAAGACATACCTCATTTTAACACGCACAATCAAACAAACCATTGTTTATTCTGGGAAGTCTTGTGATACTTTATTTGCACCCACTTCATATAAACGCTTTAATAGTGAAACGAATCACGTTATATAAATATGAACATATTGCAAACGACAGTCACAATGACATTATCATGTGGTATCGATAATGAACTTTTGTGAGAGATTCAATGCTATGTTTAATTCGTTGCTAACATGAATCATAGCAGTATTGTCTGGGTATTGTCAGCATTTCTGCGCTAATGACAACAATTAACATATATATATGGCAATTCTTTGATCAAAGAGCTCGATAAGACTAAATATTTGAAGCTATAAATAAGTAGAGAAAACGATGCGTCAATTTGTACGACAAAGTATTCATGCAATGCTCCGGCCAATGGTGTAATTCCAGATGGGATCTAGTCGAAATGATTATTTTTTAATTGTGAATGATTTCAGGCGATTAACTTGTAAATAAATCAATCAAAATTAAAAGAAAGATTAAATTGCTCATTTAAACAATAACATTTTAATGCGCAATGTGTTCATATTAAGTGAGAATGTCGCTTTATTACATACATGCCTCATTGCACCACCTGCTTCCTTTCTACATGGACACCATTTGAAAATAATATATTTTCTCATAATTGCTTAACTGATTGAAGGAAATATTTCTTTCCATTGCTAAAGTTAATTTAAAATTTAATTTTAATTGAAATCCCCGATGAATTGATTTCGCACATGTTAACTAAAACAATTAAATTAATTAAATAATTACTTTGTGAATTGTGTTATTCTAACACGTATGCTTTCAAAGCAAAGTCAATATCACCCTAAATTAATCCATGGTGCATCTATAAAATTAAAATAACCACAAGTTAGAGAACGGTGGCATGATTACTTACGGGCCCGTCAGTAAAGAAGAATCCCCCGCCTGAGTCATTGTACTCAACGTCTCTGGCAAACCCTATGCCGTTCACCATCAGGTTGTCTCGCAGCAGACTCATAGCAGCACGACAGATGAACGCTCCAAACAGATTCAGATGGATAGTGTTCCGTGAACAGTGAAGTTTCCTGGGTGGTAGAGGAAAATATATGATTGGGTAGGCTTCCTTACCTTACTGATAGAGAAAAAGATATGATTGGGTAGGCTTCCTTACTGGTAGAGGAAAAGATATGTCAATGGCAAAGCTTCTTTTTTGATAGAAGAAAATATGTCATTAGTAAAGCTTCATGGGTCTTTGAAGAAATATGTCAGTGGCAAAGTTTCTTGTTTGGTAAAATAAAATATGTCGTTAGTAAAGTTTTATGGGTCTTTGAGGAAATATGTCAATGGCAAAGCTTCTTTTTTGGTAGAAAAAAATGTTATTAGTAAAGTTTCATGGGTCTTTGAGGAAATATGTTAATGGCAAAGCTTCTTTTTTGGTAGAAAAAAATGTTATTAGTAAAGCTTCATGGGTCTTTGAAGAAATATGTCAATGGCAAAGCTTCTTTTTTGGTAAAAGAAAATATGTCATTAGTAAAGCTTCATGGGTATTTGAGGAAATATGTCGCTGGTGGTAGGGAAAACTGGCATTGATTATGCTTGATTATTAAGGGAATGCATCAGTGGTTAGCCTTCCTTGGTGGTAGAGGTCAATATGTCATTCGTTAAGCTTCCTGAACTGCAGAGGAAAATATGTAATTCGTTGAGCATCCTGGGTGGTAGAGGAAGGTATAAGTAAAGCTTTTGGGTGTAAAAAAGACACTTTTTGATTATAAATAAGTAATTTTAATATTAGTAAAGGATATTATCATTGGCTAAGCTTCGGTTGGGCAACGGAAAAATGTTATTAGTAAAGCCCCTTGCGGGTAGGGGAAAATATGTCGTAAGTTATGCTTAGTGTGAGTCATCAGTCAAATGGGGAGGGCGGTGTGTTGGGGTGGGTGGGTGTCTGGGCGTTGGCATTCAGTGGTTGAGTTTCTTGGGAAAACTTGGAACTGGCTAAGTTTTTATATAGCTAAAGTGAAATGATTGTTCCTTGAGTTTTTGTTTATCACTGATATGAGTAGTTGTTAGGTTGGAAAGTAATTTTGCAATATTTCTTTTCCAAAAAATGTTAAAATCTCTAAGCTTGCTTAAAAACTTTTAAAATAACACTTTTAACATGTACTTTTCCTTTATATTAAAACAGTTCTAATAATGGTTTGGTTACTGTTTACTTAAATTGTTAAACAACTGGAATATAAAAGCACAAATGTTAACCTGATTACAATTCTGTATACCTGTTAACAAAAAGCGCAAAAATATAAAGATGCTGCTGAACACTCACATCCTGTTCTACAACTAGAATGATCATCATGAATAATGTATGTGTAAAGAAAAACATATTTACCAAAGTGATACTAAATTAACACATCCTAACGTTTCCAAAATACTCAACTTAGCGATGCTAATAGCAGTCTAATAGCACAAGTCATTAGCCTCGCAGACTTTCTTGAAATATGAGGAGTAGGATAGTCCAGTGGTAGGAAGCACGACTCTGGATCACGGGATCCGTGCTTTGAACCCTTGAGCAAGAAATTTACTTCAGATTGTTCCACTCCACCCAGGTGTACAAATGGGTAGCTGCGAGGGTTATTCGGGTCAGTAATATAATTTCACAGCGCCATATGTCGGCTGCCATTGTACGAGATTTACGAATACATCCAATGACCAGGGGGTACACTGTACAGACAGGTGACTGAGCACTAACTTGAATGTAGACTATAATTTGGTATTACGTAAATACAGAAAGCGAGAACCATTATCATGAATATTGACCAGGACACGTTTGTAAACAATGAGAGGGAGAAAACGAGAAAACGGTATGGCGAAGAGATAATTGTGATAGCAACCTGAATAAACAACCTTGACCTATGTTTGTGAAGTGGATGAGAGTTGAATGTCTGTTTATTACAAGAGGTCAATACTCCTGTTATTACAAAAGGTCAATACTCCTGTGAATTTACAACGCACCTGTTAGTGTGTAAATATTGCAGCTAAGTAAAGAAATTTAGCTGAGTTTAAAGTGAGACTTAGAATGATGAGAGAGAAAGAGAGAGAGAGAGAGAGAGAGAGAGAGAGAGAGAGAGAGAGAGAGAGAGAGAGAGAGAGAGAGAGTTAAAAGAAATTAAACGGAAAAATTAATATAAAGCATTGAATCATGCGAAGACGCAGGTTATGCTGATACAGAATGTTTGTGAGTCACTGAAACACGTGCAGTCACCTACCTGGAGTATTTTATATCGATAATGCTTAATATGATGATGACGACGACGACGATGACGATGTTGATGATGACGATAAAGATGTTGACGATGTTGATGATGATGCAGCCATACCTACCTGAAATATGTCATGATGATGAATGCGAACACAAGGGTGACGAGAGACAGTCCGTACCCGACATTGTACATTATCCTGAACTCGTTCATGTGTTTCTGCAAGCCAAACGGGTTTATTCAAGTTAGTTTACTTATTTTAATTGAGGTTTACGAATACAGACCCTTTAAACGGTCACACAGCACTCAAAAAGTAAAAAATGTTGATATCAAGGTTTCATAATACACAATACAAAAATGCTACTTTTTCGATAAATGTAAACACGTGGGTTATCCTTCAATGGTTCCTATACCAAAACAAGAACCAGTAGTCAGAGAAGTTTAGGCCACTATCCAAACGGTTTTGGGTCGTTGAAGTATTTGTTTACTTTCTTTAGTACTTCTTTAGTACTTCGCACCTCATAATTATGTTCATATTGGCAATGTCCAGCTTACTATTGGTGAAGAAAGATTCCAAACTTTTATCTAGGTGGAACCACCAGCGCACCCCAGGTCAGCTGGAATACCTTCCTACATGACTGTTCTCACCCCTTTCTGGAAATCGAACACACGCGGTCGAGAATGATAACCTTGGAAACGTTATTTATGGTGCAGAAAGAACCGGGTCCGTCTGTTTGAATAGAAATACAAAACAAAAGCTTAAACCATCGATTTTACTTCAAAGTGATTTAGATGTAATACTAATTTCAGAACTACAGAAATACATTACAACATATTGGCGTCAACAAGCAACCGACTATTAAAGGTCACATGTTTCACCGTATATACGTACAATAAATAAATCAGGCACATCATGTGATATTGATGACGATGGTGATTCGTTAGCAATGAGACAGGCCGTATAGTTCGTCCAGCCCGTTAAGCTACTTCCGTTGAGGGAAGGGTTTGGTGCCCAGGTACCATTGGACAAACAAAGTCGGGTGGCGTGTTCTGAAATATATCACCAACAACACTCAGTTGTGTAGTGGAATACACCATCATCATAATCGTAACAATGTTTCATTCTCGATAGCAACTAAAGGCCTATGTAGGCAAACCATATTTACAATTCCCATGCTTGAATAAGGTAAACCCCGACTGACATAAGATTTATTTTTATCTGACTTTTTTCGCCATACGTTCTTAGCAAGCGAGAAACACACAAGGCAGACAAGAAAATGATGGCATTACTCAGTTTGTAAATGATCAGTATTGTTTTCTTAAGGTAAATAACTATCCAAGACACAATTATATACCTTTATAAATGTGGTACAAATGATACAGAAAAACTGATAAAAAGAAAACAAATAGAAAATACATCTAACAGGGATTCGAACACGCATTCCTAGTTTCAAGGCAGTCAACAGCATTTTATCCCATTTTGACATTTTTCAATAGAAGGTTCTGTATTACATTTACTCTACCTTAATAAATTATCTTGCATTTATAACTCATATCCATCACTCGACTAAATTATGCTTTTCAAGTCGTTAAAGGTATGACTGTATTCGACTCATGCAGGCCAATATTTAACAAACACATACACATAACTCGCATACTTAGCGCGCTCTGAAAAATTCAGGGTAATTATGATAACGGTTATTTAATTGAGCGTTAATCGCACTACTCATGACGTTGTTCGTGCGATTTAATTCGAAATCAGTTCATAATAACGCAAAAACATTTCACAGCGTTAAGAGTTTTTCCTGTATAAAATGTTATGAAAAAAAATAGATCGATAGTAAGCTGGCTTTTAATATGGTATTAAGTTGTATTGAATTGCGTATGGAATTAGCGGTTGTATTTAGTTCTAAATGGCTTTAGCTGAAATGGTATGAATAAGAAGCATAATGCATTGTTTAATGGGAAAATATGACAAAAATGCTGCATACTGCGTGTACTTAAAAACTTAAAAATAAATATCGGCCTTAATGAAGTTATAATTGTGTAACCTATAGATCGCAGATGTTAAGCAATGTAAGTAAGAAAGCAAAAGATCTTTAGAAAATAAAGATTGTATGATGACTAATCGTTTTTTTTTTTGCCGACAGACCTTTCCAAGGGTTTGCATTATTTGTTTAATGACTCTTCACAGCATTGTTTTTACTTTTAGGTTTGGCTTGCATGTGACTACCTTTGTCTTGTGTCTTTTCGAAGTTTGATATATGTTGCAATTCTAATAGAACTTTGTCATATTTCCTTATTCAAATGGTACTATTGAATAAAAACTTATTTGGTTTACTTACGCTGTGTGTTGAAACTGTTGATGTATGCAGGACAGGGCTGGCGGGCCGTTACACCTGCCGGAGTGTCATCCCAACAACTCACGGTGTCCCATAGCCGACCACAGAATGACCCTGGAGCCATATTAATTAGATACAAAAATAAATATTATACTTAAATTTTTTTAGCTGTTAAAGTGTATTATACACCATTGCCGAACGACGTTCCAAGGCGGTAACTGTTGGATTTCTCAGTGTTATTTTTATCACCTCGACATTTAATTTTCGTTTTTTTTTAACTTCCATTGGTGTATGTTCAAATTTTACCTAATTATCCTAATAGGGCATGTCCTGAGAGGATCAAATTGATCTGGATGGACAACATTTACTGCCAATTCGTATTGTTGTATTGCAGGTATGTTATTTCTATGAACGTTATTTTCAGCTACCAAATCCGAACAATAATTTGGCATGGTGTATTAACAATACATAGGTTAATAACATCTCACGGTAAGCAAGTATGCAGCAAAACAGTTTAAATCCACATTTCGGGTTATGACACTTTATCGGTATAATTGCGAAATTAACACACAAAAAACAAGACAGATAAAAAAGCTATAAACCTCGTATTTTATTGTAAAACCTAGTTAGTAAAACGAAGCATAGATCTGATTAAGCGCACGATGCTGGTTTATATTTGTATCGTTTTACAAATTCCTTTAGATAAAACATATAAATTATCATATTAACTTCCCATTCGTTCCATTATACATATGTTGCTATAGACTCATTCTTTTCACCCATGTAGAAAATGTCAATCCTTTTTCGATTTACGTTGATTATTACATTTTATTAAGAAATGTAATAAGATGTATAATTTTTATATAAACGATGTCATGTTTGCCAGACTGGGTAAGGTTTCGATGCTTTTGTTATGTTGATTTTTTTAAAAATTATGGGAAGATAAACTGTATGCCTTGTTAAGCACAATGTCAAGATTTTATATACACAATTAACAATACAGGTAGATAGTATAAGATACATTAACATCGATCATCTTCTGCTGTTGAAAATAATTTTGTATTCATTGTTTCTCTACATTAACCGATATTGTTTGCATCAATTGACACAATCGACTGTTTTGGCCACTTAAGTAAGTAAACAACGGACGTCGTTACGTATCCGATAATTAACATTGTGCTATGTTATTCGTGTCCGATAGCAAATTAATTGCGCGCACTTGCAGGCGGTAATTGGCATGTCTGAGGGTCGGCTGTGTAATGTTAGCTTTATATGATTGCAGCCGCCCGAACAAGAGACCAGTTTCGTGAGGATTTCATTGTAGTCTTGACAGCCGATGAAGACAATAAGCGGCCACAAACCATATGCATTCTGTACCACCTCTTAATAGATGGTGTTTATATATATAACAGCTATGGTTACGCAGGATCGTCTTACTTCCCACCGTCGATTCTGAATTTGTAATTGTTAGTGAATATACCGGAGTACTTACATATAACTTTTGCATTATTCGACAAAACTTTCTTTCGTACTTACAGATTTTAGTCGTTAACGTATATAAGGTAAGCATGTTCTTATCCTTAAATGTCTCACGTTTTCTAATTCTTAAAGAGTTATGGTTTGTTTTTAACATGTATGATGAACCTATCCCAATACTAAAACGTTTAACGTTTTCCAATATATTCGTACTTATTGATGTTCCTCTTCAACATATATCAGTATATTCAAGGCATTCCAATACTTAAAAATGTTATTCCTCAGCTTGGTAAGGTGAGGGTATTAAAAAACAACAAAATACTACATAGAAAGGTTCCGATCAACATTAAGTCTAGACTGAGTTATGACAAGAACGGTTGAGTCTAGGGAAGATATAAAATGAATTCTTAATATAAAACAGTTATTTAAACATACATAAAAATAAAGTTTTATCATTGTTTTACCTGTCAGTTTAGCCGGTTCGCTCTCTATCCGACAATAACATTGTATCGTTCGCATTATCAAAATCTCCTTCTGTGCCTCTGCGGTCAACTGGACTACATGCTGAAGCGAGTAAGGATAACATTAATTTCATACTTAAGAGTAAAGTGAAGTAAAGTGAAGAGAATAATCAGAGAAGTTTAGTCATTTGTTAAGTATATTTTAAGTTTCTGAAAAAGCTTTCTCAACACATGTCATTGTAAAGAACGAATAGTTTCCCGAGACAGAAAACAATATATGCATATCAGTCTCTATATGGGCTATCGTATTCTTTAGATGTTAACATATGAACAATTCCATTAATGCCACAAGACCACTGAAAACCTGAACACAAAATTAATAAACACTTACCTTGCATCTTTTATACCTACATTTACTGATTATAAATGCCGAGTTAAATTAAACGCGAGTTTGAATTTCACTATTTCTGTGGCAAAGTAAGAGCGACTTGTTCCTTACAGACTTAACGTTTTGTTTTCAGCAGTTATTCAGCTCATACTGTGTTCATAAAATAGTGTTTCCCATAGACAGTTTACACTTACCGTTGCTTCCGTTTCGATGGGAGGAGCACTTTTCAGTAGATCACAGGCGGTGAGGTTGACAAGTGGCTCGCTGTCTTCCATCGTTCAGCAGGAAATCTGAAACACAACGGAATTTATAGTTAAAGTGACATAGATAAAGCTGAATTTGATTTTAATATTTATATTCCTCTTACACAAAAAGCGAAGTTTTTAAAACGACTTTTAAAAACACTATCACCAACGATTTTCAAGATTGTATGAACGTGAATTCCGTTAAGAAAATCATTTGTTGCATCTAGAGGGACGAAAGAAACTTTGCAACAGCTGAAGCTTCTTTGGATAAGAGACAGCCCATCCAAGTAAACCATCCATAAAACACGACAACACTTCAAAGGCATTCGTCAATACACAGTACAATAATTGGCCATATAAAGAAAAAAAAAAGACATGCCAGATCGCTACAACGGTAAAAACATAATTATTGCTATAAATGTAGTCAGAACTGTTATTAATGTGAAAACAGATAATAGTGCATCATTTTGTGCTATATTAGTATCTGTTCCATTGTTAAGTTTCTAATGTAATATGTTTACATATTTTACATTATTTATATAGAGCTCATAAAAACGTGTTGACTTACTGAATAACACCTACTAATATGAATTAGACACATCGACTCGACAAAAGTATCGACTATATGCCATCCAAAACATGGTCTGGTAAACGAGTATACGTCACTTATAGTGTCGTCATATCTTCGTTCCAGCCTTATTTTTAAAAAAGTTAGTTCTTGAATATGAACTAAGCATCATATGATTATATCATACCCACTTAAGCACTTACAATGTACACGTCAGCACCTACCTTTTATTGTATGAATAACTGTAAAACTTAATGTAGCATATATTCCATATGTTCGGTCAAAAGCGAGTAAGAAATAGTATGTTAAATACTGTTTCTACAAACCTATCAAAAGCCAGAAACTGTTTTTGGGAAATGTCATAGCGATGGTCTTCTTTTGCTTTTAATAAGTAAATTAATAAATTAATATATCGGTTGAGAACCATATAATTGTTACAGTAGTATAATTGGGACGCGCATAATTATAAGGGAACATATCAGGTAAAGGCGGCCTTATGCGATAGAATGGTGATAATTAGAAGAGACGGACATGTCACAAACATATTCCTAATGTACCTGCCTAAGGAAATGCTGGAGTATCTCTAGAGGATTCATTTCAATGCATCGGATTCGATACAAGGACCGTAATGAAAGATGGGGATAATTAAATTGCGCATTTCAATGGGTCAATGTACAGAATGGTATGTGTTACAATGGGGATAATCAATTAATGGAGAGACACTTTGTTAAATTGTAGTAAACAGAAAATATGTGCCTTAAAGGTGAATGCAAATGTGGTCAAAAGTTCAGCATATTAGAATGATCGTTCGGATAACAACAATGTAGGCAATTTTTCAGTATCGTTTACTAACAGGGAGGACATCATTGGTTACAGTTCGAAAAGAAGTAACATTCATACATATTTATTTATTTGATATTCATATAGAAAACCATGTCACGATTTTAAAAAAAAATATAAAAAAAATATAAATTATAAACTTATTTTGTATGGTTAAGAAAGTATGCAACAGAACTAGATAACTAACTTAATATGCATATAACAAGAAAATTAGCGTTAAGTGGGCGATATTATATGCAAGCCTAGGTAAATATATATTTTCGATTCGGGCTTTTACTTTTACTACAAACAGAAAAAAAGTATGTTCAAATGGGTATTATTTGAAAGTTTACGTTTAATAATAACATGTTTAATCATTTTCGGCAGAGTAAGAATTCAATGAAAAAATATAGTGAAGTCCGTTATGGTTGCAGTAAAAGATTCCTTTATGTGAAACCACTCACGTATATTTACATTATTTACAAATTTACAAGATTTTAAATGAGACATGTCTTATCAAACATTTTCAAATATTTGCAACACAATAAATCAGCTTTTTAACAGGGTGTATTATTCTAAGTCGCCATAAACTCACCCCTTTGATGAAGTGTGTTATATTGCCCGAATATTTAATCTTGTAAGTTAACTCGTGAAAATTGTCACAAATAGTATGCAGATGGCATTAAGAGTTACTTTAAAATGTGGGTCTTATGAAGTTCTATCCTACGTGTATAATCTAAAACAACTCTTAGAATGCAATAACACTATGTTTGGCATAGACAAATAGTGAAGATTCTGATTAGCCAGGTCATACTTGCTGTTTAGAATCGGGGTTTTTGTGCTGTTTCGTTTAAACATAAATGTGACTTACATTAACTAGCAATTAGCTAACTAGATTTTTGGTTTATGTTATTAACATATACAACGACCTTTGTGATAACATCTCATTTACTAAACATGATCAAAAGGCTGCATTTCCCGACAATATGTTTTTTGCAACTTCAGTAAAAAGCCTACTCTCGACTTTAAGCGGATATTGTCCAATAAATTTATGACATCTGCATATAAAATGGTCGTGAGGATTCTGACGAGTTAAAAAAGGCTGTAATCATAATTGCCATATCTTTTATCTCAGAGCCCTATTATCAGATGTTAATTACTCTACTAAGCGCCTAATTGGGGGAATGAAAAGTCTTTGTTATAGTTATTACAAGGGTGCACATAACACCGCATTTAATCCAGGATGCAGCGTAATGTAGCAGAAAACATGAAAATCCATGGTTAAGTAAGGCAGTAGGAACGTCATCACGACTTCGTCTATCAAAAGTGGACAAAGGAATATTACCATTTTGTAAATACCCAAACATCACATTGACACAGCTGTTCAACAAATATGTCTGCTATAGTCCACTTTAGAAACGTCTATGTTATTTTCTGAAAAAAATGATCAGGTTTTTACATGATGGCCATACCAAAAGACAAAAAATATATTAATTACAAGCGGTCGGATCCATAAAGATCTCATTTTTTTCTGACTTAAACCATTGCCTTCCTTTAAAGGTGGTATCCGACAGTTTGGCATTACCAAATGCATGTAACAAAACACTGTTTTGGGAATTAAGGCATACTTTCTGCATAAACTCCTAAATACCTTAGTCTAAGTAAAGACGTGATTTAAAAAGAAAGTTGTTCCGTGGTTTACTTAGTTTAAAAAAGCTATCTCTGCGGTGTGGCTTAGATAGGAAATACCTGTTTACAATAAAGAGTGGGGATTTATGCCCCATTGTTCACACAGATCAATGGCATCAATTAATATCATTTTGCAGGACCTTTTCAGGTAACAATGACTTATTCGTTACTTGAGAAATTTTGGTCCAAACTATCGGATACCACCTTTAAATCTTGAACTATTTCATACTTTCAGATACAAGACAATGTCTTGCGTTATATTCATACAACCATTTAATCTAAGAAATTCCTTAAAAATTTCGTATAACATGTCAAAAAATATAACATTTGTTAGAATACAACCCCGGAACTGCATTTATGACACCTATTTGTAAAGTACGTGTGGATTGGTGTTTGAGTTTCATTTAAATCACAACATTTTCCTATAAAACATAAGGTTGAATACATAATGCGTTTTATTTAAACTTGTTTACTCTAGAGCAAAATGACTATACATCAAAGCAGGAGGAGTAACAGAATTATACACAAGGAAGAAACGATCTATGATTAACCTGCTTAGGTAATTCAAGAGGGAAAAGTTGAACAGGAAACGATTAACTATAAGTATGTACATCATAACAACAACAACACACAAACAAACAAACAACAACAAACAAACACCCCCCCCCCCCCAGCAACAACAACGTTAAAAGTAAATGATCCTTAGAGAGGCTCTATTGAATTCTATTGCTTTTTAGTACTTTTGTTAAAGATGACGATGTTAATAATGATGAATATAATACAAATGTTTCCTATGATGATGGCCATAATGATTAAGATGTTGTTAACACCTTTACGCTTTTGTGAATGAGTTGCACATAATGTGTAAACATGAACTTCATACTACAAAGATAATTTTATCAGTGACATTGTGGCATATTTTCACCACAACCTACTACTGAAATGATAAAGACATCTATGTGCACCGGACGCATAACATGTCAAACTTCATAGGGTCAACCAAAAGTCACGATATGATGTTAAATTCCTGAATGTCGCGGTTACATATACGAGAGAACTGGGTGAAACATATGGCGGTAATTTGATGGCGTCACAATCAGGTCATGTCCAAAAACGAAATATGGATCCAATGTTGCTATATTCTGTTTTATGTACGTATTTCTTTAAATGGTAATATTTATGCCTTTATGAACAAAGAACACATGGTATTTTTAAACATTTTGGCACGCGTTATTGTAGATAGAAATCCTTAACGATATTGCGATAACTTCAAAGTAAACAGAAAGTGTCTTATAGAACGCGAATCGGCAATAATATAATCGAATTGGATATGTAAGTGTTATTATTATCACGGAGAAGAAAATGAATCATTCAAAGAACTGAAGGCAGCAATCGAAGCACCCGAAACACTCCATGGTTTTCCATAGTAAATATTTTGTTGTGACTGTGACAGTCGACAAAGACTGTAAACACGGACAAGCACTTCCTGATTTAATACAGTTATTATCAACTTCTTAATTGACAGTCGGTTTATGTGCTCTTTATTTTCGAAGACCATATACACGTATTTGTCGTAATTATATATATGAACTTTTTGGCATATGTTATTGTAGATAGAAATGCTTAACGATACTGGGATATTTTTCAAAGTAAACAGAAAGTGTCTTACAGAACGCGAATTGGCAATAATATAATCGGATGGCACATGTACAGCTTATTCATATTATGAAGGAGAAAATGAATAAGTCAAACACACTTTAGGTAGCAATCGAAGCACTCAATGATTTTTTCATAGTAAGTATTTTGTTGTGACTTTGAGAGCCGACAAGGACTGTAAACACGGACATGCACTTCCTGGTTTAATACAGTTATTATCAACTTCTCAAATGACAGTCGGTTTATGTGCTCTCTCTTTTTAAGGCCATATATTTGCCGTAACTACATATGATATACTTTTAAGCACAGCAACGTTACTAAAATCCCAAACAACATATTTTAATGTTTAATCTTTGTAAATGAAAGTACGTACGTAATGTCTTGACGTCAACGTCTTTGGTTCAATGTAAAAATGCTGAGATCAAATTTTACCTCTAGCTATTTATTACCCAGTAAGACACCGTAGTTTTATGGCGTTATCTTAGAAGTGCATCTCTGGACTAGAGAGGAGTGCAGCAAACTCTTGGCCTGCTTTGTACAAATTGACACAGGCTTAGGTAAATATTGTAGATCCAGATGACCCGCTGACCGCTGGGAGCTGTCTGATTAGGATCTGCAATATTTGCCGTTAAGTCTTTGGCAATATGCATTGCTATTTTTCGATAAAATTGTTAGAAAATGTGTTGGAGTATTGTTTCTTAATATATCTAGCAGGACAGGGTACAACATCATAATAACATCGCGTTATCTTTTATACTTGCTGATCGAATGTTATACAAGATGTTACGGTAATAATGACATAATGTTATCACGACACTGCTCATAGATTATCTTTAACATGTGATTAATTGTACCGCTTGTCGCTCCAATTGTACTCGAAATGCCATATTCCATGTATTTTCCTTTTATGGAGGATCATCAACTGCACATATAGGAAATATGCAATTTAAATGACGTACATGAAAATGTACATACGATTATGAGGTATATTGATAATATGCAATTAAGAAGGATGAACCCCAAAATGAAACGTAAATACAAGCAAGAAGACAGCGATAGGAAAACGAGTTTTAAATGAGGCGTAATGCATCTTACAATATAGAAACTATTATTTAGGAAAGGATCGTATTTAAAATGACAGACGAGATGTAAAATCCTTGGACAACTCCCATTAGTGGAACGTGAATGTACGTAGGTGCCATTCGGACTTTATTGTAATTTAAAACAAGAAATTAATTAATTACATGTTCATGGAAAAACAACATGAAAGATTTACCGCCGAACCTGCAAGTTTCACATTTGAAAGGGTATATATAAAAATATAGTAATTTCTAAATAAAATATGCTTACATGTAGTTAAGCCACTATTTAGCAACAAATAAACTAAAAAGATGACATGAAAAGCTCTAAGTATAATAATTATGAAACAAAACAAAGTCACGCACTTATGTGCAGTTATAGTATGATTGTTATTTTAATACACTGAAATAAATGCATATTAAACAAATTGCGTTCCTCTAAATCATTATGTTCCGAACATATTTATTATGCCAACACAATTTCAAGCCGATAATATGTTAAAAAATGTATCTTTAATTCATGTTCGATCTCATCGTTGCATATTTCACGAAATTGAAAGTATGACTGTAAAAAACGAGAGCTTTTGCAAGCCGGACCATAAATAAACAATGCACAAAGTCTATCCGAGTTATAAATCCTATATCGTGGATATGTATCCAGTGATGCCATGTAATGACTGATTCCTGTCATATTCCTATAAGACAATGCTGTTTCTGACATTTCAAATCAGTATGCGTAATTATGCTTTGGTAAACAAGTAAAATGTATACTTTACTAAACATAAGCATGTAGTTATACATAAAGATTTTATATTGCATCTCTCTCTCTCTCTCTCTCTCTCTCTCTCTCTCTCTCTCTCTCTCTCTCTTCATCTCTCTCTTCATCTCTCTCTCTTCATCTTTCTTCATCTCTCTCTCTCTCACTCTCTTCATCTTTCTCTCTCTCTTCATCTCTCTCTCTGTCTCTGTCTCTGTATCTCTGTATCTCTGTCTGTCTGTCTGTCTGTCTGTCTGTCTGTCTGTCTGTCTGTCTGTCTGTCTTTATGTCTGTCTGTCTGTCTGTCTGTCTGTCTGTCTCTCCCGGTGTTTCATTACAAAGTTGTTGAATATTTCAGACTTATTTGAGAAAATATTTGTAGTTTGTTTCTTACAAAACAGTATTTTATCGAATGCTATCGACAAGCGGATCAAATTTAGTAACTTGGCATGTATCAACGGCACGGAAATCTATCGGAGATACTATCTACCTTTTATGATTACCAATCATGTGATATAAATGAAGCCATCTTCTTGAATGATAGTTCCTTTAATACATTAAAAATGTATAATAATATTTATAATTTGTTACTGTGTATTTCATCCGACCAGTTCCATTGAATAAACAAAAAGAGCAAAAGGTTCTTGCTCTAGGGTCAGGATAAAGTTTTAAGGTTCGAGGCCTTTTGAGGTGTGGTCTGCTTGACATATTGCCAGATATTGTTCAGGCATGACGATGCAGATGGCTGAAGAGGTAACCCAGAAATATAAAGCACACTCTTCTGTCGATTTGTGTAAATAACATTCTACAGTCTTCACAAAATATTTCGTAAAGCCATTTATTAGAAAGCCAAAATGTTTATATAAAAACACAATAGGAATTTACATCTACTGATCTTCAAGGAACATAATCTTCGCAAGGGTTAATGTCATACGAGGGTGTTAACTGACAGAGTGTCAAGAAATGACCAGACATGACAATGCAGATGTTATTAGAGCTCTCATACAAAAGAGCAAAAGAGGAGCGCAATATTCTGTCGATTTTGTGGGAAAACAAACCCACACCATTTTATATTGTTCTGATGAAAGCCGTTGAACAGAAATCCAAAATATTATATTTATATAACATAATTAATACTAAAATAAACAAAATAAACTTTGTTGTCGAATTTCAGGTATCATAATTTTTGCAATGGCAAGAGTCATAATTATTATACCAATACAATAGTTGTGCTATAGTGGGACTTATCTGACTGACTGCCAGAATGTATGCAAGCATGTCAATGAAGTTGCCATTAGAGCTCATCAAGAAACTAGAGGCAGTAGGCCCCCTCTATTCGCATTAACTAATTCAAGGCCTTAACTTTACACTTTTTCATATTTTTTTCTGGTTAGGCCGTTTTTAAGAAAGCAGCATATATTTTACGTCCATGCAACTTTTTTTTAAAAAAAATCGGTTACAGTTGGCTATAAAGATGAAATTATGCTGTAAACTCTGCGTTTTAATATAACTTTTATTATACTTGTATTTTTAAACTACCAAGAAAACAATTTTGGCAAGGGCCCGTGTATTATTATTATCTCCAAAGACAGACTACAAACACACGTTGTATGTATGAAGTATTATTCGGATGTCTGCTGAATGTTTTTAACTGTTGTGCTTATTGTTTGCATCGTGTCTGATGTATTTTAGAAGTGAAATTTTAGATGTTCAACAATTATTATTCAAAATATTGTGTTACGATGTAAAAATGTTAATGCTCCCTAATAAGCGTGTAATAATGTAATTTTCTCTGCAGATATGTCCCGATTATATAAAAATTACCAATTACTCTGTTGAAATAATAAATTTACATATAGCACAAACAACGCTGGATAAGGTCAGGACTATTATAGAGTCATGATCTAATTATACGACCCATTTTAGTTGTTACCTGACATAATTCATGACAGTCAACAGCAATTGGTCAAGAAATAAACATTCGTATTAAAAGAGCCCCGCCCCGCCCCGCCCCCAGCCAGGTAAGATTGAAGTGTTGTGAAAACATCTATATGTAAGCTAAAAAATACTGAAATAAGCTTTTCAAGTAAACGTTGTCTGTTGACTGCTTAGGTCGAAGTTTGGACCCCTCATTGTGTACAGCTTTTACTTCTTTAAAGTTGAAAGGATCTTAATTCATTCCCCACCTACACACACCAAGATTTTTCCTGATCCGCCCATATAAAAGGGTAATAAGGATATTTTAACATATTTTAAACTACACATAAGACGGATGTATTTCATCGACATAGTCATGCGATGTTTTAAGAATCAGTTCGATAAACATATACACAACTATATGGTTAAGATAAATAGGTTAAGGAAACAATAAAAAAAATGCCTATCAAAAGTCTGCTTCTTTATTCGCAAGAATGTATGGCTACTGTGCTGTTGCATAGCATCTAATATTATCTTCAAATGCATTAGTTTGTAGCAATATGTAAGGTAAAGAAATACATTATATAACTCGGTAATATATAAGTTTGTGTTCTATTACAAAGTGCCAAGTGTTCTTAAAAGTCTTAATGCCAAATAAGTTTAAAAAAGCTTATTGCCTTGACACTTTGCCAACTTTTAACTAGGAGGGAAAGTTTGATATTTCAACACTTTACGTTAAAGTTCAGATCCTTGCAAGTGTTAACGAAGCCAGCATGGGAGAGAGTAGATAAACATATTAATGGATAAACGCTATGATATATACAACTAAGAGTATCATAAAACTTTTATCCATCTTTTTAGCAGTGACATGAACAATGGATAATGAAAATCGCACGAACAGTTGCCGCAATGTCGAAAAATTAAAAAGATATTTACGACATATAATGTATAAGGCTTTAAATAATAGAATAAAAAAAATTGCCGCAGCTAAGCAGTGAGAAATACTAAATCACAACAATCACAAACTTTAAAAAGATAGCCTGGACAATTACAAGCCTAGTTCTATACGTTTGTTATCAAGACCGTAGTATTGTTCATTTCGATGTACTTGTAAAACCTTGTCGTTTCATTTATTATATCTCAACGCCAAATTTGTAAATTGCAAATTTAACCGTTTAACGATCTGCAACGATCTGCAAAACAGCTAAGCTGCATTTGTTACTGGTACTTGTTATATATATATTCATTAATATTATTATTTCATTAATATTATTCATATTTTAATTTCATTTTTTATTAGTTGAAGGCGATTATTGGAGTATAAGCCTTTTTTTTTCGTTAAAAATCAATTGTTGTTGTTTTTAAAAAAAGACGAACATGAACACAAGTCGTATTATGTTGCTTTCGAATTACAACGAACTTCACATATAAATAGCTGCTGCCGTTACTGAAGGCAACGCTTAACCCCAAGCCTTGTGTAATACAAGACAATGTAATACATTCATCCTACTACAAGATTCGACAAGAGAAAGGGGTTTAAGTGGAACCTAAATCATTCAAGTAATATCTCAGTTTATTTACAAATAAACTATAAAAGGCAGACATAATTAATGAATTCCCGATCGGTTAAACAAAACTTTGGGTTTCTTTGTCAACTCAGATAGTTAGAGGTTTAATATAGTATTCGTTCAACATGTGCATTTTGTCTTTGTTTGAATAAATGAAGATATCATTTCTTTTGGCAACAGCCTCTGTTATCATGTGTTGAAATTGCACCTCTTAACACTTGGTAATGAAGCCGAAAATCAATCATAAATCAATCATAAATCAATCATTAATCAATCATAAATCAATAATAAAATCTTATTAAATCTTCACTGGCTGTGATTATTATTCTGATATCTGCATGAAGAGATAAAGACGCTTAACGCTTAACAAAATTTTAGTGTAAGCTTTCGCAAAAGAGGAAATGCGTGTAGGTATGGCGTATGAATGTGTTTATCATTTTGTTATTATATTATATCGTTATCAAAACGGCCTTGTGGACTCAAATATCCTATCTTTTATTTAACGCAAATGAATGTTTGGTAAATAAAATACGCTGTTGTTTTCTAGTCGTTTTTGCGAATAGTTCTAGTTTTTTTCTTTGGATGGTAAATTAAGCGTTTAAACGTAAACACTTGCCAATATCCAGAAGTTCCATATGCACCCATTGTAACAGAAAAATTCCATCTTAATTTAAAGCAGCATATAAAACTGCGTAAAACTTAACACATTAAAGAATATATACCTTAATGTACATAAACAATTTACACACGGCTAGTAAGCACATTAAGAAAAATCAACTATTATGTAACATATCGTTATAAACGAAAAAGTGAAGCAGTAGGAATGTTGTATATTCAATAACAGTGTGCCATGTGAACACTGTAGCATCGTTGCTTGGTGTATTGTTTATGTTTGCGAAACCAATGGCTGTAGAAAAACTGTGCTTTTATATTTTACATATGTATATTATCTAAGAGCAGACCTTAAGTGACATACATGACATACTAATATTTAGTAAACATAAGAACGACGATCGGCCCGATGTCGCAAATGGGAAAAATAGTTGTTTTGGTCACAAACATGAAACACATCCGGCACATTATGCAAATAATAAATGGGCGTTCGTGGTCTAGTGGTTAAGACGATTCCGGATCGGAGGGTCCAGGGTTCGAACCCCGAAACTGACCACGTAATGTTAGTTCTTGAGCAAGACTTTTTACTACACATTGCTCCAGGTATTCAGTACCTGAGTACTGGTTCTACCCAGGAAGTGGACAGTCGAGAGGGATTAATATAAGTTAAAAAGAACTTGTTTCCCGATCGACTATAAATAAATAGGTTTAAACTTTAAACTACATTATGCAAATAAATATTTACTATGTAATGTTATGGACATGATCATATCACTGTAGCTCAGACTCTGGACGTTGAGACCAATGATGTTTACCACTGTTAACGTTAATTGTTCATTAGCAAGCAGGAAGTAGGCCTAATTAGTTTGAGCTCGGTATGTGATAGGCTACGTAATACAGTGTGTCCCTGCACGTTCGTAGTAGGGTCAGAAGTGTACAGTATGGTGAAATGACGCATATAATTGCTTTTAATCTGATTTGGTATTAAGTACGTAACAGAGGCACAATTATGGTCATTATAGGGACGTTCAGTTCCTCTTCTTGATGGAGGAAGATTTCAGAAAATGGCGAGATTATGTGCGTGGGTATTGTTTCATGCCATGAGGCCACGGCATGTTATCAGCATAACGATTTGTCCAATCGTCATATAAGCCATAAAAGTTGATGTCACTTCAATCATGCAAAACTAAAAGGAAATTTATACTACCTTAATACTTGGAGAGACTTTGTATGTATATAAGTAATTTATAACATATAACAAAACTAGCCCCTGTGTCTCACAACTTCTCAAATCATAGTTTGTAACTTAATGTCATCTAGAGTCGTATGTTATTACAGCATGACCAGTAATATCCGCATGCGAAAGGAATAAAATAGTTATTGTTAATTTATCTGTTGAGTTTAAACGGATCCATTTTGATGTGGGGGTGAGGCGTGCAGTGGCGAATAAAAAAAGTTGTATGCAGTGACAAAATAGACAACACCCAATGCAGTGCGCTAACGGATATGGGAAGTATGAAAATAGAGAAAAAAGTGTTTCATATCAAAACGTGACCAGTAATACCAGCTTGTGTAAAGGAAAACGATTGTTATTTTAATTCATGTGATGAGTTAAAGCTGTTCTCTCAGTGGTCGAATTAATAAGGTTAGCTTTAAGTTCTATGTATTGACAAGATAGAAAAAAATGTGTCTGTTTAAAAGACGGGCGAAATATAAGTTTCTATACAGCATGTTTATAGATTAGATTTAAAATGACAATTAATTGTATGTTTAAAAAGGCAATTCATTATTTCTGCGTCCTTATTATGCAATGAAATCTAAGTCCTACTCCTCCTCCTACTCCTCCTCCTCCTCCAACTACTACTACTACTACTTATAATAATGATAATATAACCTATAATAATACAAAAATACTAATAAAATGTCAAACTTTACCTTTTTAAGACAAATATTTCCACAGAAATTACTTATTATATGTCCCAAGTGTAGTTATCATTTCTCTGTCAGGTAGAGAAGTTTTGTTGCCAATGTTCCGTGAATGTCACCCAAAACCACTTTTCCCACAGATGTTTCCAGATGGTTAAAACCCCTACACAGCTAACGACACCCTTTGTTCAATGATAAAACACGTAGAAATGTAACAACAGACTAGATGACGTTATCAAATGCATATTTACAGGTCAAACAGCTGTATCATTGAACAAGGTAGATTAACAACAGCTTTACCTGATATAGATATAATATTTATATACACAACTTACTCTCAGCCTTTTAAATACATATATTATTCTTATACAGCACGTTCATATAATAAAATGTCCAGTATCTCCGTAAATTGTCCAACAGTTATGAAAAATGAATAACATTTTCTATCAACATTATTTAATAAAACATCAACTATGCAAATATTTAGTGTAGCACTTAACATGTACCGCGAATTGCTTATCGTTTATACACAGTTCTGTTAACCAGTTCCAACTATTGTATAACATACTTGCACTTTTCTTTACAAACTTGCCTATTAATCGTTTAATAAAACACAACAAAGTTACACGCGCGTACACACAGACCGTATCCTCCAATATTTTTATATCCTAATTAAACATCATATTGACTTATAATTTAACATACGAAAAATCACGTTACGGTAATTCATTACATCGCTGGCCCTCAGCTGTTCTTTACTCACTGCTTATCGACTGTGATCCCACAGTTCTACTCCCCATGCTGTACCGCTTAGCAGTCTTTATTTACTTCCTCTGGACAATTTAAGGGTTATCTCCCCGCGAGACATGCCATGTTTTAACATTCCATCTAATGGTTATTTTATCACTCATTGTAAACAATAGCTAAAAGTACCGTTACCATTAACATGCAACTGAGTCATTTTATCGTCAGTATATTTAAGTTGTGTCCGCTTTCTCGTTATCTTAAACATACAACAAACCTTACTTCCTCATACATCGTGCATCATATAGCGAATATGTACTCCCTTTTATATTTAAACAAACTGTCAGCAGACTCACCACTTCTATGTAAGTGCATTTTAATCTCACTTATTTCTAATCGAAAGTATCTTGCATTCGTTATTTAAAACTTCACAGTGGTTTATAGTCACTAACATACTTTATAGTGTCTATTCTTTCAAAAAGCAACAGAAAATCAGACGGAACCACAAAGCGATTTATTTGCTTAACCAATGAAAAATAAATCTGTTATCGTCGCCGCACATATGCGCGACGTCTTCATGTAATCGTTCCTCGAAAAGTCCAATTGATGGCGCCAGGCCGTTCGATAAACATGTTAATTAGATTGTAGTTTTTAATGTTTCTACATCACAACTGTCACTTAAAATTGTTAATGTTCCATATGTGTAAGTATGACTTTGTGTATGTTTAAATTACATTTCTTACAAGGATGTAAAGAAACATTACTATAAGTTACAAATTCGTTGATAAATTACCATTGTCCAAACTGTACACTTAAGCTCATGACTATCAAAGTTCATTATTCAATACTTTAATTTATTTCCGTATTTTATGAGAATAATTTTAACAATTTCCCGATTACCATTAGATACATATTTATTACCCTCAGATACGTTGAAAATCACCGGATCGCAATGTATAAGACTGCAACTCACTCGACTAATCCACCAATACATGTATTTCTCTTACTGCTAATACCAAGTGCTTTTAGAGATAAAACCATACGTTATTAAGTATAACTGTTTTCGCGTTATTACTATATTGTCTTGCCTGCGATGTGAAAACGTACAACATAACGTAAAAGAAATAACAAATGAAACTTTGATACAGCCGTTCGACGGCAATACTTGTAATTTTTTTTTTCGATATTTATAGGCTGAATATTTTCATCTAAATTACAACTAAATGAGTGCCGATAAAGTATTTTTTCTTTGTAAAGGCAAGTTGTTGTCTTAGATTTGTGGTCCTAAAATATTGTTTTTATGTCATAATGACTAGATCATGATTAATCGCTTCAGTATTATCAAATGTATGCAAAAAATCCGATTCGCTCGTGATTTCGGTATATCCATTATACGATTGCACATTTTCAGACCGACTGAACATTAAAATATCTATCTTTAATTTTCGTTCGCTTTTGTTGTTGCTTATGTAAAGATATTGAAACGCATTGAGTATATCGTGCAAACCGGGAGCTTTGCAAGTCAAGCCATAACTTAAACAAATTGGTTTCAGAATATATGTTTTAATCAACACAATCAACACAAACACACTGCTTTCAACAGTTATAAATCCTTCAACCCAGGCAGATATCTTATTATGTAATATGTTGAGTACATTGTATTCCAATAAATCGTGGATGTATCTGTCATATTAATTTATTATGCGTAACAATGCGATATTATTTGGAAGTCAAGTAAACGTTTTGATAATATTAGATTTTGATTTGTAAACATATAATTTATTTAGATTTAGGACATGTTAAATTTGCATTTCAATTTGTCGTTTTGGTATATGTCAAAATTACAAATCAAAGTGTCGTTATAGAATGCTCTTTTATAATCAGAGGAAACATTATTTTTTCTAACATAAAATCGAATAAATCTATCATTTCGCAACAATGAACGAACCAAATTTAGTAACATGGCATGAATAAAAGGCACGAAAATGTTCCGGTGACCCTAACTTGTCATTGTGATTACAATCGTATGCAAGGAATAAATACATCTTCCTAAATGATATTTCCTTCTATATATTCTCCCTTCATTAGTTATAACACTTCAGTAAATCAGAGCAATCCATTCAAGGGAACAACAAGATATTTATGAAGCCGACACACGATAGGGACAAGTACTTGTTCCAAAATTCCTGTCTTTTGGGGTATAGTTTCATTGTCATTTCATTGACACGTGCAAGCAAAAGGTGTTCATATATTAAGATGTAGACGGCTGATGATCATACACAGAAATAAGAATAAAAATGACGATGTGTTTTTTGACAATTATGGTTCTAAACCTTTGCAAAATAATTCGAACTATGACTTTCTGCCAAAAGCCTTTTTATAATATTTAATGATCACAATCTTGTAAAGCACGCGGTTTTGCAATACTAGCTGTGTGGACAATGACAGTGCACACAAAAACAAGAGGCAAAAGAAACTGTCAAATCGACGTAACTACATTAATTTAATATCTAAATGTAGCTATTCCTCATGAAATTGTTCTCATTATAGCCCTTCATCAAAAAGCTAATTTTGAAACTGGTTTGAAGCAGCGTCGACTGTATTTCGTTAGTAACATGCACGTTTTGCTAATTTTTAAATGAAATGTTATAATATTATCAATATTAAAGCAATGTTTTCCAGGGGCTAATGTCGCACATGATATAGGTCTACAGAACTGCTGCCAAACGCTTTTCATGCACAACAAACAGCAGGCTGAACAGCTCACCCGAAAACTAGAAGCCAAATATTTTATTATTTATGGACTCTTTCAAAGTATCGTCTTGAAACATCCGTTGTATGTTAAATTTTATTGTGAGCTTGGAGAGTTTGATCACAAAGGCATGAAATAGCATCCTGAACTCAGATAATTGTGTTTTTGTGCACATTCGTCGTTGTTGCTGTGCTCATAAAGTGATAAAATCGACAGCGTTCTCTTTCATAAATTTTAAATTTAATTTAATGTTATGGCCGAATAACTTTAATGACCACAAACAGTTTTAATCGATGTTAGTTGAATGTGCTTTTCATACCGATAGTTGGTAAAATGACTAAATATTTGTTAAATTAGAATAAAGATAAGATTGAAACACAAATATAAAATCTTTATTATTTGAAATGGTATTTTATTTAAATATGATAGCATCTTTGGGGCGAGGTACTTGAAACATCTGTGTTTACATATCAGCGACATATACATACAGTTTTTAAAATATGAATATGTTATTATATACTATAGTTGTGTTAACATGTCCGATTTATATATGAATATGTATGTGTGAATAATGCTATGAGTAACATGTTCATCCTCGTATATGTTATTAACATATATGTATGTATTAGTCGCGTGACATTGTTTGTTTTTTTGACAATAATTCGTTTGTTTGTAACAAGAAACGTATGTTTACGTTACCGAAATAAAGAATCTGTCTGTCTTTTAAAAGCTAGCTTTAGCACTTTAAACGCCAGCATCGTCCCAGAGAGTTGCTTGGTTAAGATAAATAAGTGTAAGAAAACCTCTCAAAGGTCGACTATTTGTATCACACAAGTTTGCACACCTGGTGGTAGTGCATCTCATTCAATACCATTGACTTAGCTTTAACTAATATATATAATTTAATAATAAGAGACAAACATTATAAAAATCAGTTGAACATAAAGTGTTTCTTTAAAAAAAAATGGGATATATTAACCAACTATGTTATTTTTTTAAAAAAAGGATTGATGTTAAGTAAGTTAAAAACAAACGAGGCCCAGACAAACTGCAAAGGTTATGCTACTAGATAAAATTTAAACACTGCATAAAAGTTCAAAGCCTTGCAAGTGTTGAAATAGGTGATAAGAGGAGATCAAGAAAGACGTTGTTGACAATATTGTTGATAAATACTGCTTATTGTTTCATCTCCTTGTCGATTACAATCTGATAGAAGATGAAAATGCCAGATATCTTGGAAAATACCACTACTTTCATATCTTGTAAAATACCACTACTTTTGCCAAAGTGAAGAAATGAAGAAAAAATGAGAAGATATTTGTTGTTCAAATCTTTGAACAATTATTAATCTCATTTAAGTTCAGTTGTTTTCTGCATGCGAACATTAGCGGCTAGATGCAAAGTGCAAATTGTAAAAACCTAAACATATTGCAGATAATATATTCTTGCATGAACGTCATGTTAATGTTGTGGTAAAATAAACGAACAAATGCGATTATTTAGAAGAAGTCAGTATTAACATATTAATAACTGACACCGAACATTTTTACGAATGTCTAAAATCGAGCTTTTACTTAAGTCCAACCAAAACACACAAAATAGAACGAACAAAGAAATTCGACAACGGAAGTAAGTTTGATTTAAAACTTACTGACAACATATCTTTCCACACTTTGCGAAAAAGCAATGGTCTGATATTACTCATATATGACCGATTAGTGAACTTGAAGATGTGATTCTTTATAAATTCATATTGTTAACAACAATACAATTTAACATTTGTTCAAAATATACAATGAATCAATATTAAAGCTTTATTCTCTTGTAAAGAACAAAAACCTCCGTTGTTATTCAATCTAATAGCAAGTCTCAACTCTTCTTTCTGTCGTCGTAAAACATTTATCAATCAATCACAAAACCACATACCATCTTATATATGCTGGGATAACAATTCTGATTTCTGCATGAAGCGACAAAGGAACTTTACAAAATTCAATTGTAAACATTCGTCAAGGTGGAAATTCATGTGTAAAAAAGTTAAATGCTTTTATAGAATTTATTGTTATTTATTATAATGTTATCGAATGTGGTTTTGAGTGAATTTGGACGTCTGACATTCACAGAACACAAAAGAAGTTTTGCGTTTTGTGAAACTATGTATCAATTTGTCTTTTATGCTGCCGAAGGGCACTGTCCGTTTGTATGCTTGTCCAATTTCCTAGTCTCAGCCGCAACGTTAGTTTAAGTCATCCAGATATACTCTGCTGTTTAGTTGGCTTACATTTTAAACCGCACTGTATCAGTGATTCAGCCGTTAGTTCCATATTAGGTAAAGTCCTTTAACTCAAACGTATGTCACCACCTAACAGACACACACTTTAAGGTGTGTTGCGCATAACATTTACAAGTTCAAACCAATAAGAACACTGCAAAAGTAAAATCAAAGGTCGCATTTAAGTTTATTCAATGCCTATTCATTAATTATATTAGTGTTTCGCCCAAAATTTTCTTTCATGTTACATGTTTGAAGCAAAGTTCACCATCTTACTGACATTCACTTGTAGGAATGTCTCGCATACTATTTGCGGATGCAACCGTCCAGGTAAGATAATATAAAGTATCATTCTATATATAAATTGATAATGAATGCATATGAAGATGCCCAAGTTAAATCTTGTTCTGTTCAGTCTCGCAAAGGGTTAAATCTTCATTGTATTTTGGACATCAAACGTAAAAAAACTAAAACTTAATCACAATCAATATATTAAGCAATATGCCTAACATTAAATCAAGTATTACACGGGGTTTGATATTCATCTCAGTAATACACGAAGACCAACCTCTATTAGTAAAAGCGTAAGTATAGATGTGCTATCAATAAGAACATATGACAAAGTCCTATGAGCATTGCAACTTATACACAAACTTGAAATGGTATTCATATGCAAGCCAAACGTAAAAGTAAGAACAAATCTGTGATAAGTCATTTAACAAAAAGAGCTTCAGTTTTATATCATCCAGGTTTACTTTACCCACCGCAGCAGATATGCAGCTGTCAAACGATGTCATTTTAGGCATATTCTTCTTCCGACCTCCGGCGATCGTGATTTCAGTAAGATTCATTGCACCAGATTCATTCATGGGATGATTGTCCCAAGGACGGAATTACCCGAGGACTTCCCGGGGTGTTTTTCAAATGCAAACATTGAAAAGAAACCGATCTATTTGAATAAAAAATTGTACAAGCGCTGATGTTTTCTTTGAAATGGTATAACGAAAGTAGTGACGTCATTGAAAAAATAATGTCCACGTATAATTTTGAAGAGAGAGAAGTATTATTTCTATTAGAAGAGCTTCACAAAATTGAAGTGTAAGTGGTTGTAGCATCCTGTTCATGTGATCTGAGTGGACTGAATAAGCACGGTAATAACTGCAGGCGTTGTGAACAGTGTAATACCGCCATGCTTTGTTAACACTGCAATGACTATGTGCTATGAGAATTCTGCACACTTAAATAACAGCAGCCTGCGTGGGACTGTAATAGCAGCATGCTGTTTTCACACTGTTATATCAGCGTACTGTATAAACACAGTTTTTATAACAACGTTTTGCATGAAAAAAGTAAAAACAACTTAGTGCGTGAACACTGTAATAACAGCTTGTTGTGTGAACAATCTCATAACACTGCGCTGTGAGATCACTGTAATAATAGCGTGCTGCAAGAAAACTGTTATAACAGCTCGGTGCGTGAATACTGTAATGACAGCAGGTTGAGCACTGTAATACCACCATGCTAGATAAATACTGTAATAACAGCGTGCAAAATGTACATTCTGATGAATGGGTTATGTTTGCGATACCAATGACTGCCGAAAGGCCCTTGGAAAAGTTGGTGTCTTGGCATGTTTATCAAAAGTCTCCATGGTAAGACAGGTCATCACTACTGCTACAGATAAAGTGCAATTCTTGCATAATATTGGCGGCAGTCAACGTGGTTTTCCGCATTTGTTTGTAGCTCTTAAACTAAATAAATGCTCTAAATGTTATATATCTATTTCGTTAAAGCGAGCTTTGCGAAACGGACATGTATTATAAGGACCAACACTCTAGCCGGCTTCTGACGACATTTTTGTGTCAAAAGAATGTAAGCTTAAAAGTGATGACATGTTAATCAAGTGACATATTGTAAACCTATTCACAGCAACATTATATCACAAGTTTTTACCATGTCAATATTTCCTTTTGTAAGAAACAATTTTATTTGTACGTTAGAAAATTTAACCAAAACTTACAAATTGAGGTATTGTTCGAAGACATCTAAATGTGACTTTGCATGTTTATTACGCCCATCTAACTATTACTGTAATATGCAGTAATACTACCTTGCGGGACCCACGAATAACAGCTGAACCATTAAGTCGGTATGCCATTTTACAACATATCGGTATCGGAAAAGAATGTACAAACACTGTGCTATCTGAACATTGACACTGTCACTAAACAGTGATGGTGCAATGGCGAATGTCTGCGATATTAAGGCATGTGGAATGGCGCGAGATAACGTTGGGGTATTTGCTAATGAAACAAAGCCTGCAGAAATAAGGCAGAAAGCTACAGTCACGTTGTAACATAATCCATAATCTTGGCTGCTGAAAACTATGGCTCTTTCTTTTATTCGACGCTTTCAGACAAAAATAATTGTTCTAATGGTATTATGCTAGTTTCTATATGGCGTGCTTTACAGAGATAGATATTTAATGCACAAACATTTCAGGAATAAATTCTGACGACTTTCTACTGTGAAGACAACAGGCTAACAGCCAGGCTGGGTAATATGTTTATCCCTTGACAAATGGAGGAAATTGGCGAGTCTGCCTATCTAAAACACTTGTCAATTAAATGTTTATCCATCGTGTTGCGGAATAAGATTTATTAAATATTAATTATATTTTTCTGAAATATGAATTATATAAAAAATAAACTTAAGTAGATATTTTATCGAATGCATTAAACCCATCTGAAAGAAAGTTGCAGGTATACTGCACCTTTTAAGCATGTTGTATTATTGGTGCCGATATTGAACTGATCGTCAATTGTATAAGCAAGAACAATGGCGATACTCCATGCATGGAACTGGCCTGTCATTCGATATCTACGTCAACAAAATAACTATCACAGTAAAATACAACAGACGAACAATGTGTTACGTCGGCCATAGCAAAATGTCCTTACGTAAGAAAAAAAGCAAACGCATATGTTTTCTGTAAACAGTTATTAGAGCGTGTTATTTGGATCCTTCAGTAAGGACCAATTTTTGTCTTTTTTCTTGCGATGCAAGGACGATGGAATGGCGCGTGGGAATGTATTATTAGATTACTCCACTGCTATTTATAAAGTGGCATTCTGATGAAATCTTTGCGGCAGACAATGCGGGGTTTCAGATGTGGTTGTCATAATCTAAGAAAATAATTGCTGTAATTGTTATATGTTGTTTTCTCTATGCTTTGTATACCACTGACATCCATTTCATGCACCGATATTTTAATATGGTATGTTTAGCAATTGAAAAATAAATAGGGAAAATCGGTGCGTTACTTACGTCTTTTACAACAAAATATCAATCTATTTTACTCCTGCATGGCATAATCAGAGTAAATAAACAATTTATTTTTTATTTTATAAAAGTAATCAAGTTAACGTGAGTAGTATTTTGATGCAGATATTAAACTGATTAAAATACTGGCTAAGACGGACAATAACGGTGTACCAAACCTGAAATTTGTTTGTCGATATCTCAACGAAATGACTTACTTTCGAGCCTATGATGGCACAAACGAACCATAAGCACAATATGCCGTTACTGAACATATCCGTATAAAAGAATAAAAAGCAATTATGTGTTACCCGAAGACTGTCTCAGCAGCTTGCTACCTTAACACAATATTATCGTCCGCGTTGTTCATTGCCGTATTTCTACAATACCAAGCATGTGAAAATACGCAAGGGAAAGTTGCGGTATTTGCGGGTGAAATAAAAGCCTCAGTGATAAGACAGATTATCCCCACTGCTTCAGATAAAGGCGACATTCTGACATAATCTTGGCGGCAGACAACGTGGGTTTTTACATTTGTCTGTTGCTATCAACTAGAATTATGGCTGTAATTGTTTTATGTCAGTTTCGATATGGCTTGTATTACATAACAAACACCCATCTTAATGCACCAACATTCCAGAAATGGCTACTGACGACATTTTTATTGACAAGAAGATAGCGGGCTGTGCAAACAAGCAAGGTGGTATGCTTATCACATCGCAAATAGAGATATTTAACCCGTCTAACCCAACAATTTATTAATCAGTCTTATAAACCCTGTATGATTAACTTTGATTAAAATTATCACTTGCGGTTTTTTTATTTGTAAACAGCATTTCACACAAAATTAAAGACCTTTAATTACACCTGTAAGCTAAGCGGATCTGTTGCACCGGACGCGTGTCATTTCATTGCCTTGAATACTTTAGAAAAGAAGGTGCGCCATTCATATAAGGCGTTTTTTCGATATACATGTAGTTATCATTTCTACCCACCAAACTCTCATCCTAATACTAATTAACATCACCAATTATAACCATTTCTTACTGTTTCTTTAATGAGTCCCATTTTCAGTTTGTGAGTAACTGGAGCTACTGAAGAATACGAAAATAAATGACAATATAACAAAGCATTTTTAGATAACCTAAGACTAGACCACATAAGGATAATGCAAAGGAAAAAGGAATAAATCATTTAACGCAAATATTTGACAAAAGACAAGTAAAATCTGTTGCTAGCGAGAATGTCTGACTTGTGTGTTTGTCAGTAGACTTTACTTCGCATAACTAGCAGGCGGCGGCTTTGAAATAAACTTGTATCAAAGATCACTTCACTCTAAATTAAATACACTTATTTGTCAAGACTCGTGTTAAATGCTGGTTGGCACCAATTCAGTTTGATTTCCCCCGTTATTTGATAGTTTTACAATGTATACAACGATGTTGTTATAATTATACACTACCTATATATGGAAAATAAAATAAGCGAATTCATTACCTGAAGATAGATTATAACAAATCTCTGTTTATTTTCCGCCATGGTTTAAGATTATAATAACCGCAGAGGATTTTTCCCCCAAAACTCTTATAAGTTTATTCTTACATAAAAAAGATTACAAAAGTACTCTGGTCTTTTCACTGGCATACAATATCAGCAGACCTTCAGTAAAAATAGTTAATATTTAGTAGTTTGTTAAATACTTTGTTCATATGCCTGCATCAGGTAAGACGGTATATGTATCTTGATGATGTGATGATATATATATAATAAAAAATCTAAAAATATTAAGTGTTGAAGCTTAATCACATTTACTTAAGAAAAAATGGCAACACTTTATCACATTTCTAATTCAAAGCAAGTAAAATAGTTAAATGTTCTATGAATTTTGCTACATTCCTCTTTGTTTGAGGAATAATTGCACGTTAGATTATACTATACAAGACAGATTCATGTCTTATATCATTGCATGTCCAGGAATATCGTCGAGTGTTAAGAAAAAAAAAGCAGCGGTTCTTTTTTATACGCCCCAGTGTACAGGGGAAATCTGAACAAAGACCTTTGCTACATGCTTATAAGTAAAAGAGACAAGACAACTACGTTTAGGTACAAAAGGTTTTAACTTTTAAGAGATGATTCTAAAAAAGCATGGCTGATTGTTTAATTTGGCGAGGAGAAAAAAGATCATTTAAATTAAGTGAAATTGCAAACCCAAATTGGATTTAATTAATAATAAGCGGAATACAATTGTATTGTCCTACGTCTATAACAACATAGTTGTAAAGGGGTTTTTCTTATCTATACATGGCTAACATATCCCCTCATTGCGGACATTAAAGCCTTATAAGGAAACATGGGACAAGACGTAATGAACGAATCTACCAAACTAATGGCAGTCGTAGGTTAACTGGAGTTTTTACTATAAGGTATATACACACGAGTTAGTCGTTCCAATAAAAACACCTGTAGTTGCTAGATCTTAATTTGGTGCAGGAAGTTTAAGATTACCGTAGTACGTAAATTACTTTTTTATCAGGAAGTGCGGAGCCTTTGTTGACTACAAATAAAAGGAAATTAATGGTTGATATAGCGGCAGTTTTATATGTATTGTATTGAATTGATTAATGATTAATATGATGACGATGATGATGATGATGATGATGGTGACGACGACGATGATGACTATAATGGTAATGATATTTTTTTCATTGTGGTTGTTGTTGATAATGATGATGATGATGATGTTGATAATGATGATGGTGGTGACGACGACGATGATGACTTTAATGGTGATGATAATGTTGTCATTGTTGTTGTTGTTGTTGATGATGATGATGATGATGATGATGATTATGATGATGATGATGATGATGAGAAGAAACTGAGCGGTTACCATATGGAAAAGAATATAACAAACAAGATCGAAACATCAGCAACAAATAAAAAGTACCTTGCAGAAGAATGTAAACGATAATCTGTATCGACATGATCTTTTATGCTACGTTTATAAATATATTACTTCTGCTTATAAAAAATGATAGGAATAATAAAGTAATAAAAATGAATAAAATGTCATTTCTTACCTTATTTCGACTTATATGTATAAACAAATATATAGATGTTATGTCCAGAGAGTAGTCAACCATATATCGGCAAGGAAGAATCAGTCTACATTGTATTGTTGTCAATGTTTCTTTCCCTGAGTTTTACACACAAACACTGTTTATTCACAGATGCAGTCAGTCTGTTTATATTCCCAACACAACGCATATCAACCTTTGTTTATTGATAAGCATGCAGAAATGAAAGCAAACAATTGTATATCGCTTTATAATGAAAAACAACAACAACACATCAATAACAAAGATGCAATGAACAAGATAGACAAAGGGTATCCAATGTTATCCCGAGTTTTTTTAGGATATACATGTATATTAATTTTTTGGGTATGTTTATGGAATCAAATCTTAACCTCACTCTCTAGAACTTGTGTATTATTCCTATACAGCACTTTAATATAAAGAGTTAATTTTCTCCGTAAACTGTCAAAAGAATGAAACAAAATACACGACAAATACAAACTATTACATATAGTATGTTTGTTTGTTTATTGGGTTTATCGTCCCACTTACATATAGTATGTTTTCAACAATTAAAAGACTAAGTAAGTAGCACAGCACATTGCCTATTTTTATCGACGTGATTAACCAAACAATTAAAAAAAATGTTTAACAGAATCACAGTTCTTTACAAACATAATTACAAACAGAATTAATAAGTTATCCTTTTATAAAACACTAAACAACTTCACACAGGTCGTATTCCCAAACATCGGAATAATAACATGACGATATATTTTAGTTTGTTATTTTAACACTCGAATTATTATATTACGGAAGTTTGAAATCATTTAATCGTTTTCCCTCAGCTGATTCTTTCCTCAGCTGAACAGATCTTTACTGACTGCCTACTGTATCGACTGTGATCTCTCAGTACTGCTCACCACTCTGTACCTCTGAGCAGTTTATTTACTTCCCACTGGACAGTTAAAGCTATTTCCCTCACGAGTCAGACAATTTATTGGCGACGCGCTGGAGCGCGACGCCTATATATGGAATGCTCACTGAAATTTGAGCATGAGGAAAATCTGTTTTCCGGACTTTTATAACCATGATAGGGTACGGATATAATTCGGTACATGGAGTTGTATTTCCTATTGTTATTTATTTATTTAACGTATTTTGGCGACGCTGAATGTTGATATTGAAATACACTAGTGTATTACAAAAGTATTACATGGGTATATTGAATGGAAAACAAGGTGAATCATGTGATCACACACACACACGCACGCACGCACACACACACGCACGCACACACACACACGCACGCGCGCGCACACACACACACGCACACACACACACACACGCACGCACGCACGCACGTACGCACACACACACACATATATATATATATTCAAAATGTGTAAAATGTGTTGATTTATCAAATTTATGTAAGAGTAGTAATTATAACGTGAGGTGTCTGCGTAGAAATAGATAAAACATGTTTTCCAGGCTATGTAGTCCTTCGCTTTAGTTAGTGACCTTATAAAGTTTGTTAAGAAGAAAGACACTGAACATCCGTTCATTGATTCGTTCAAGACAAGCAGAGCATAAGTTGTCTACGTCACAAATCTGTTTCTGGAAAAATTGATTTTAATGTGCAATGTATTATAATAACATTTGGGTAAAACACATGTAGTTCCGCATCGATTATTTATAAATCAATGAGTTCCCGCAAGTAAATGTTATTACGGAATAGAATATCGATTCTTAATGTCAACTTGTTCTTGAATTATATATTTTCAGATAGCACATTGTCATGGCGATTAAATGGTTGAGTCTAAAAACCAGGCTCACGTGCGATTAAAAGTATATCTTTGATGCAGTTTCACAGTAGGATTTCACAAAATATGTTATACTCAATAATACAAGGGTATATATAAACGTTTGTGGACAAATGTTATATATTTTATTTCCCATCCAAAAGGCTTGGTATTTTGATATCTTGTAGACAAAATATTTTGAACAATATGTTAGAAATTATTGTATTGTAAGGTCAGTGGGCAGATGCTTCGTATCTGCACGGGAAATGAACGACCCCGCCATCCATGGGTTTCCTGCTGCCTTACAGGTCGACCGTGGCTGGTCAAAGGCTAAGGGAGTAAACCTAGATAGAAAATCCGGAATGGAGGCCATTAGGCAGTTGGTTGAGCTTTGCGATGCCTTCTGACACCTCCTGCAGCTGCGCGGGCACCGGCCGTATCGGCTTGCCTTTCCGCCGAGAGTGAGATCCTGGCACTAGGCACTCTAGGATCTCCATACTACCCTCCCAGGCCTGCACCTGGAGAGGTCACTCCAGCTTTGCAGCCTCAGCAAAGGCTCAAGACGGGGAGCAGTAGACACCAGATATAAGCCCAGGCTCGTTTGGCGAAGAGCCGGGTGCTCGGGGTTGCTCTCGACGGTGGTCTTTTGTCCCAATGGGAAGGTACCGCCCGCCTCAACCCGGGCAGCCCCTTGGCAATAAGGTACTACCTCGCCACAACTTGCTTGCTTCATCGGTTGCATGAAGCTTAGACAAAATCGACAGGCTTGTTGTAAAATTGATACTCCATTGTCTCTAGAGACAGAAAGATGCCAACCAACAACTAATTGTATTGTGTAATAAATGATATATGATTGGTGGTCGCTATAGAAAACCGTAGCTGACGTTGAGGCGCTGGCCATCAAAATCGTTCGCACTTGTATATATTTACTTATATATAACAACCATAGATATAAAAAAATAGAAACGTTGTGATTATGTTGCGGCATTTTTTCTCTGATGGTGTCAAATTCTGTTAATTGTGGCGTCTAGTTTTGAATTTATTCATTTAAAAAAACAACAGGCTTCTTTTTGTTGAATGGTAAAAACGACGCGTCGAATGTAAGTTGAAAATCAGGTACATCATATAATTCCGTGCAAATTTCTAAATACATATGCTTAGTCTCTCTCTCAAATATTAACCAGGTGAAGATAAATAAGTCTGGAATCAAATAGAAGCTAATGAAGGACCAACTTATGCATTGTGTATCATCTACTTTCAGATTGAAATCTTGCCTAGCGTGTTTGTGTTGGGCAATTGTTTCATATATAGGAAAACACGTTAGGCTGCTTCCGATCATAAAGTATCAAAGGAAAAATAAATTTAGAAACTTCAGGTGTCATTGTGCCGAATAGGTTAAAAAAAGATATTGCTTTGGCGCATTGCCAACTTTCGGCTACCTGAGACAATTTGATGTTTCAACACGTGACCTAAAAGTTCAAATCGTTGCTGCCAGTGTTGACAAGACCAGCTTGAGAGAAAGATGATAGAGCAATACAGGGTTAAAAGCATTCTTGATAAATACTGTTCATTGTATCATCAGACTTTTCACCATCATCTTTGATAGCAGTCGGCGAATACGGGTGTCTGGTATCTAGAATAATCCCAGAAATAGGTTCCAAAATGGAGGATAATTTAAAAAAAGATGTTTACAAAATTAAAAGTACATAGTCTTTTTATTAATAACATTTTCTCATTTATGTTAGATACCAGGATTTCGGATGATAGAATGACATTCATTTCTTTGAAAGATTTTCATTTCTTTACGCTTGGCGTAATCTGTCTCTATAAAATGACGCGAATAAAATAAGATGATTTTTGTCCCTGCTTTGCACAGTGTCATGGTACTCTATCAGAAAATTTTATAATTTTTAAGATTGTCGTATTTGGCATTGTGGAGCACTTTGTATACTGTTTTGTATAATGTATACCCTGCCATACACCAATCATTTGAAAATATACCTGTTAAACAACCCGCTGAAACATCTCAGCTATATTTGTCGTAAGATTTATAAACTTCTTTAAAAAAAAACGATTTCTGGATGCCAGACTTAAACCCACAATCAATGGAGCACAAAGAAAATAGAAAACATCATGTAACATGACAACGAAATTTAAGTTTTATTGCCGTTTACGATAAACCAACAGGTTTTACTTCAAAATTTTGCGATTGGAAAGAAAAATATATCTCGACAATACGCAAATACTTATTAACGTCATAATGAAAACGTTTTTTTCAACATGTACTTTATCGGAATAGTGGTTGCTGATGACTCCCTTAAAATGAACAGCACCCCCGTTATCATTCACTTAAATACCACTTCTTACCTTTTGTTATTGACGCTAAAATTCAACCAAGATCGATAATAAATTCCATTATTCAGATTAATCTCATTCTGCTCTTGCTCTTAATTGTATGTCTGATTCCTGCATGAAGCTATTTAGTAGATTTACAAAGGCCTAGTGCAAACATTCCAATAGTTAGAACTGCGTTTGTTAAATATATTATTGTGTTTATCTTATTTGTTACTATTATATCGTCATCGAGTGTGGTTTTGAGTGCTTTAACAGCCTATCACCAATAACGCATATTTGTTTTTCATAAAACGGTATACCAATATACATGTATTTCTGTTCGGTCTCGCAAGTAGTGAAATGCTTTGTTTGTTAAAGACGTAATCTTAAATATATCAAGGTAAAAGCTTAACGCCATTTGAAGTAGTTTCATTTGTGAACACTGTGATATTAACATGCAATGTGAACACTGTAATATTAGCGTGTTATGTGAACACTCCAATGACAACCTGCTATGTGAACACTGTCAGCGTGATATGTAGACATTGTGATATCAGCGTGTTTTGTTAGCAAATCGTGATTTGTAAATACTGTTATAACAGCATGTTATGTAACCCTTCAGCTATCTGAACACTCGAGCAAATACCGATGGCCACATTATCTTAATACTGTGATAATAAGGACTGTGGAATAGCGCGAGAAAAGCTTCGGTATTTGCAGATGAAACAATACATAATATTATTATTCCCAAAGCTGCAGATTATTTGGCAGTTTGACATAACCTTGGAGGCAAATATGGCTTTTCCCGTTTGTTTGTCGCTATCACACAGATTAATTGCTCTAATTGGTTTATGCCAGTTTCGATATGGCTTCTATTACACAGCAGAGCACATACTGCATGCACCGACATTCCTAAAATAACTTCTGATGGCTTTTTAATGTTAGAAAGAAATCTGGCCAAAACGGAAATTTATGTTTATCACGTGATAAACATGGAACGTTGCGAAGTTAATCTATCACAACAATATCTATCAATTTTATCATTCCGACATTTCGGAACCAGATATTTCTTATTTTAAAGTTACACTGTGAACAGAATTCATCATTTGCTAGATAGTGTCGATTGCATGTAAATACATCTACGACTATAAGTTTGCATTGTATGTTGCACTTATTCACGAGTCCAGTATGTTTCCTGCAGATATTAAATTGATCTTCATTTGAAGCCAAGCAGGACAAAGAACATGCGGCTATGATGGTACTTGCCTGTCATTCGATGTTATAATCAACAAATTATCGTTTATTCGTGATTGTAGAGAAACAGCCGAGCCATATGGGACAGTTTGTCACTGCAAAACATATCCGTATCTTATGGCAAAATAAAGCAAGGGCATATGTTATATAAAATGTTGTAGTAACAGCGTGTTATGTGAATTCTATAGAAAGGTCTACATTCTGTATTGCGTATAGAAATGTTGAGGTATTTGCAGTTGAGAGAAAAAAATCGCCACGGAACTACAGACTACTCAAATTGTTACTGATAAGATGGCGTTCTGACATAAATTGGTGGCAAAGAACGTGTTTGTTTCCCATTTATTTGTCCCTATCAGACAAAATAATTATTCTGATTGTTTTGTTTCTATTCCATTCTGTCCTGCTTTACAACAAACACTCGTTTTATGCACCAACATTCCATGAACGGTTTTGAGGACTTTCTTATGTCATAAAGATATTAAGCTAAGCAGCGAAGCTTTGTGGTATGTTAATCACGTAGCGAATTGGAAACTTGGCGCATTTAACCCGCCTAAGCCGGTAAAGTATAACAGTTTTTTTCTATACGATGGAATCGGGATACTTATAATACTGACTGTTTGCACTTTCATTTTAAAACAAATTTCGATCAAAATTTCAAACAAATTTAAATCCATCTTTAGGTAAAGCAAGTCTGTTGTACCTTTTCAAAAAGTGTCGTTTTAGAGATTCATATATTTAATTGATATTAAGTCTTAAGTTAAATAGGACAAAGAAGGCGCACAGAGATGGAATTTTGCCGCTTTGTAATCGATAGCTTTGATCGCCAATAATACTCTCCATGCCTAATTACCTAATTACAAAATCATAATTGATCAAAGCTCTATCAGATAAAGACTTAACGTGTTAATGTCGACGTGAAACTTTTGCCTGTTCCTAACGACTGATTAAATGTTATTATATTATGGCATTTGCGCCGGTGGTTCTAGACGTTGCTATAATGATCATAGTTGGTCGCTTGAATGTACTTCAGAAACAAACAATAGGACAAGGCGAATGCACTTGTAAGAGTAATATAAAAATATGTAATTTAGTCAAGATAACATGTAACCTATATTTAGTACTGGTTTAATCATCAAACTAATTAGTCTTACTTTTATGTCCGCTTTCCTGTGGCGAGATTTATGCCTTGACATGCAAGTCATTTACAACTGCCTATGGCATTTTAAAGCTTTAAATAAGTCAATTTTCATCGTTGAACAAAGAGAAGTCAATATCTTGGAACTCTCATTTGTCTATAAACCTTTTCCTATTGTATCTTTAAAACCTCAACTTCTTGGCTGACTAGTTATGTAACGCAAAAAAGGCGGACAAACAACCACTTTAAATTGGCTCCTAGTTAATGGTCACTTATAAAACACAATCATGTTAAAAGTAATCTTAGACAGCACGTGTATTTACCGTGGGTGCTAGCTGAAGTGGAAATGATAGTCTATTATAAAACCATAATATACCTTTTTCTCATTCGTGTCTGAAACGCCGCTACTTTAAAACTTAATGTGCCGCGACAATCACCTATGCACTATTAATTTAAGTTTAAGTTTCCATTAATAACTTTTTTATTATTTAGGTCTGGAAATAATGGAAGAAAAACATAGTAATAATGGGGTTTAAGCTTTTTATGACATCACATACGATTTTAGAGTTAGAGTATAGTATTAAACTTATTAAAGAAATTTATAAATTTCAACTTTGTAAATAGTTCTGAGTATAGTTTATATTTCTATTTACCATGACACTCTTGCAATTTAATTAAAGCTAAATTGTATACAATTAACGAATAAATCTTGGTTTTGTTTACTCTTTCCGTTCTACCTTATGACAGATCTACTTTAAGTAGTAACAGTTGCTGAGTCTTGTAACATCAAACGCCCTAGTTGTTTAATGGCCTTTCTTATCTACACAAGGTCAAGACATACTTCAGAACCATATTAGAAAACTTAGGACAAAGGACGACAATCTCAAGATGTATAAGTATAGCTGCTAAATGACTGGCCATTGCAATTATATATTCTTTATATTTAAGCCATTATACTTGCGGTACGTGATTGACTCGGCCCCAAAACAAATACTATTTGTTAAGTCTTACGGTGCCTAAAGAATTAAGTTAAAGATAACAAGGTTGCCTGTACAAACATTTAGTCAGGAAATGCAGCGCCTTGGTTAACTGTACGAAGGGATTTTAATGATTGAAATGCTGATAGTAGCAATATGTACAGATTTTAATCTGTTCCTTGCAATGTAAAAAGAAAAGTATACACAAGACCATTAGGGACAGGATAAATTTTGCCGGTAAAGAAATATGGATGTTGTTATTGAATAGGAAATGTTGATTTAAAAATGGTGATGATTGCCCTTGTTGTGGTGGTAGTTGCTATTGACTGCGAGTTATAATAGTTTTACTGTTGCGGCTGCTGATGATGATAATAGCGTAATAAACATGATATAGGGCAGCAACAAGGAAATAATAATAATAATAATTGTTTATACCATAATAAAGAAATTACGATAAATTAAGATTAATTTTAGTATTACGTCATAGCTTACCTTAATATATCCACGATAGTTCACATATGTTATGTCCCGAGCAGTCAACCATCCACGATTATTATGTTTTTGTCAATGTTTTATTTGCGTGAATGGTGTACAAGGTTACCGTTATCAACAGATGTTGTCCGTGTGATTATAATCCATACACAGCAGCTTTTGTTCAATGACACAAGACGTGGGAGAACCAACCTCTATATACGATAAGACAAAATTACACTACTTCAAGCATGTCAATAAGTTAGTTTCTATAAGATACGTATTTAGATTAAATGATATGCTACTTTCGACATTGAAGAAACAATTTTCATTGAATTTGTAAGCCAGACTTCTCTAACCCTCCTTAATGTGTGTAGACACCTCATGAAGCACTTAAAATTACGTTTTTGTTGCCCGTTAACTGCTTAACTCATATAAAACAATTTATGGAATTTTCTTACCACATAACATCATATTAACGATGCAATAATCTATTGTAGATAACAGGCACCTCAAATTGCTTCTACCACAACAACTGTTTAACAGATCACAGTTGTTAAGGAACAAATATTTCCACTAATTAGCATCCGAATTATATCATGTCCGGTAGTTTTAAATAATGAAACTGCTCTCGTTCGGTCGTTCTTAACTAGCTGCCCACATCATAGACTATGATCTCACAATATTATTCACCACGCTGTACCACTTAACAGTCTATGTACGTCCCCTCGCTTTAAAGGTCTGTACCCCACAAAAAAGGTCCGTTATAATCTTTTACCTAGTAGTAATTATATCACTTACTGTAAACATCAGCATGTAAGACAATATCTTTAAAATATGGTTGTGTTAATTACCAATATATTAAAACAATATTTTGTGTCGCTGTCTTATCATCTTGAATCCGCAATAAGCCTTTATTTCTCATTTTGCATATAGCATATAAAATATCACGTATGTATTTTTATTATATTAATTTAAACAAGTTGTAAACACAAATGGCCAGTTTTATTTCTACGGATTTTATAATCGCACTTTGACTACTTGCATTACTTATTCTTTAACTTCGCAATTGGTGTTTGAGTAATATTTTAAAGCAGAAAAAATGACCTGACTGACTATTTAGTAAATCCTTTGTGACCGATTCAGTTAAGTTCTCGCCAGGCAGCATTACTGAGTGGATTATTTACTTAACATAGGGAAAACTAAAAATATGTTTCTTTATTTCATTCTGTCTGGTCAAGCGTTCTTATTACACCAATGTATGCAGTAGCAGAAAGTGTATTACATCCCACAGGGAAGATTCAAAATTAGGACAGACAACCTCTTATAACATATTTCACTGTTATTCACTGCTATTAACCAAGTTACAAATCCTGGTGTAAAGTTGTTTCAGTGGTACAACAGTTATACAATCCAATTGTCTGCAGCAGGAAATGACATTCGCTGGGATGTAGCATTGTTTTACCAAATTATGACTGTATGCCCAAATTTGCAATGGGAGAAATACAGGACGCTGGTCTGAAGCAATGCGCCAAATTGTGAATTTCCTGTTAAATTGCCAATGCTAACACAATTTACAATGTAAGAAAGCTGAACTGTTCGTTGTGATTGTGGTATTCAATTCTCAATGACATAAAATGAAGTATGCTTTTCAGTCTTAATTGTTTTTTAAAATCATAAGTTTCATGCTCATGGTATAAAATTTCACACACAACACTGTTCCGTCGAGCCATGATTGTTATCTATTTATCGTCGTTTGCATCGATTTGTGTCCAATATCAGATGAAATCGTCCGAGACACTGTGCATCACCAGCTGTCTGGAAAGAGCACTTGTGAAAAATGAATAGATCCAACCATTCACTCCACCGTTAGTCCATTGTCTAGATTGAAATGCTTTGACAAAATGGAAATGATTTAGCTTAAAACGATTTAAATAATGAACTAAACAACTCAAGCAAACCAAAACCCTGAATTTCAGCGAATCCTTGAAAAGGTTTAATCAGATATTTTTGGCATGTGAATCGGAGATAAAGTGGTTAGAGGGTCAATATCGGTATCGATGTAGCAAACCGTGAAAGAACGCCTTGCTGATAAGCAATTAAACACTCCTTATACAATCACGACAGAAAGGCATGCATGCCGCCATTCAGTTAACACAGATATCGGACAAATGTCAGCATAAAACATACGTTATTGTAAACAAAGTCACTGCCAGTAGCAATAATCATATATACACAGAATTAAGTCTAGACAATTAAAAGGTCATTTTCAAATAAATTTAAGGCTTACTCCGCTGTGATCTTGATCACTATAGCTCAACACTTCACTTATCCAAACGTATTTTGGCATACACAAACTATGTAACTGTAAATATGACAATACTGTAAATAAACGGGTTTAATATGAGTAAGGCACTTAGCACATATCAATGATGCGAAAGATTTTAATTAAAAAGCGGAGGAATCCGTAGGTTCTTAAATGAAACATAAAACTAATTATGACAGGCTCTTAACATAAATGCAAGTAATGGAATGATTCTGTCATTGAAGAATATCCATTGACGGCATATTATTCAAACAGTACATGCTTTTTTCCTTAGAAAATAGATATTTGTGAATGACAATGATCCCTAAATTGCAGTTGTGTGTAAAAGAAAACGGTTTTTAACATTTTTTTTTAAAAAAGCTCCTTACTTAAGATGATCACCCACACCTCTCAGGTGGTATGCAAGGAACGTCTTTATATTTTATGTTCATAGATTAATGGGTAGTTAAGTAAACTTATCGATTTCATGCAATTTAAATGAACAGATTGAATGATTTAAGAGAGAGTAGATGAATTTGTACTACATTAGGCAACTTGATCTACGTTTTAGGGTACCAAGTGTGATAAGTTATTATGCATCAATGTTTTGCCTTTCACATCTTTAGCTACAATAGATACATAGCTATAAAAATAACATCGTTATATTGCATTAAAGTAGTATAAAACATTATAACGAAACCAATTCACAAACTGTGAAAAATATTATCTATGTCAGCACTAACAAAAAGAGAATATTTTATTTTACTGACTATTTTTCGAAGCACTTTAACAACCAAGAAGGGGTTGTGTTTGAGATTACTGCAATTTAATTTATCATACAATGAATTTCCTATATTTATTGCTAAACGTCAAAATACAATTATTAACACATTTTGTATGTCGATTTTAAAGGTTCCTTTTAAGTCAGCCATTACAGCATATCCAACGCCCGATTTCAAGTCAAACGTCTGTAACATCGTTTTATCTTGTTTACATATTTTTTATATTTTGTGTAATATTATTCCTATTAAGTTAAAGTTTATGCTTACGGCTTCATTGAAAAAAAAATTGCTCTTATCCAGAAATACCCAGAATTACTACTTTCAATAAATTTAAACGTAAACAAAATAACAAAAAGGACTAATGAATGTATTTTATCTCGTTTAGAAAACCTAGAGAGAAAATGGTTTATTCTTAAAGATGATTACAAGCAAGGAAACGATGAAGTATTCAAATAAACTGAACATCTGTTTAAATAATACACAATGGTTTGCGCTTTATTACTACTGGAATTACGAGTTGGAGGCGGGCGCTTAGAAATTTAACGTGAAAAATCAAGTGCAAATAGGACGCGATGTTATTAACGATCATGCCAAGTATAATTCCAAATTCTCGAGCAATGTATGTCAGACATTGTATAACGAAAAACATATATCTAATATTTATTTTAATTGGCTTTTAAAAAGTCAGTCATTACAGCCTACGCATCGCTCGAAATGAAACCATTAGGATGTAACATCATTTAATATTATATAATGACTGCACACTACTCTTATGTTGCTATCGATTTTTCCCGAAGTACATGTTCTGGTTTTATTAGTAAACTTGACAAATAAAAAGAACAAATGGCAGAGTCCTACGAGCACTGCAACACATACCAACACATAACAACATTTGAAACGGCACAGGGTAAAGTTATTCACATGCAAGCCAAATGTAAAAGTAAGAACAAATCTTTGATGAATAATTTAACAAAAAGAGCAAACCCAACAGTTACCGCCTTGGAACGGTCCACCGGCAAAAGGGACCGACTGGGGTGCTTAAACCGGTTTTACAGAGCTCTAACCTCGCCCTTCTGATAGGTCGGCAAAATTTATTTCTTTGATAAGTTACAACTTTTAATAAGTTTGAAATTAAAATGATAGAATAAATGTGTTTATGAAAGTTTGGTTCTTAATTTGTAAAAACACTGTTGAGACTATTGATAATAACTATAAGTAAACTGCATCTTCAACCATAGGAAGACATGAAAAATATCCATCCAGAGAGAATTGTCACATTTATTACAATTTAAACTAGCACTACACAGGGACACGCACACGCAAGTTAATGCAAAAGTGACTAAACACTGAGATGAGACGTTACGAACATAGATTTTACCCACAAGTTAATGTCTTGGAACGGTCAGTTGGCAAAATGGTCGAAAAAGGAGCTTAAATCTGGTTTACGGAGCGCTCCAACCTCGCATACCCTGAAGGTTTTTTAAAAAAAGCAACAGCGTAAACAACCTACCAACGTGCGACAACTAACAGTAAGGACCTGCATCGAGAGTAATAACTGAGCTAAAATACGGTTATAAACAACGTAGCAACAATGTAAAGATGTTTTGTGAATGAAATGATTGGAAAGTCTGTTTAACAATAACAAAATAGTACTGCGAAAAATAGGTACATAACAGTCAAGCAGTAAGCGGACCTAAAACGTTACAATGCAGATACCTTACAGTCTTATTTATGATAATTTTTGCCCTTTTCACATTGATAGGAATAAAATAAAATGATAAAACATCAATTATTTTTCTTTATGCCTTAACCACATTGACTGTAAATCTTCAGACTGACTGCGAATTTCAATTTCAAATCTTTGAAATAAAGATATATGATCAATTTCTGTGAGCATTTCAAGTTTGTGCTGCATTTTAAAGGGAAAACATTTTTAGTGGATATTCTTCAATTCTTCACGCAATTTCAATAGTTTTACATAAAGGTACAAAGGTAAATATGTTAATATCTTAAACAAAATGAGACACTGAATTTTAACTTGTAAATGATTTCCTGTTATTAACCCAATATTTGCAACAAATGAAAGACAAAAGTCATACGAGCAATTGTCCACTTTTTATAAAGATAACACTTTACTATATTAAAGCATACCAAATACTATAGAGGAAAACATGTTTATTATAATTCGTTTTTATAAGAGAGTTATTTCGTCTGTTTATCTTTAACAGAGTATTTGTCTAATTTTGACAAATCAAAATCAAAATGGCAAAGTCACTTCACGTTTTCAAATGTTATGCTTTGATTATATCGTTTTTAAACATCATCAATAAAATGAATGTTCACAGCTCGATTTGCTTTTGCATTAAGGATTTTATAAACTGTAGAATTTTAAGATTTTTTTTATTTAAGACAATTAAGTGCTGTGTTACCAAAATGTTAATTTGCATAAAAGTTAGAGCAGTAATATACACTTTTTTCAACATATGTTAGACTACATAAAGATCTTTTTTGTTTTAGCTTTGGTTATGAGCTCCAATTAATGATTGTTTTACTTTCGGTAATGGGGATATAGAACCATGATGCTGGAGAGGCACAACATTTGGCCAGCACTTATTGCAGATTTAAGGATATCCCTTTAATGTAACAATTTTTATATAATTTAGGTTTAACAATGCTACGCTTCCAAGGAACAGCATGCTTGAGGAAATAAAAAGAAGGGCAATAATATTAATGGTCGAACCAAATGTTTTTCTTTAAAATATATTAAATATTTTGTACATTACAATAAAACTTTATACGTATTGCTTTGTTATTAAACAGTCACTTGAAACAGCATATTTAAAATAATTATTGATTATTTTATGGAAACAATGCACAACCTTGGTTTTATTCATAACAACAAATGTATATTCTATAAAATTCATATAATCTATATAAAAACATAATTTAGGAAAAAAGAAAAAAGAACGACGTTAAGATTTTTATTAAACAGAAATATAATTATTAAAATGAACATTGAACTCGTTTTACCTTTTCGGGGACTTTCTTGTTCAAAGTTCATATTTGTACCGTTGATAATTAATTAAAAAAGAAATGCTTTAGGAATAAAATGCGTTTTGTATATTTTTATTTTCATTCAATATTAAAGGACGTTTCTTTTTTATATAAACTCACTTCGTCAATCACTTCAAGGATAAAAACAACAAGATGTTACTCGACTTAATTACTCGTCTTCCAAATGGTGCTCGCACACATCAACGGTAAGAATGCAATTAATATTCACATTGTATGTAACAGTAAAACCAGCACAAGATAATATAATGGTTAATAGCTTGACGAATTATGGAAGACAGTGTATCCATCTAAATGGCTATTTAGATTACTAGAAAGTAGACGAAAACAGAAACATGTTAGGTAAATTAACTTCAGGTGTTGAAAAATGTGGCTGACTCGATACATTCAGCGTTCAGATAGATTTAAGCACCATTCTTTGTCCGGATTTAAATAAGCAGAGTAGAGTGTCATTTCACAAATTTTAAATTAAATTATCTGTTCTGGAACAACTATGTATTAAAAAAAATAATTGTACCTTACCTTTACAAAGTTTAAAAACAGATTGTGTAACTGTCGGACAAAATATTTAACTGGTGCTGTATATATGCCGCTGCATATCCGCATTCAACGTCTTACTTCACAGCTCATTGCTATTTCTGAAGTTACTTAATGATGCGTGAAGAGTATTAAAATCTCTTATTTATTATAGATGATTCCCTTGACATAACTTGTGTATTACAATTATGATTAAAAGGTCGCAATCGTAAACAAGTATGCAAGCATCGCATAGTTTCACGAGTGCGAAGTAACCCAGTACAGCTGATGTGCCTTTTTCGTGTATACAATTAGGTTTGATGTATCTGATAGTATAAAAAGAAAGTTCAATCCGAGATATAGAGGTTTAATAGACACAAATACGATTGAACATACCCCCTAACTATGCACTGATCAGTCAAAAGCTTGAGCAGACACACTAAGGACACGACTTTTTATCATTTCATTTATACTGCATACCTCACATTAACGTCATGAATTGGCTTAAAGTTTTAAAAAGAAAAGCTTTTGATAGCTTTGATATCTTTACTATGTAATTGATGAAAATATTGTCAAACTTAAGTGTAAAATAACACAACACAACCTGTGTTCAAAGCAAACATATTGCTTTGAAGTCTAGTTCAAATGTATTGTCAGAAGCCATTACGCTGAGAGAAAAAAACAAATTCTACCGTTTGAGTTGCCAGGCCCCGCAGCAAGTCACATCATAAAATACAGGTTAAGTTAACATTTACATATTCAACCCCATCACCATCGGTTAAATGCTATTTCTTTTATAAAAGTAAATAAGTCAAAGCATTTTCGATAGACAGAGAGTCCCATGTACTCATCACCCTAACAATATTACATAAAACGTTCAACCGTATATAAATTTATTTCTGTCATGTTATTTTTGCAATATGTGCAGGTTGAAAATGAAACTGTTCTGCTCGCAACCAAAATATTTTTAAAGGCTTTTGTAATTCTTTACAGAAATGCTGCTATGTTACAGCAATGCGTTCTGATAAATATATTTATGTTTTAATGGCAAGTGGTTTGTTGCAGACACCAGGCAGGCATAATGTGCATAAATGTGTGCTACATTTACTGCAATCTTTTTTGATACAATGCTTATCAAAACCGTTTTAATATTATGTACCTTGCTGATGTAATACAGTCTGCAATTTCTTATGTCATGGTTCTAGACAAAGGGGGTTGCTGTACGGCAGCTTTTATAAAGACTGGTTAGGTTAGCACGTGGCTTCATCGTGCATCCGTCAGTAAAAGTATATAGGGGGGGGGGGGGGGGGGCGGGGGAGAGAGAGAGAGGGCGAGGCGCGGCGGGACGGATCTCACTTGAACTACCATAGCTACCATAAAACCTTAAAACCAGACACGATGTCTGACATAAACAGTATCAAGTCTAACCAGCTTCGGAGCTATATCAGTGAGCTCACCGTTAATCACTTAAGTATAAATACGTTATTCTATAATGCTTGCCGATATTTCAGATGATCAAAAAAATAAGACATATTTATAATTCTCCAATTCATTGTTATCTTTCCGACAACAACACTTAAAAAGCATAATAAACATAAACAGAAGTTCGAATGAAACAAAATGTTTTTAAAGAGATCTGATAATTTTAGATATTTTCATCTCCATCAAACACTCATTTCAACTTCTCGTATAAAGGATGATTGTAATGCAAACATCCTGCAAACTCAAACTGAAAAAAGTGGAGGGGAGGGAAAATATGTAAAAAATATGATTTCTATTCTCGATAACTAAGTTTCGATATTCGAAGTTGACTATGAACTTGCAAGAATATGTTATGTACAAGATTCTGCTGTGTGGTTTGTTGTTGTTATTGTTTTTGACTAAACGAGGGCAGCCATAAAAGATCAAGAGCCGAGGAAACGTTGTTAAATAATTAGGGCTAATGGCCGTATTTTTCTGCTGTCAGCATTTATTTCCGTTAAGCGCAAGAGCTTTATCGTTAAATTTGTCTTTTTTCCGAACCGGTTTGACTTGTCATGTTGTTAATCAGTTTAAAATGTCTTGCTCCATAATTTCTAAGCAAATTTGAAAGTCTAGGTGAGCACGCAGTTGTCTTGTTTGTTTCTTTTTTGTTTTGTTTTGTTTTTTGTTTCTTTTTGTTTCTTGTTCCTTTTTATTCTATTTGTATTAAAGATTAGCACGAATTCTGCCAGTACTTAACGGTGATGGTCACAGGAATAACTTTGTCACAATCAGTAATAAAATGTATTCTACATGGATCTACAAGTATCCGACCGAATAAAAGAACTAAAATTAAATAATATGTAAGATACATAAAACGTGAATGTGTAGCTTAAAAGAAAAGACTTAGGAGGAATATTACAGAAAAAGGCTGTTAGAGTTGGTTATGGTGGATAATGTCACCACATTAACTAACATATTAACCAAGCCGCAGCCGATTTAAAGGTGATATCCGACAGTTTGCCTACATATTATATATGTAACAATAACTGTAAATAACAACGATTGGGATTCCAGCTAAAAATAGACATCGACGTCACAGCGGATGACGTGGATGAACTAAAGCATTAGTGGCCACATGGTTTTCTTGGTTTAAAAATAGCCACCTGTGCAGCGTGGCTCAGATAGGAAATACATGTTTGTAATGACGATTGTGGCGTTATGGTTCATTTTTCAGATAGGTTTAGGACATCAATAAACAACATTTTGCGAGATCTGTTCAAATAACAATGATTTACTAAGATGTTTGATAAAATATTTTGGTCTAAACTGTCGGATACCACCTTTAACATTCTAGTTTAAGGGTTGACGATATCAACAATGGCCCTGACATGCACGCGTTAATTTTTACTATACCCAGTGGAAGCTTTGCTATCTGTTACTAGCCAAAGTTTTATTTGGTAAAATGTAAAACAAAACAAAAAATATCAGTTTACGATATCCTTAATGAAGCCTTGGACTATGTCAGAGTGATATTTAAAATATCAACAGAGAAATAAGTTTTACGATTGTTTTTGTGTTATAAAATTGCGGTTAACATATGCAGATATCTGACAAAGTAATTTTTCAAAACGTCGCACTATAATAATGCGAACAATAATGTATGACAGGTATGCGCACACATTATATATTAATTACTTTTTGTGTTCCGAACATTGTTAATGCGCAATTGATTAAACTATTGATTAAACTAGACTATTGACTATTGATTAAACTCAACACACCAACAATGTTTACCAATCAGAAAAACACAATCTTTACAAGTTAATTGCATCCAATTATCACATTCTTTACATTATGATTATTAAGCGGCAACGTTGTCATTTTGATATTCACTTTTCTTATTGAACTATAAATAGCATGTGTTCATATATTTATTCAAAGTATCCGTCCAACCATTCATTATTACACATATTATATGAATATTTACACGCGAATTTACATGAACATTTAAACAATCATCGCATTTGTACTTTTATATTTGACGTAAAGAAGCCGCAACGTTAAAACAACACCTGCTCTGTGAATAATACGAATCTATTTATGCAACGACTCAAACTATCATTTCATCTATAAATAGCATCCATATTTACTAACATTCCACCCAGTTTATTCTCATTACAAACTTTCTTTTGTTGCAATGTTTACCGTAATAATGCCCAACCATTACAAGGTTTCGATATCTGTTTACACATTGTCTGCACTTCGCGGATTGAGAACCAGCGATAAATGTTTTATACTAACATGGTATAACATAGTCTTGAACTTATCTACAACATAGATGTCTTATGATTACACGGGAAACTTTACATATATATTGAAAGGCTTTAGTTAATTGTTTTCAAATGCACACACATTTTACACTTTTCTTTGAAAAGTGGCTATTAATAGATCGCCAGGCGCTGTGCGATTAGAGTCGCCAATGTACACTAGAACAGGAGAAATTATTATTTTTACCTTATTTCTTTCGTTGTAATGTAAATCCTCTTTTGTTCATATGTAAAGAGCAGTGCAGAGTATATTGATTTATTTATATAGCGCATTGAAACAATTGAATGTTTATAATACTTATGATGTTAAGCTTTGTTACACATGTGTGTGTATTTTTTTACATTTAGCTGCACTAGTAAAGGCTTACAATTTATTAACATTACTAACATATGCCATTTTACACTGCTTCAAAAAGTTGTTCGGTGGATTTAAACCGATACAATCTACAAACACAAAAACAACAATAAGATGGTCAATGGCAAAGGTACATATTATATGTTTACAAGCTTCGGTATATAATTTATACGTGTAGTACGATACAGTTGGGCATATTATAGACATAATAAAACAGTTTGCTAATTATAAATTGATTTACACCTCCTCTTAGGCAAATACTAAGATATTTACTAAGCAATGTTCCGTCTTAAGAACTTGGTTCAGACTGTGCTTTTCTATTCTTTTGTCCATAACCGTTACCGTAACCCTGCTGCTTTCTTTTCTATTTTTGAAACGTTGAAATTCCGATATGAGTTGACACAAGATTTGGCCAAGGTCTCAGAATTACCGATAGTTTTAAATAATGTTACAAATATTTCTATACTATAAAACATTACTTTTCTACAGTATTGCATGCTTACGAAGCATTGAACAGAATTGTATAAAAAATTTAGTGTGTACACAATTCAGATAGTTTGTTTAAAAAGAGTATCTTGTTTTTAAGACAAACGTGTGGTGTGGCAGGATTAGGTTATTTCATATATACATGCAAGGTCTTGTTCGAATGAGCTCAGAGAGTGAGTTCTAGCCCTTTGGTTTCAAACAACAAAGTTAAGTTATTGAAAAACACAACGCTGAAACAAAACATTTCGAAATAGTAATTTTGTTTTACCAAAGCATTTATTTATTTCATTAACTAACATTAGTTAATTAACTTTCGAAAATAAAACAGTTTAATTGACATTTTTGAAATGTGTTGGCTAAATCATCATTACAGCATATGTATTCAAAAAGTTGACAATTGATAAAATTTAATGTTGTCGAGCAAGAATACTAAAAAGAGAAGATCAAAAACAAAAATATATTTAGCAAAATATATTTTAATGACTTCTATTGTTATAGTGATGAGACCCAATTAGTAAGGACAATTTATCAAAGACGGGATGTTCATTGCAGAAATCAGGATTGAATTATGTTAATTTATATGTGTTATATTGGCTGCACTCCGTCTGATCTGCTTCTGCACAAGTTAATAAAAGCAGCCTGCTAGCTATTAATGCAACACAAACTGCCAATTGTTTCTGTTATGGTTTCCAAACTATTCGTGAGTTCTCACAGCTGCCTTAATTAAAACAACACACGTTTGTTTTGTTTTATGTCATACCAACACTCGTTCAATTAGTCAGAGAAAAACTTACTTATAGCACTAATTTTGTTTGAAGGAAATACGATTTACAACGGACAAGATACCTTGATGTCCTTAAACGGTCTTGCCATAAGATATCAGCGCGTCTTTATACGTTTCTACTTTAAATAGTTCTGCCTACAATAAATTCAGACGGAATTTCGGATGCAACAACACACTTTTCAATGCTTTCTTCTTAACGTTGAATATTCTTATAATAATCAAAACTCATATTGAACTTTTATTAAAGAATATTGAGATATTCTTACTGACCAGCCAAAATGTATTATTAGCCAATGGCATAAAATGAATACACCTACCTACAAGACATTATGCGGTGATTTGGGAGAAAGTTGAAATGTTTCAATAAACATTAAAGCCCCGAGAAATAATACAACTATTTGGTTTTATACCAAGTACAGCTGACCGGTTGAAATAATTAAACATTACAACAGATATGTGCATTTCTAAAAGAAGTTAGTAGATATATAATAAGAAATTAATTAATAAGCATAATATAAAAATAAATATTTCTTGAAAGATGTTGAATCGCCTAGGTGCACTAAATGCATCGTATTTATTTTAATAATAGAAACAAGCAGTATTGATTGCGTTAAAGCCATGACATGCTTTATAATTTTTGAAAGTAATTTGTAAATACACGACTTCTGGTCAGAAAACAAAGCAAACCCTATCCATAATCATTTCTAACAAAACATTAACACAGATGCGTTACATATAAAACACATGTTGATAAGCTTCTTCTGATAAGGGAATAGAGTTAAATCTTAATTGCACTGAATTTGAACGCCGAGCTAAAAAGCGCAAACATGAATAAATAAAAACTTCACCAGAGCAGCATAATTTGCACACACTATTAGCTTAATTGTCGACGCCTCAGCAGATACAATTTCGCGTGAAACATTTCAAAGTTTTTCCTGAGTGCAGCCAATATGAGATGCATTACAACTAACAGGGGGCGGCAACACGGCAACTTACTTTTGCAATTCATTATGTATGTTATATATCTGAAATGTCCTCGAAATGCATTTAGTTTCTGTATGTTAAGGTATTTTTGTAACTATCCAAATAATCGATGTCAACTTCAAAAATGTTACCTTTTAGCCGGTAAAATTATATATTTATATACAATTCTTTTCTTGCAATCTATGTTAACACTTATGTTCGAGACTGCACATTTTACTACAGTTAAGAAAGAATTACGCGAAAAGGTAGACATTTAGAAAACAACCTTATACTATAACTGAAATCACTGGAAGGAGTTGTATTTACGCCGTTTTAAAAGAAGACGGTTCATAGATATTTTTCTTCTTGCCTATCTATACCACATGTCGTTCGACATTTACTCCTAACAATATATGTGCAGTTTCGGCTTCTATATAATGATGTTAAGTCAGTAAAATATCGTACATTCTTATTTTGTAACTAAGTTAATAGAAAGATTTTGACATCTGATAAACATGGCTGCAAACAGAAACGTAATTTTACTGGTCATTTATATATTTATCTTGCATAATGGTAGTATGCAACTTGATGTAATTGACGAACGTCGTACGTACACGCCGTGTCGTTTGCCTACCATCAGATATGTGTATCTAACGACCATGCAAAATTGTCCCCTTAAAAGTTGACCCTGTTAAATCTGACGTAGAAATATGATCAAGTTAACTGATTTAAGGTTGAAATGAACACAGCTACGTATTTATAAATAAACAATATACAGTCATACTGTATTTTACTTTTAAAACATATTCTTGCTGTGATAACTTACCTGTTTGTGTAGCTTGAACCAACTAATTGGCATATGACAATAATAATTATACCGGGAAAATCTGTCAGGAGCGACTTATAAATCTTATAAATTATAAATTATTATAAATCTGATAAATTCTGGAACTCAGTGTCTCGTCTACGTGAAACATTTTATTTGTTCCGTTAAAAGTTGTTTGTCCGTTCCTCCTTTTGTCGATGGAAAATAAACATAAAGTTTATGATTTTTAAGTTCAATCACGATACTTCGAATTACATTTAAACTGATATAAGGGCTAATACAGATATATTCTCTCGTTGGTTCTGTCAATATTTCTATATATTATATGTAGAAAATGTTGCGATACTTCGGATCACAATCAAACGAATGTACGGGCTTATATGGAAATAGCTCTCTGGTTCTGTCAGTATTTCTATATATTATATGTAGAAAATGTTACGAAGCTTCGGATCGCGTCACTTCGGAATACTCTGTGGATGATTATCGCTGTCTCTTGAACTAATTATGCAATTTATTAATTCACAGCTTTACGAGCCTGTCTTTTTCAATTTAAAGTCAAAGTGATAAGCATTAAATTCACTCTTTTTTCAGAACTCTTGATGTAAATAATTGAATATATCTTTCATATCTTTATTCTGGTAAATATCCAAGGACATTTCTAAACGTAAGTCCTAAATAAACTTACAATACTTTAACCTTGCGCTTTAACGTGTATAGTTTTAGTTATATGTTTACAATCCTCTCAAAATGCGTTTTATTTCAATAAAATATAATTAGCAATAATTTTCATGTTATAAATTTAAATAATATTAATAACATTAAAATAATAATATTAATTTTAATAATATTAAAAGTTCATTCACTGTTGCAAACAACACAAAAAGAAATTGACAAAGTCATGTCATGTGTGGAATAAATCATAACTACATCACATGCGTTACACATGTAACAAGTACAAACGACATCAAATTATTAATAAATGTGCATATACAGTAGAAAATAACGTTCGTATGCAAAATCTTTAAGAGCTTTTTTTTTCTTTTGGGGGTCATTTTTGTAAAGTAGTGATTATTACTGCATATAATTAGTGTGCACACTCATCAAATACAAACTGTGATAGACGAGAAGTATATTGTAGACAGAAGTTTACTTAATATGCATAAAGCGAAATACATTTACTGCAGTCTGTTACACATGTAGCTGCGCCTGCTAGTTAAGCTCCTTTGAAGACTACCGATTGTTTATATAACATCTTCCAGACAAGACATCACAGCTGCTTACATCGAAAACTATGCTTTCAGTTAGTCAAAGACAATGATTTTTTCATATTCAATTTTTAGTGGAAGGGAATGCCGTAAATCCCTGATATGACACCACAAACGGTCACATTCTAATGTCAATGTGTTGAATAATAGTCAAAATCCGAGCGTTGAGAACTGGCATACAGATACTCTGTTCAAAAGAGGCTTTTATGTTGTAAAAACATTACGATACTAGCACACTTCCGAATAAACGGAAGCTTGAATGAAACAATACATTTTAAAAAGTGTTTTAAAAGCTTAAGATTATTTTAAATAAATAAAACCCTGTAAACCTTTTACACGTATTAAACCTCCAATTTACAACCTACCATTAAAAAAGAACTGACGATGTTACTGACCAATGCGTCAAATAGTAAACTGAAAAATGTAGATATAAAGATCTTAAAATAACAATCTGATCAAATTTGGTTATACCTATGTGCTTTTGGAGAGAAAATTGTTTATTCAGATTCCTTATCACAAACTAAAAGAAGCTCGAAGACCTTTTAAGACCCTGAAGGTTTGATTTGTGACAGTTGAGATAAAGGGTAACAATCCTTGAAGAACAGAGACACTATAAAAATTAAGGTAATTTAATCTAGCGACAGGATTGTTCTGTTGTCAACGCTCATTTCCTTCAACTCCAATAGCTTTCTTTTATGCTGTGCTGATTTCTTGCAATATTGTGAGAGCTTTTTAAAGCATCAATGACCGTAAACTAGTTCGAGGTTTTATTCTGTAATTGACTTTAAAAGGGAAAAGTGGGGTGGAATTCTGAAGCACGTCGTATTTTTGTAATCACTCTTTCCTCTAATAAAATAATTTTAGCATCGAGAAACAGCAATGGCCATTGTACGACGTCTGACAATGACCGTGTCCTTACTTAACACGATAACATATTAAGACAGAGATTTTTTTAATTGAAATGTGCTTTGTATAATAAGTATTTTTGATCATTTAACTAATTCTTTTTACGTATATTTGAGAACGTGTACTATCAAGAATATTTTTGAACATTCATCAGATCTATACTTTTTTAACAATATATGTTCTATGAAAAGATCGCTTCCAAACTTACAGAGACTTTCATCACTAAGAGTACATACTCGTAAACTGACCCGCTATTAAATACAACAATCAATTTCTTCAAGATCTATGAAATTTGTACCTGGTGCGGATCGTTCACTATTTGAAACAATAATCATTTTAGCTATAAATAGTATCCATTCTTCTAGTTTACCATGATCATGTTAAAGTAATAAATCAACGCGTGTAAGGTTAAGCGGTAATGGTCTCCATTTACACAAAGTTATGTCATAAACGTGCAGCTAATTAAAAGAATAAAATAACGGGATGCCTTACATTTAAAGGAAACAACCCCTTAAACAAATGTTAATTTTCTTGCTTGGATAATAAACTGTATCTATATTCACTTAGAACAATACAACAAATGTATACAATGATACCGAAATACCTTAAAATAACTCATTTAATATCTTACATGTGCAGTTTACACTGAGTGTCCGCTATTTTAAGTATCATTTTAGCTATTAACAGCTTCTTTATTTAAAAACTATCCATTCATTTTATTTTCATGACACATTTTCCTTTGTTACAATGTTTACCATAACGGTGAAAATACAATGTTTTTAAACCAATGTAAGTATAGTTGTCTATATGTACGTTGTTTGTTCTTTACTGTGGTGAACATACACCTTCAAAAGAAGCATGACATATTATTGCCTTGAACTTATCTCAATACGGAATAGTGAAGTGGTGACATGACACACCTGAAATAGTACAGCATACATTAACGTTGTGCAATATAATATTTACCTATAGACTCTAACACAAAAATCAGATATGTACATGTTTATACCACAGAGGTAAAGTTGACCTCAAATATGACTTGATATATAGATTGAGCATCCCAAGTAATTTGCTTTCAAAAGTCTTATATGCTAAATCGTCTAGAATAGACATCGCTGTTCTAATCGGCAAACCAACAACACAATATTTAGTTATATTTTGATACTTTGTTTCTTAACAAGTAAAATATACACATAAATCATTGCTTTCAGAACATTTTTTGTACTTTTGAAATAAATATTTTTACGAAACACTAGCAATCCCTACCTTTTTCACACAAAAAACAAAAACAAGCATAAATCCCACATTAACACTTGCTTGTCATCTTCCTTGGACAAAGGAAGTACAATTAAAACTAAACTGCATCGAATTAAATGTCTTTCAAGAAGTTGAGCCCGTGAATGAATAAAAAAAATGCCAGAGCAAGCGAGCAGCATACTTTGTGCGCCCTATTAACTTAATGGTCGACGACTCGGCGGGTACAATTACGCGCGAAACATTGGAGACCTTATCTTGAGTACAACCAACATGCAAACGGGTAAACTGATATCAGGGTTCTGCTGCGGGACATCAATTATATATATTATTTTCTTATCTGCCGCCTACTGTTCACGCTGTTTAACCGTATAAAGCCACTTAATTTTACTTCTTACTTGCACCCGCACATGATTTTATTTAATTTCAATGGAACGATTTTAGAAATGTTATTACGCCATTTTTGTTTGTTTGTTTATTGGGTTTATCGTCCCACCAACAGCATTTCAGTTATCTGGAGACGGTGTCCACTTAAAGCAGATATAGTGCTGCCTTCACTGTGTTTAGCATGCCATGAACACCTGGCATGATACCACACCTAGTCATATTATCCTGACACCGGACCAACCAGTCGTGGAACTACCCTTATATTTGCTTGAGCGTTAGCAAGGGAGCTATACTACTACCATTTTTAACGACTTTGGTATGTCGCGGCCAGGGATCGAACCCAGGGCCTCCCGTACTTAGGCCATTTTTGTCAAATAAAGGGGATATACTGTTTATTTGTTTTTGCAAAATCTTAATCAGTGTGTATTCTGTTTATGATTTATCATTTTTTTACATTAAATGAATTTAACTGTACTGGATATTCACGTTTTTGCATATGTTACAATGTATAAAGGTCCTTATGCTTAATGTAGGCTACTCATATTGACCTAGTAACATTTTCTAACAGTGTCGCTTTTTATTTATAACTTCTCAAAATGTTACAATTGCTCTAGATATGATAATGACATTTGAACAAAGACTTAACGCCGAATCCTTGCAAGTGTGATATGTTTACTAAATACGCTGCATTGTGACACTTTTCAAACTTCCGAATGTTACGTGTTGCATCCTACCATTTTATCGTACATTGGCATATTGGTGCAAAAGTGGAATGTTGACAGCAAAGGTTGAAAAAGCTCAATAATACAATCCTATCGAGAGCTGGGTGGTATGAATGTACATCATTTGTTTACCTCCTGCGATTGCCAAGCCCAATGGTGCAGAACCGATAAGGAGTTAGTCTGTGTTCATCGTGTATGCTACACAATATAGAAACACGTGATGTATGGTCCTATTTTGGGTGTGTTCATTAAAACAGATGGCCATCATGCACTGATCTTGTTCCTACCCAGCTAATTTGATTTAAAGTCTTATGTGAAATGGGTATTTTATAAAACTTACGTTTTTCATAAGAAAACACAGTTTTCAAGGAAACATGTTGCATCTAAATTATATGCACATATCCCTTGCGCCAAAGCAACTAGAGAAAAATCTACTGTTGCTAGAATGCGTTCAAAAGTAAGCATAAAATTTAGAGTTTAAAATAACCTGTATTTCCAACGATTTTATGTTTTATTACAATAAGAATGTTCAAAATACACAAAAATATGTCGGACCTACGTTAATAGAAAATTGTAGTCATTGTAATGGCAGCATTACAAATGAACCCACGATTCTATATAAAATTATTTAAATTTATAATTCCTAAATGTGTTTGATCAGTAAAGGACTGAATCTCATTTTGCTAACGTTTATGCTTTATGAACGCTTTCTGCAAGGAGAAATGTGTTCATAAAGCATCGTCAAGCGAGATTCAGTCATTATATTTACACGTGAGAAATTTACTTGGTTCAACAACCTGGCGTTTTCGAATGGCACGACCATTTCGTAATTCATCTAATGTTCGACTGATTTTATTTAAAGAGTAAGCCATGCGAGTAAAAGTGAAGGTAAAGATTTTCTTTAGCAAGGCATGGTGAAATGTAAATAAACAAAAACTTCTGGTTCGCAGACAAAATATGCTTAAGCACTTTATATTTTTATGAAAGTTTTTTAGTATACAACAAAGAAAGCTTATTAGTAGGCACTTTCATCAAAGACATGAGGTTTATTGCAGGAAACACGATTGCATAATTTGCATTAATATGTGCATCGTTTTCTGCAGTGCGTTTGATGTGATACCAATTAAGTTCATCAAAAGAAATTAAGCCCCGACTAGTTTTATACAAACTGCCGTTTGCCTATGTTATAGATTTCAGACAAATGCTTGCATTACGACTGCTATTATCGAAACTCTAATGGTCATTTTTCCCAGCTGTTCATCCACTAAAAAGAAACGGTGTCACCTTGAAAGAATATTGCACTCCATTCAGTCTGAGAGCATAACATACAACCTTACATGATTGGTCAGTAAACCATTCGTCGAGTTAAAGCTAACATTGTAAATGTACGGGCATTTCTAAAAAAATCAAACTGATTTATCTGACTTTAAATCTTATCGTTTCATTAAAAGCACTTGTTCTAAAACTTTGAAGAATAAAAAAAAGACTCTTATCGTTTTTTAGAAAGTGAAAGGTAACTGGTTAAGAAATTAAGAACTAAACTACTTCATTTATTATCTGTTATTATTGGGGGAAATGACCAGAATTTTCTGAAGTTTGCTGTCAACGTTGATTTTAGCCAGACCATCAAGATTACAACTTACTTTGTCGTTATCTTTGCAAAAAGCATGTCTTTAACCAGTGCAAAGTATCACACAGATAAATACAAATGAAGGTGGTTCAGTGGGACCATAAAACAGACAGATTAATTGTCGTTCTTTCCTTTACAATCTTCTTTAAACTGAAGAAAACAGCAAGAACAACTGGACGACGTTTGTCAGGATTAAATATTGACTTTCAAAGAAATATAAGTTGTCATTCGACAGCATTGATACAATGTTTTCTACATTTTGTAGTAATTATATAACTATAATTATAAACTATATTCTTCATTATTAAAGATACGAGTATCCTTTAAAAGTTGTAAGAAGATATATTAAAGCAAGGAGAAGTGTTGCTTTTGGAATTGGTTAAATAATTCGTATTATTTGTATAAGTGGTTTATTAATAGGGAACATCAAATAAATAAACAAATGCAGAAAAAGTCACACTTTAAGAATTAAAACAGTATCTTTATTTGTTAATTAAAATAATATCTCAATTAACTTGAACAAATCAAAGCTTACAGTCGTCATAATTAAAATTATGCTTATGGTTTTTCTTAAAATAAAGTGTATGAAATCCAATAGAGGTTTTTCTTTGCTAAGCTGAACATGAAATTTATAATAAATCTTTATTCATTTATTTTAATGACCACCTGTATTAAATGACATTATTAATTAAAAATCTTTACGTTTCTATAACTTTAGAATACATATTTAACCCAGAATTCAAAATAAGTATCTTTTTAAAGTTAAATTCAAAAAACTATTTTTAACAATGCTATATTTATTTGAACATTCTTAATATAGCTACACTGTTTATGATTACAATCATATCACAAAGTTACTGCACACATTAAATGACACATATTGCACATTTCTCTTATATATAAATTTATGGCGTGTAATTAAACGTCACATGTATTCTCATCACCCACTTTGTTTCAAAAAGTCATATTAGTACAAAGAACTTTTAATAAAGTTTAAATTTTAATGCTTGAAATGACCGTATGATTACTTTATATGATTTCACAGAAAAACAATGTGTGTGTGTGTCTATCTTCATTTGCTAATATGGTCCCTTCGATAGTTCTTATCACACGAAATGTGGTTCATGATTTAAAAGAAACATATAAACAGTCCTTTTATAAAAAGGTTTACTGAAGTGCTTGCTAAAGTAAAACAAAAGTTGTTCTATTAAAAATCCGCGTCACCATTGCATATATTCATACAAAGATAGTGATTTCAGAGACAATTTCGATTGTAACAATAACGCATTGTTGATTTATCACCTTACACGAATCGTCCGCTTGTTTTATCATAACAATAACCATAACAATGACTACTTCAGCTACAAATGGCATCTATCTTTACAAACATTCCACCCAATTTATTCTCACGACACACTTTCACTTACAATATCTGCCTATATCTTGTTACGATAAAAGTTAAAGTGTCATAAGGTTACTCTGTAACATGTATCTGTTTACACAGTGTTTGTACTTCATAGGATGCATGTCAAAGATACAGCTTCTAAAGTAACCTCACATAAGAATGTCTTGAAATTGTCTTAAATCGAATATGTGAGCGTTTAAAATTATACTACTTCCAGTATACAGAGTTATTGATGTCACAAGGAATGTTAGTATGTGAGGTCTTATTGCCAAGAAATTGATATCATATTCTGATTAATATGCTGGATTACACCCGGAAACATCCATTTGACTTGTACTACGATATAAATATATACCTTAATGCGTATAAATGGCCACTGATAAAATAGGCCGTCTCTTTTAGTGCATTTTTTTATTGATACCATCGTTTAAAATGTCAGATACACCCATGAAATATGCGCGTTGTCCTCTAGCTAATCCATCGTACGCAAGTGTTATTATTATGATCTTCCATGTAATGTGACATGTCCCAAATGTGTTACTACATGTATTTAAAGTGTCATGTATGTATATTGTTTAAGTACATGTTTATGCTTCTTTTGTTATAAATCGACAAAGACTATCCTTCGCATAAAAACAAAATACATTAATTTTACACATGTTAATAACTTTCCTTAGATAATGGATTGATGTAAAAATCTTTAAAGCAATAAATAAGAAAGTCTAATCACAAGAGCTGTCACAGGTCAGAGCGCCCAGCTATTAAAATCCTTCATCATATTTGCTTATGTCCACAACTTAGACATTGATTTTTATGAACGAGTTGAACAAGGGCCATATTTTTCAAAAAAAATCTAACATGAAATTAATGCCATTTATTATATCAATTATATAATCCTAACGAACAACAAACACGCCCGTTGTTTAAAAATATCTCTCTCATAACAATGTCGAAAATATCATTATAAGGAGCTAAATGGGGCAACTTCTCTTGCATTCTTTCAGATCGTTAAAAATTACTGCATAGCGCTTCATGGTATATAAGAAAATGATGCAGGTTTATTAATATGGACGCAAAACTGTATGAGAAGAAGACAGAAGTGTGTCCACAGACGCACGGATAGACTGACAAACATACGGAAGGCCTGAGGGAAGAACAACACTACCTAACTCTAGTGCCTATCTAGAATGCCTATTTTCGTTATGTGAGTGCGTGATGGAGGGTGCATTAAGTCTAGATATGAATGTTTGCCGTTTTAATCCAATATGTTCAGTGGTTGTTGAGATATAGCATTGACAAAAGCCTGTCCTTGTAACATAGTAGTTGAGCTATAGTGCGCAGACCTAGATCAATCAAGACTTCGGCAGAACAGCATACCTTGCGCGCTCTATTATATACGCATAATGGCGGACGACTCAGTGGGTACAGTAATGTTGATAGTTTACATAGAATGCAGCCAACATGAGTTAAAACTAGGATTTCACTATTTGTTATTAAACAATAAGGCAGCAAAGATTGCTATATTTCGTTTTTCTTAACTGATATATACAGTTAATACTGTTTATGTTGCTAAGCTGATTAGTCCATAAATGCTTTCACATATACATGTTCTTTAATTTGTTCTTTTAAAGAGTTCCGCATTATTTTTGAAAAAAAAAACGGTGTACACTATTTATTGCATATTCTTGAATGAGAGTATGATCTGTTTTGATCTATCCTACGCACAAGTGTCATTTGCTATTTCTATCTTGACGGGGCCCAACATATAATAACATTTATAGTGCAATCAATGTATGATGTAAAAACATGAAATGGTACACTGACTTAAATTTTACGCAAAACTGAGCTAACTATATCGCATAATACTGTATTGAGAACGTACGTTCTAGAATAAGTCTAAATATATTGTATATGTTTTGCATGGTCTTATTGCGTCTTGAAAGTCATAAGAAACAACGTGTGGGTTGTGTCTGCTTGACGCCGTAGAAACACGTGCTTGTTTAATCTTATTCCTAGTCAATTTATTGTTACAGATCTGGCACTGTTCTTGTTTCAAGACAAGGCCTTAAAATTTAATTACAGCAGCCTGGTCTTGTTTAAAAGAAAACAGGCTTGATTTAAAGGCTCATTTAATGCAATGGTAAACGTTCTATTATTCATATATTTCAATTCACAAAATGAAGATGTAAGAGATACTATTTCTACTCTATGACTACTGAACATCTCCATCTTTTGCTGTAAACTTCATATATACATACGAGCAGGATAGGTTTGTTCTTTTGTTAAACATTAATCAATCCTTCATACTATTTAATTAAGGGTCAGTACATCCACTGCATTTCATCGTGACCACTTTTGCTCAACCATGGCTTAAAGGATTTATTTGCTACAGAAAATGACTTATACATGTACATACATTTAGTCATTTGTTGCAAGTAAACCCTTTAATATGATATTAAATATAATGAGAGAGATTCATTAGTTTCGATATATATATATATATATATATATATATACATAACCAAACAATTCGGCAGCTGTGGCGAATATCTTAATGGCTCATATGTTCCGTGGAAAGGTTGCTAATGCAATCATACAAATGTCTTGAGTATCGTATTGAGTATAACCAAGTTACACATCTTGGGTGAATTAGATATTGACGTCGGACAAACGGGACAGTGAATGGAATAGACAATGTGTCAATAAAAAAGATAATAAAAGAATGAAGGACAGCTAGAAAATATTTGAGTTTTATGTTGACGTTGATATAGCCATGTGTTTTGAAAAATAGTACGCATGATGATATGGTTTTATTAATAACTGCAAATTTAAAAAAGTGTCGTATAAATATCATAAGAGACTTGTAAAATATAACACATTTACACATTTATATAGTTTGACATTTAGTCAGCTTAGAACAACATTCTCAGATGAAAAGACAAGACCCCAATAACTAAATTCCGTGACATATACTAAATAGAACCAATACAGATGTACATGAAGTTGCAACTACACTAGAGAGGTTTCGTAAAACAACTTCTATCTCTAGAACAGTGCATATCAGAGATTAGTCTAAATAGTATACATTGCGAAACTATAAGTAACATTTCCCGCATTCGTAAAAAGTATAGAGAACCGGATCTATATCATAAACACACAATATGACATAGATTGTCTACTATAATAAAACCAGATATAATTATCGAGAAAACGACCATGTAAACATCGCGTGCTTTATTTCTATAATCCTTAAATCCCTACATTAAAACAACTTTCTTAAAATCTTTTGGAAATCGAACTGACTACTGCAAATGCTTAAGTAAGATTAAAAGTAAAGCAGTCGATAGCCCTTGCACTTTATCCTATTTTTGTAAGTTTACTATCCAAATCCTCTACAGAAGCTACTTTTACTTGAAGCCGCTGACATTAACTACCTAACGTTCGACGTTGATAGTGACGTTTCCAAGAAATAAAAGAAATGAAAAGCAACTGCTCCGTTTATGGATCGATTTGGAGAATAATCGCACTTAACAAACTCAAAACATGATTGTATTGATACAGACCAAAGGAGACATGTCAAAACTTTTTTAGGAAAAAAATTGTTCTTTTCTTTAAACCTCTTATATAATTATATGCATTAAAATTTAATTTTAATCTTATTTTATCTAACTAAGGTAATAGATAATTCCTTTAGTAATTCTAAAAAATGCTCGATTATACTATCATACTTAATTTCAACTAAAACGATCAGTTCAGCTATACACCAGAGACCGATAACAATAAGCTGTATCACTTTTCGCTGGTTCATGGTATTGCATTTCAAAATTCTCATATATCCCATTAACAAATTTAATAAGCTTGTCTCACCTGACATTTCCTACCCGTTCTTACGTTGGTTGTTACATGTCGCAAGGTCACCAACACATCACGTCTACACATGAATGAAACACATACAATACTTGTCCTTCTTATAATAACCTGATTTTGTATCCAAGGGTCAGATTTACACCTATTCAGTTGGCCAACATGGCACAATAATGAATCACATATAATACAATACCCATATTTAAATTTCTTTAATCAACCAATTATGTATCTCTCCAAGGGTCAAATTAATATCCCTTTTAGCTGATCGACGAAAAATAAAAAAAAAATATTAACAAACTTCTAACAAATTATTAAAAAAAAACCACATCAACACTTCAAACTTGAAACTGTGCCGGAAATCTTGTCTCTCATAAAACAACACAACCTTGCAACCGGTTCGTCAGCTGATCTATAATAGGACATATACAACATCTGTCTTTTGTAAACTCATCTAGTATTATAACCAGTGACCAAAATAACATACCTTAAGTTGGACAACACTGCATCTGTGAAAACTACGGCTTCCATAATATCAGTTTAATGATGCTTGATGGTTAGCAGCACAATTCACTTACCAATGTACAACTGAAATAGATGCACCCCTTTAACATTTTTGTCGTGGCAAACCATAATAATGGCAATAACTACTGATTCATTTTTACATTTTATCAAGGGAACAATAACGCCTAATTTCTTTAAACTTAAAACGAAAAATTGAAGCAAGTTCAAGAGAAGTTATTCAATTAAAACAATTTTGGAAAAAAACATATTGCAATAGTATGTTAGTTTGATTCACACGCCAATGTTGAACAGGTTATTTACTATGTACATGTAAAACATATTTACCTCCAAACTATTGAGGTGCCTGTTAAATACCTCGACTGGTTCTACACGTTTAGAATATATCATAAATCTGTAAACCAAGTTTCATCTAACTCAAACACAGCACTGATAATTTAGAGCTCCGCTAAGAAAAGACAGTATATGGACGCATTTCACATGCATCATTGTTCTATTTTATTATAATTATGTCCACAGAAATGCCATCATGTCCATAGAAGTTTAGAATTTTGAATGTCACTTTACATGTACATTCACCACCTTCATATTTTCTAAAACAACACATTTTTCTACTAAGTTTCATTGAAATTCAACAAATTACAGGTAGCTTATGCCTCAGAAAGGAAGAGTGTGATGGACTGGTTGTCGTTTTTTTATTAATCAAAATACATAACTACCTTGATGTTACATGACACGATCCACGGCATCAAAAATCTTCTCTGGTCACAGGGATGTTAACAGAAAAGATACTTCGAAATGCTATTTATGTCCTATCCAATGTCATAAATAGCATATACTTAAACTGAAAGTATAAGTTCATACAGGAATTATGTACAAATTTCCCCGGAACAGAGTAAAGATGTGACATATATGAGATAAAAGCAAAATGTAGGATACCAGCTTAACTCCCATTGTAGGTTCTTAGATGTTCGCTGTTTCCCGTTGACGGAATATTTAAAATACACTGATTCGAGTGACAAAAAACGGTCAGTGCAAGGTTTGGAGTGCTTCTCAAGCCTGGTTTTTACCACCTCAGTAGGACCTTCTTGCCGACTGACCGTTTCAAGGCGCGATTCGTGTTTTTCACTACGTGTGTAATGTGTCACCTGGTGTGTGTCTTTTGTGTGTGATTGTTACATTACCGCGCATGCCTACCTGCGTGTTTGCGTGTAAGCCTTTGATTAGCGTTGAACAAATATAAATATACGTTGTAATTAATAGGACCGTTTCATATTACCCATTTTAACGTAGTTAGACAAATAAATGGAGGTCATAATTCATTCAAGAAGAATCTATTTCGAAACAATTTTTGTTAAAAAAAAAATTAAAAAAATTAAAACAATGTTTACATTTAAATTTAAATATTAACTATTGTGGGATGGTTATAAAGAGTTTTATCTTGCGCTTGTCAATTCATTTTTAAAAAAATCAGCCCTAACAAACCATCTTGTTTTGAAATAGAAACTAGAATCACGATTAATATGAAAAGGTCAGGTGAAAATAACATGATGTGTTAATATTTAAACTACCACTAGAGACAGGCACACACACGTGACAAAGACAACACGTGTATAAGTGAAGGCTCTTCAACGAGTAAGTTAAAACTGTTTATCCTTCAAAATGAGAGCAGATGAGATGAGAGAAGTCAAAGATATACTTACGTGTTTATATTAAGAATATGGGTTTGAATATACAAACTGAGGCTATTTATATAACTTATATTGATATATTTTGTAACAAAATACTGAGCGCAGACAGAAAGTGACAACAACAGAAATAATTCACTTAGCATGGTGGTCAACTATGATTATACCGATGCTTATATGTCTATCAGCACAATTGGGCTTTTGTTAAGGACGGTACTTCATGTGACGAATCTCTACTTGTGTTATGTAAGAATGCCTGTATTTGACGTTCATATCTATATTTAATATTATTTTTTCTTAAAAAAAACTTTTTGCAATAACAGTTACAAGTCATTATCTTTTGTCACAAACAGATGGAATTGAGTTGTTTGGTGACTTTAGTAGCTTAATATAGAAATTACACAAAATAAACATAGCTATGTGTTGCGTAATTAATTAATGCTTCGTTATACATTCCCGTAGCTGAAAGACAGTTCTAAGTCATGTTATCAAAAACAATATATTTTTATTGTTGATCATTCCAGCTACTGACGTGCTTGATATGTATTGTAACAATTTCGTGATATATATTCATTGCCTGCTTAAACACATTGCAAGACTCACCATGGCTGAAGTCACAAAGAAATTGCCAATAAAGTGTAAATATATAAAACTAAACATGCTTTTTAATGGAGACCAGCTTTCGGAAAGACAGTGGAGAACGTTTCTGAAGCAGGGTACATGTAAATCTGTTATTTGTAAACCTGGAATTAGGATGATATAACATCATCTACGCTGTTTATGTCGAATCAGAATTCGTATGGTTCAATATTAGGATATCATTTTCGTATATTTATCAATACCATTCAGGCCGACTTGTCTAAACGAAGACATATATCGTACACACTATTATCTGTAAACAAAAATTTGATATTTATGTATGTATATTTATGTACGATCTGATACAACGATAGGAAAAAAGCTAAGAACTACTTTTTAATCAAAGAGCAGGATAAGCTAAAAGGTTATCAGTAACAATAAATGTGAATATGTTGTGACCTTTTTGCCCTTATGACTCTAAAAGGAGCAATTCTACGAGAGTTTTTGGAAGCTTTTAGTTTCTTCACTCTATTCAAAATAGACATAATATATTATCTCTTTATTTTAAGAGACAATATGATTGATTATAAGATTTGAGGCTTAATGGATTTGGGCGAATATCTTATTAGGATACCAAAAACACAATCGTGTCATTCTCTGACTATACATTTAGATGTATTCATGCTTTTCAACACAATACCCAATTTAAAAGACGATGCAGTGCACGACTTGGGCGGCTGCATTTGGTGTTGTGTTTTAGTGAACATCTATACAGTAATGTTTGCCTTAACTACAAACGTCTGGCATAGACAGAATAAACGCGCCTATATAGTATGAAATAATTATAAAACAAGTATTCTATTGATGCATTGTCATTACCTACTAAAAGAAAAAATAAAGTTAGTGAATCATCTTAGCTTAGAATTTAATAGACAATACGGCTTCTTGATAGCTGATACTCGCAATACTAAAATTGTTGTTACGCAATACCTCTGTTTTTTTCTTTGTATATCCTGTGTCGGATGTTACCATCGTTATTTAATATTACAAGGAACCCATGTTTAGTAAAAATATATGAATATTATGCTTAAATTGTATACATTTTTTACAATGGTCTTTCTTTTGAAAACGTTTCATATTAAAACAACTGTTGTGCTGATATACTTTCTCTATGCTGTGCTGGAGATGCGGTTTAATTTGACAACGCCTCGCTATGTTCACCATGCTGTTGGTCCAGCTTAAAAGTCAACCCATGATTTGAAATATAAAAGTTTTTCGTACTTCACAGTAAACACTTTTTACTGGACCCTCATAAAATATATGTACATATTTATAGGCCTAGAATGGGACCAAAACAACCAAAGACATACTAAAACTTTTCTAAAGCCGGAAATAAGCAATTTCTATTTAGGGTGCTAACATACGCATCTATACTGATTACAACGATGTGTTGTAAATACAAATCATTAAAACTGATTTGAATGCAAAAAAAAAACAACATACATTATAATTTGTTTTGCAAGCCTCAAAAAAGATATCAATATCAGATTCAAAGGGAATTCTGGAAATGCATTGACATTGTAAGTGTATGAAAAAATATCTTGTTTTTCTGACAAAAACACACTCAACAACAAATCTTTAGTTATTTGTATAAAAACATACCTATTTACATACCACCTGCCATGAGCGTGTTTAGATGATCAAATATTTCTATAATGGCATGCTCTGGAACACCAAATTGTAATGTTAATTGGCGTTATCGGATTTCACGCACAAGAATACTATTATAGTGTTATATTACTTATATATATATTAAAATGTCATTGGGTCAGATTAAGAAGCCTTATAGGTCAATATGTCAACTGGCCCAAGCATATGTAGGTCGGATTGTTTCTTTTTAAGGACGATGACGTCATCGAAAAAAGAAAAATAAGAGTAAGAAATAATGTTAAAGGCTCGCTACACAAAGAAGAATGTGCTGGTATTATGTACAAACGTACTTTTCCAAATGAATGTTAATAACTCCATAAGGTGGAGGTGTAAGGACTCGAGACAGAAAAATAGATAACAATATAATAAACTTTTAATCACATGTGTCATTTATGTCTTCTGTTAAGCTCGTCTAACGGAAGAAAGCCGAACGAAAGGAAACTTAAATATGTCAAGAAAAATCTGGATGCCACTACAAAAGTCTCATGTCATCAGAGAAAATGTAAAGCTGGTAATAAATGTCAGCGGCCATGTAAGCAACATATAAGTAAGCACAAGAAGGATAGAAGAATTAGTAATGTTTTATATTTAGCTTTTTAACATTTACAAATCAATATCTTTGAACATTGTGCCTCCGGTGGTTATCATTAGCTATCATCTTACCCTTGAGCATTATTTGATTCAGAGAAATGAGAATATCATTTCAAAACATAACGGTTATATATGAACAAAATTTGGATAAATCTACCAATGAATATCTGCGTCAAATCGATCAGGAGAACATTTAAATGTGACTGACTACTTTGTTGATAATTAACAAAAAATAAAATGTCGGTGAGTAGTTGATTCTGAACAATGCTACGCCTTTATATCTCGGTTAAAATATTTCTTGCTGCACTGGATGACTTTAATGGCAATTATTACTTGTTTTGTGTTGTAAAACTGTCAAATCAGCTTTAGTGGATTGTGCGGTTTTACAGCAGGAATGTGTTGAATAATGAATTTTAAGTGTTAAAACAATAATTTGTATCGTACTTTAACTTGTCAATACGACAATGTTCTGCTTTTCAGTGAATAATTAAACATGAAATGCCTTTTGAACAAAAATGTCAAGTATTTTGTTTCCATTTTCATTTGCGAACGCTTGCTAAACTGTTATGATTACGTTTTTCATAACTTTCAAATAAATTATGCGATAAATAGAGACAATTAAAATTCGATAAACAGATTGTTCCTTCTGTATATTTCAAAATGATTCTGTATATTTCAAAATGATTAACCATGCCATTTTTTAAAGTTAAGTGACAGGGACCTTTCATTATTTTTAATTTTCAACGTGTTATAAGCATTTTAATCGACTCTTCGAATTTGTTGTTCAATTGAAATGCCATGCAAAAAACTGTAGGCTGTGTAATTATCTGTTGTCTGGGCAACTTTAAATGCAGCAGGTTTCTACGTTCTTGTTAATTAGATCTTGATTTAAGAATAAGTTATAGTTCAAGCGGCTGTTTGTTTAACTGATTGGAAAAGATGTATGCGTGACAAACTGCCGTTTTGCAATTATTAAAGCAGAGCTGTTTTTCTTGTTTATAACTGAGTCCAATCGGTCTTCTATAATCTATTCTGTTCTGTATCTGAGCTCTTTTTTCATGTATTACATTCTTATCACAAATATTTAAAAAAAATGAGATTCGACATTGTCTAAAGCATTGACGAGGGATTTTCTAGGGCTCCGTATGTAAGATTGTGAAAAGTGTTTACGTTCAAGAACATGATTTTAAAAAATGTCGGGCAATTTCCTAGATCCAATAACTTGTAAACCACAACAACATTTGGCCTTGGAATGTGAAAAGTACAATTTTTCGGTGAATGTTGTGAACAACACACTTAATTATAATATGTAAGTATCGAAGTTTTCCTTACCAAAGCACTTTTTCGTCGTTCAAATCAATAGCACTGTCAAATTCCATTTTGGCCCTTGCCAATCACATTATTCTTTCGCCCGTTTCTTCTTTTTTTCGTTTATTCTTATTGCTTTAATTGATCTATCGTATGTTCCAGTGACAGTGGACCGCAATTATTATTCCTATCTAATTGATTATCTTTACCCTATGATCCGATAGGAAAAGCTAATGACACTATTACAGAGATACATATCTATCACACAACAAACATGAAGAAGCAGGATTTGAAGATTACGTTTCGCTTGTGGTGTGATTGCAATTGGTAAAGGATAGTGACGGGGATTCCATTCGACGTATATATGATCAAAAATGAAATCGTAGGTCAAGATCCTAAATCAAAACCATCCATCAACATTAATATCTCAACCATTTTCCATAAAAAAATGCTAAAACGAAAGGAAGGAAAGGTTCATAAGATCACATAAGATCAGCAATTATCTTAAATCAAGCCCGTTGAGCTGATATCCAAAATTAGCGACATTTAAAAACACAAAGAGAACACTCTACACATATCTATTTGAGATACCACCTGGGGTGGACTTCTCAAATTTAAACCAGGAAAATTGTAGTCATGAATCTATTCATGTTTTAATACACAAAACTGTCTTAACAACCGCCTCTTTTAGAAATAATTTTATCCATTTTCTTGTTAAGGAAATGGGTAAAATACGCAACCGGGGCGTAATGCGTTTTTTTCTTTTTAACGATCACACAGACAATGACTTTTGCAACACGACACCATTCGGAACTATCGATGTCGTCACAAACCTTATTTCCCTGGAACATTTTTCTGTTTATTAATCGTAAAAAACAGAGGCCTGAAATGTAACTTTACCTACAATCCGGTTTATTCAGATAACATAAAATCAAGCTGATCTCTGCTGTCCTTTACGGGTTTCATCATCGTCATCGTAATTTTTCATCATCGTCATAGTATTTTTTTAAACTCCAGAATTTGTGCTGTTTCGAAAATTTGAAATAATATCGGATCAAAGATTAGAAACGCCCCTTCTTGAGTAAAAAACGTCAACCTATTTTCTCAGAAGGCCATTCTTTTTACAATGTTTACTTTAACAGTTGCATTTTTGCTTAATTAAGGTCAGACTCAGAATTAAAATTACATGGAACATTTTCAAAAAAAATGACGGGATCATGTTAAGCAAAGCAATCCATAATAAGCAGGGAACGATGGACAACTAATGAGAAAGAATAGCGAAAGTCCAAAGCAGTGCTTTATATTTGACATAAAAATGTTCGATAAAGAATGATCCTTGCTATTTATGACCTTTAATTATGATTCATTCCGTAATGTTTATTCCTTTTGTTTTTGTAATATGACAGTTTCTGCTCTCCGCAGATACGAGGAATTTAAAGTAAACATTAGCAATGATATTCTTTCAATTACATAAAATATTGAACAGATCTAAAAATGCTGTTACTTAAAGTTTCAGCAGAAGAAGTTGATTAATGAAAATTCGACATTGGAAAGAGGATCGATCGTCTTTTCATAACAAAATACAGTTACAAGATTTTTCTGCTCAGTAAGCATTCTTTTGACGCAATTAAACCATTCATCTTTTAACATACCAGTCTAATGCGTTGCATGGTGGTAAACTATCCAGCTCTATAAGACAATAATTTTGACGCATTGCATTATTAGTGCATATTTGCGTTGTGTGATATTTTCGCTGATAAGAATAAAATGATGGAAGGGTCGTGATTTTAGTCTATCCATAGATGAAAATGTCTATTTATATAGCAAGAAAAGAGCATTTAGAAGACAGCATGTCATGTCCTAGCATTATTAATGGTTTGCAATATAACCTGCTAAGCAATAATGCCAACTATTGTCTTGTATTTGATAGCCTATGTGATTTTTGCTCTCCAAAATCGAGACCTGTTTAAAGTGAATGTTCGCTCTTAATGACAAAAACTAAGATTGTTTGAACATACCAATTGTAACTGTTTATTAACACCAGCCCTAGTTTGGCTTATGTTCATTTCTGCCGCAATAGACGATACTTTCAGTTCTTCTTTACGCCTACAAAGCAGATTGATTACAGCCAGGTTTAAGTCTACTTTAACAATTTTGAAAGGCTGACCAAAACTAGTTTAACAATATCGGTTGTCACAATTATTCAATATACATTTATAGGAATTACCTGGTTAAGCAATTACTTAATCCACTATTTTCAAAACACAAACCACTATTCACATGTTTCCAACATTCCAGGTTCCAACATCACATATGCCAGAGCAATGTTTCCCGTGTTGTTTAGAGCTGCATTAAGTTGGTGCCTTTACATATATAATGTTTACAGAAAGTTCATACAACGGTTAAAAATAAAAATAAAATTCAGTTACAGTTTATTTCTACGGGTGTCACTCACGCTTGGCTTAATTTAGAGCAAACTGGAAATGCAATATAGTTAACAGTGCCATCTTACGTAAAAAGGTCTTTTTTCCAATTATCGAAATAAATTCTGGAGATAATGATATTGGTTTGACACTTATTTAACGACCTGGTTAAAATTATATTCCTGTAAAAACTATATTGGTTGGCGGGATGAACGTGTTTTTAAATGCATTTATGGCTAATCAAAAACTTCCTCGTCCTGTTTCTTTTCATCATTAAAAAGATTAATGTCCTAACTGACTCAAATAAATAACATTCTGAAACAATTCAGGACGTTTCTCCTTCTTGCATCAAATTATCTGAATCATAAACATGTCAAGTTTATATCTAGAATAGTTTGTCGTTGCAATATATTTACACATGATTAATATGACAAAGGCATGAAATGTTTATAATTTAATCAATACGCATAGAAATTACTTACTGTGTTAAATATCGGTAATTAGGTAAGATTTTATATTTATTATAAATGTGACTTTGAGAAGAATATACACATCGTAGGCTTATAAAAGATAGGAGTTCAAAACAAGTAAGTCAATGAACGCATACTGTTAGGGTTTGTTTGATTATTCATTAATAGAAACGTTTAAATGTAAAAATGATGTATAACAAAGCGGCAATTGAATGTCGATTCGTTTTAATATACGTGTATAACAAAATTTTAGAATTTAAAATCTGAAGATTTAATTTACCAGCATATTTCAGACATCTTATGATATTCGCTCGGGCCAGTGGGTCAGTGGTTTCATGAGTTTGAATTTCTTGTCCTCAAAATATTCATATACAATATTCCAAAGATGCTAGTAAATGGTCTGCCTAGACAACCATTATCAAGATGTTTTGTTCAAGATTTCTGGCAGACAAACATACTCATCTATTCGAACAAATATGGACCGATATGCTAAAAAGCATTTACTCAGCAAATCATTGTCACAACAGCTTCTGTTTTTGATCACAGTCTGTACTTAACAATAGATGAAAGCCAACATATTTAAAAAAAAGTTAATTACAATAAAATTTTCGACATGTCTTTTAAAGTGAAGTTAGCCTGCAAAACACGACCATATCTTCTCACAAATTACTTTTACTCATAAACATGTCAAATTTTAACCTTGCCACAAGTTTTGTGATTTGTAGCGTAATTACGCAAGTTTGGATGCTTTTGATTTAAATACCCATGATAATACTCCAAAGCTCTCAAGAAGCTTTTATTGTAATGGAACTCAGAGTCAAAGGTCTTATTTAATTAAATGTTGTCCGTGATTTTAAAGCTAAAGCATTACAGCAGATAACCAAACACGTCAAAATCAATTATACATATAATCTGTACATATTTAGATGCCATCTTCTTTATTTTACCTACTGCTTTCTGTCAAGAGATTCACAAAAGTCACAGTTTTACATTATATTGTCAAGAAGATTTAATAATTTACTTTTCCTGTTTGTGTTTTCATTTTTTCTTGGCTGTGATAAACAAATATTTAAGATGGAAAAAAGAACAAATGTTAAACATAGGAAGGTTATTATAGACAGGCTCGCAGAATGTTGAAAGATTGTTCCTGATGTCAAACTGAGCTTTTTTAGAACAATATATTTATATATAAAGGAATCTTTTCACTGATCCCAAATGTAGCCCTGGATTATCCTCACTTTTGTTCAATATTTAGCAACGTAATTACGAACTGCAGTAATTGTAGTTGTAAGTGGCATTGGTTAAGAATTGTGCTTTGTATGATGCCCTATAAGCACTGAACCCTACTACAGTAAAGGATTTATTTGTTTCGATTCGTGCCTGATATTGAATCTCTATAACACCTATTTAAATACTGTCAATGACTGTATGAATGTAACATTTGGTGCTTATGAAAGTACTAGTGGCGGAAAATTCTACAATTTTGTAAAAAACGTGGTTTATCCGCAGGTAAAACTATACATTATTCATCGAGTTTTGACTGTTTTATAATGACAAATAGCTTCCTTAAGTTAACAAAAAGGATAAAAGCAAGAGCATTTGTCTAGCCACCAGCTATTTCATTACAACAAAAATTAATGTCAATTTCCACAGTTCTACAGTAAAGGTTATTTCAAAATCAGTGGCATAACATCTAGGTTGATGTCTGTCATACTTATCAATTCACTACCGGTATATATTTACATAAATCCTTAAGGCGGAAATGTCGCGTGTAAACCAGTCTGATACTAGGACAAAATATTCCAAAATAAGATTTTTATTATAGGTGTATAAACAGACGTTAATAAATGTTTTTTAAAAGAATATATTATCATCGAGTATGACAAAAGGGCATGTAATTTCGCTGTCCTAGCTGTCCTTGTTGTATCAAAAAGTAATTATCACAAAAGAAGTTAAGAAGGAAAAAGAAATGAGTAACCGAGACACGCATGTTTGCCTGTAACATGGGTACACAGATGACGCATTTTTCGCCACACAACACATTGCAATTTTGTCTGCATTAATTCTTATATAGTTTATTGTCAGAAGCACTTATCTTTAGCCATATGTTCGAACGGTTCTACGCCTTCGTTCCGTAGTATGCGTCTGTTTTATTACTGTAAGATATGAAATATGACTTAATTTATAAAGAATGTTTACTGAAATAATGTTTCAACCGAAATGTGAAAAATAAGGGGATTGTAAAGTTAAACTTTTTGAAATTGTGTTCATTAAAGTTGACAGAAAATATTTAAATGTCAGCAAAGAACTAAATAAACTTATCACTTGCATAGTTTCTTTGTAGATAATATCATCATTTATATTTAAAAAACAACAAAACAAATATACTAAGAACAGACGACCGCGTACCATTAACATTTCTAGGAAACTACCGTTGTTATCACCAATGTTGATTCCTTTCAAAATTGTTGTTTGTGCATTTTGTATTTATAAACAGTTTGAAAATACTTTTACAAACACTTCGTAAAAAGGAGACTAAACATTCCGCAACGATTCTGGACATTTTTCTTAGCCTCACTGTTTGTAGCAAATTATCGAATTCATAAACATGTCAAACTTATACCTATCAAACCATAAAAGTTGGCCTTTGCAATACCTCGGCTTACGTTATTGCAATAAATGCATGGCATATTTATGTCTCAATACGCAGTAATATGCATATTTTTTATGCTTCCTTTAAGCAGAAAATGTGTGCAAGCCATTTTGCCTATTAAATCAGCTATCTAGTGAGAGATAAAAGATAAGATATTTGGCTAATAAAAGATAATATGCGGTAATGCATTCTTAAGATTTTTGAGTAATTTATGTAATAGTTCTAATGGCTGTCTGATATGGGGTGTGTTTTTTACGATTTAGCACTATTTTAAACCCGTTTGAAGCCAATAAACAAATTTATTTTATTTACGAATAGCCTTATGAAAATTGAGACTGAAGAAAGCCCATATAAACATAATTGTTTTTATTATTCAAAATATTCGTAACGCTATATGATACAGGAATACGTAAGAATGATAGATGTCAGTTTAATTTTATCTATTAACTGCTGATACATGCATGGTATAATGTTTTAATGTAAAGATAAGTGTTAAACGTAGTAGCAATTAAATTGTGTATAAATTATTAATCTTACAAAAGTATGATTAATTTACTAGCGTTTAAGGAGTCTTCCGGAGTTATTATTCCACAGTTATTCTTTCCGGTCAGTGGTTGCATGCTTTGAACTTCTGTTGCTCATCGTTATTTCAAAACAGAAAATACCAGAGATGCTAGGAAAGTTTCTGGTCTTACATCCACAATAAATATATTTTATTCCAGATTCATGTTATGCAAGCAGACTCATTTAAGCCAAGACGGCATGGACTAAATTATACCAAATTCAATAACTCTGTAAATCATTGTGATAACATTCGCCTGGTGTGGCCACATTTAGTTTATTAAATATATAAATGAAGGCGACCCTCTTCTACGCATAAACTTTAAGAATGTAAGCAAACGAAAAACAATCTTGCCTAGTACTTTTCATTTTTAATATGTTCTGACCATGCCTTTCCTGCCAGTTACTGAACCAATCTGCATATTTTAAAGGCAATTTTCTTTACTTCAATGATTGGTTTCTGTCAGATGTTACAACTCAAGCCATCAGTTAATTTGACATTATACTAGCCTGGGAATATAAATTTTCATATCACTGTTGTTGTTGTTTGTGAGTGTGTTTTTTGTGTGTGTTTTTTTTTGCAACAGCGGTGATAAGCAACAATGCCATTTTAACTGGCTGTGATAAACAAGTGGCATGGTTCTGCTTTTTCTCTGCACTTTGGTCTAAATTAATTTCATTCAAAATAAATTCTACAAAATGGAAACAATGGCGAACACACGCTTTCACATAATTGGAACATAACAAAGTAGCAAGATTTGAAAATGGCATCCCGAATGTTATGAAAAAAGGTAATATGATTGCTTAATCATAATTAGGATTTTATTGATATTTGAAAATTATTGTCCAAACATTTAAAAAGAATCATCGAGCATTGTGCTTATATTCTTCCTTGTTACATACCATTATCTTGTGGGTTTTTTTCTTAAATACAATACTTATGTGACAAACAGGAAGTTTTTTTTCTTCACAGTTTCAGCGGTCCTATTTGCTTTTTTAATTGTTTTTTAGTAAGTAAATTTTATTACACAATCTCATTAATAGTAAAATAATAGTTAAATGCTCTAACTTAGGCATCTGGGGTTATTCGTATAACCACCGAAACGTTAAGATGTTGCAAATGTCATATACTTATATGGATTTGCATAAACTCAACCAAATGTCAAATAATACTTTGCACAACAAGGAACTATTTATTAAATTTTGAATTCTAAAAAAATGTAAAGTAAAAGTTAATGACTTCATCTATTTTGTTGAAACAAATCATTTTGGTATCTGCTTTGTTTATGTTGGTGTAAAACGTGATTGAAATAAGCAAACATGATTTTAAATCCGTTTCTTATAGAATGTATTATGAATTTTGGAGAGGGTTTAATTATATTTTAAAGTTTCTATTTTTTCGTTTTAAAGTAGTAATTTTATGCTGTTGTCGTTGTTACATGACCACAAAATTTAAAAATAAGATAAAAGCAATATATTAATGTTAATATAGATACAAAAGGGGTGTTTACAATATCGAAAAATAACGAACTTTTAACAACCACAACACAAACACGCAAACACACACACACACACACACACAAACACACACACACACACACACACACACAAAAAAAAAAAAATATGCCGACGTAAGTAGCGTTTCCAGAGAAAAGAATTTTGTTATATTTCTTTTGTATCCTCCTGCATGATTTTCGAGTTTCGAAATATTTTTTATCTTACCTCTGTAAGTATCATTTTGTAATTCACCTTTCTTAAATAATCCAAACTGTGACTCCAAATAACTCGATAATCCTACTTGTCTCTAATGTAAGCCATGCATGACCCAGTTTGTGAGAGATAGGAAATTTCCATGATTGCCAGGATCATACCCTCTCAGCTTAATAAATATCTGACAGCAATTAAAGAAAAACACAACATTGTAGAGGACAAGATGATAAGTTTCTCGAGAAATCAAAAAGTGTGTTAATTGTGCGTTTTTCTTGGTGACGGCAAACTTCAAAAGGATCGAAGCAAACGCTGCCTCTTTTTTGTCAAACCTTTTAGTCCATTTTAACATGGCCGACATTTAATTCTTCAAAGCTTCAGAGTGATTGCAGTTAATGATAGAACTACTTTTCTTAGTCACAACAGTCACGCGCGTGCCCATTGCATATCCTTTTCGATGTAATGCTCATGGCGTCAGTCTTTTTACACTTCGCTTCAATGAACCGAGTAATGTGGGCGTTCAGATTTGGCAGAGTTTACACTACCCGTAAGTAACAGGTGCGCGTTTTCCGGAAATTAAAGCTCAATTGAAAGCGAAATGTAGGGGCAGATAAATCATGTTTTCGGAAGGTCTATTAAGAGTTACACACACACACACACACACACACACACACACACACACACACACACACACACACAAACACACATGTATATATATATATATATATATATATATATATATATATATATATATATATATATATATATATATATATATATATATATATATATAAACCAGTAATGGTTTATTCAGGAGTACACTGTTTAAATAACAAATTATTTTCTAGACCTACACCGCTTACCGTAATAGATACGCGACAAGTATTGATTGTATTATAAGCATTCAATTAACATACAGTTGTATGACTTAATCCCCAAAAGACGATAATATACTTATTTTATCAAACCTGCGTTTCAAATATTGGGTCAACTTTGCCGGCAACTGTTGACTAAATGAACAACTTTGATAATTACAAAGATGGTTGTAATTCTTATGACGTTTCGACTTCTAGATACTCTGGATTGTATCAAGTTATTATAAGTGTGAATTTGTCAAATTGTCAGGAAGAAATAGCAACGAACGATGAAAACTCCTATTCTTATCGGAGCAACTTTCTGATAATTGTAATAACATATCCCTTGAAAGACAGAGAGATGAAGGGTTGTCATATCTATAGTTCATGTGCCGTATCATTCAACGTACAACGTCAACAGAATCACTTTTGTTCAAGAGAACCGATAGCGAGTAATGAAAAGACTCTAACAATGATAACCTGCCGATAAACCATGAAATGCCCGAATAAAAAACATCAACAACAAAAAAAGTCTAATTTTCTTCCCTCTAAGTATGTATGTAGTTCACACTTTAAGTTATTTTTCCAGATGTCTGTTGTACTCTGTATCATGTTAAAGGCCTTAAATAGTCTTTACACTTTGTGATCGGACTACAATTGTTTCGAATTGATATTACTATGCGTTTGAAACAAACACACGCTACAGTGACTTGCCTTGTAGGTCACGCTTGTTTAAATAAGCGATTTGCTAACAAAACAGTTTCAATTTGTCTATTTTAGTTTATATTAAAAATGTACACGCTTAATTTATATTATAATTTTCCAAGTGCAGATTATATTACAGCATATCCACGCCCAGTCAACATAACTATTTGTCCATGTTCAATTTATATTAAGTCAATCATGACTTCATACTAAGTTGTTAAGTTTCAAATGAGTAAATAAAAATGCAGCGCTTGGTTCTACCAATATAAATGACAGCACAATCTTTTAAAAGAGTAAATGGCCAGATATAACCTTGTTATTGAATGAACTATTTCAATCCCATGTTCAGGGTGGTTTAACAAAGTTTTGTCGTTTAGCAAGAAGGCAAATTAGACAAAACGTGACTGATATTTTGTATGTTGGAATTAGAGTTGTCAAATTTTCTTATTGAAGTAACAACTGCTGCAACTTGTTTATCGCTGTAGTAATCATCTCTCCGCCATGCTTCCTGTAAAATACTCTCAAAAACCTTTCCCTTTATAAAATAGTCAAAATAGAACGTTGGCTTATATCCATTCATTCTTTGCTTCAATAAATGCTTTCTATTTCTTGGCAACTAGACATTGGATTCAAATACAGTTGATCAATCAATGCTTTCCATTCTTGGCAACCAGACATTACAACCGAACACACTTGATGGACACCTAAATAACTGGTTGTCATCTAGCTGGTTGTAAGGTTATAATACAAATGTACTGGATTGTATCAAGGTGAAAAAAGATGACACATTTGTAAGAAAGAAAGGATAACAAGTGACGGAAGCATCAAGAGGGGATACTCTGTTGGCAAACAATAACTTTCCGCTTCATGTAGGTTATCCGAATGGATATGCTGAAACTTTTTTTGGTCAATAGACTAAAGTTCCAGACCCTGAAGTTGTTTGTTTGTTTGTTGGTGTTTATTTATTTATTTATTTATTTATTTATTTTTGTTGTTGCTTTTGTGTGTTTTTTGTTATTGTAGTTTGTGGCTTTGTGATTCATTTTAATTCTCATATTTCATTAAAAATTGAAGGTTTCTTGTCATGGTTACTCATTTAAAGATATTCGGCATCTGAAGCAAGTTAGTTTACCATCGTTAACCATCGTCTATTGTTTCCATCAAATCGAAGGGACTTTTATCTGTGCAACTGTCTGACAAGTTTGAATCATAAATATGATGAGACCTTTTGGGATAAAGAGGCGATGACAAGAAATAAAACAAGGAGGAGGAGAGGAACACTTTTATACAAAAAATAAGACCACGAAATGTTTTTCTTTTTGTTTTGACATGCCCTTAACCTCGTTCTATGCCACATTATTTAAAATAGTATAGTGTATGCCTTTCAGGAAAACTTTTAAAATTGATTTTCCGAAGAAACAGCCAATTTATTTTTTTGTAAACAGTATCTTTTCCCTTTTTCTAATTGTTTATAATCGTTCAATTTTACAT